>CM076580.1:1649675512-1650158547 GCA_034641835.2 Pinus albicaulis
ATAGCAGGCTGGTTATTGCTTGCCGAGAGTTTCAGCCAAGAAAGAAAGTCAAGGAAGCGGAGTAAATTTACGTGGCAACTTCGTGATGGTAGCATACAGCACGCCACGCGTCTGGGAGTTGAGCACACATTAGGCGTTAGTGGAGTACACGCTATTCATTCTTTATCATCCAAAATAGTTGGCATTGAGCTTTAATAGTTGGCATTGACCTCAAAAGCTCAATGCCAACCACTAACAGAGCAACTTAACGTGTGTGGTTGAATGACAACGACAGGCCTTGACTTTAAGAGAGTGGAGTCTTCGGTTTTACCAAGGTTGAGATAGATCAAATTATGGAGGTGCAAACTATTTAAATCTAAAAATGAATTTTAGATTACTTCATAAACAAATAATCAAATATAACTAGCAAAATCATTTAAATAATATAATTTGTAAATGTTGATATATATCAATCTATAATAAACATTAAAATAATTAACATTATGTAATAAATATTAAAACAATTAACATTATGTAGAGAGCTCTCCAACTTAGTAGCTCTCCAACCTAGTATGTAAGAGATGTTGTTCAGTCTTGTTATGTTATGTAAATATTTTGACTAAGTCAAAATAAAATAAAATAGAGATTCTACTTTATTATTTTTTAATCAAATTTTGTTGGGTAATTAAGGTAAATTTGAAATAAAAATAAAAATAACCCTATATTACATAAAATAGTCAAAGATATTATTATTTTTAATTAATTTTTGTTGGGTAATTAAGGTAAACTTGACTTGGTCAAGTTATCAGTGGTTTTTTAGCTCCAAGTTTGTGAGAAGTCATGACATTGCCCATGTTATGCACTATTCATGTGTAATATAGTTAATTTAAAGTGGGAATTAAACCAACCTAGATCCATCCTAACTCTCGATCTACAAGTACTGAGAGAGAGAGAGAGAGATCAAATCTCTTGAGATGAAAATAGCTACATCTCACATTTCCTAGATTAAAAAATATATGAAAATTGACTAAATTATAACTTTATTCTAAATTATTATTATTATTATTAATTATATCTTAGATTGCCAAGATTTAAAAAAAAAAAAAAAATAATTATAACTTTATTCTAAATTATTATTATTATTATTATTAAAATAATTAATGAGTTAAAAATACATTCATTTTAAAAAGTATGTAACAATATTCTTAACTATGGATATTTATGGCTACATTATCATGGAAATCCTTGTAAAAAACTTTTATTACAATGCCATGTATTATAATACTACATGCATATAGAAAATATGTTCTTGTAATAGTATCAATATGATCTTGTAATGTACTAAAATAAAATAGTGAATCCTTCTATAATTTGTGGAAACAAAACATGATTTACACAACAAGTAAGAGAAAGAAATTATCAATCCCAGAACACAAGATGTATATGGGGAAAGCAATTGCTCAAAACACTGTTATCTGTATATTGCATATGGTCAAGATCATGAAACAATATAATTCTATTCCTCCACTAAGAAACCTCTTCACTCTACGGATTGTCTCACTCTGATCTTGCTTGAATCTAGCTTGCGATCTAAGAAAAATCGATCCAATATTTAACCTTTGGCTTATCTTTTCCTTCTTAGCCAGCCTTATGCATTCTTTGGATAATTGAGCCCCTATTAATTAGGAAAATCCCAATTAACTATTGTGCAATACAACTAAGGCTTTCTGATGACCTCATGTATGACTTGTACAATTTTCTTATAGTACAACTGATATTTATCTTCTCGTTAACCCTTGCCTCAACTGGGTCTTCCTTAAAAGTGGCATGCAACAAATATTTATAGTGAATTAACAGTTAACTGATTGATCACTCATTGTGAATTAAATCAAATTTAATTCACTAGATCTATCTCTAGCTCATCTCTCATTTAGAACTAGTTAAATTGATTTTAACTCAATTGATTGAGTTAACTAATTACAACTCAAAAATAATTGTAAATGGACCCTTTAAAATCATGGGAGAACTCTACATGCTTCCTCTCTGGCCCTCAATTCGAATTTCCTAAGCTAACTTAGTCTTTCTGACTCAATTAACTAATACAAGTTGTCATGTGATGGAATTGCGATTTCTCTTCCAATTTAGTTAAGGGAAAATTAAATCAGAAGCCCCCTATGGTGCCATTTCTGGGTTCCATTTTCAATATTTCTTGTTGTCAATTTCAACACTCTCTCAACAAAAAAGGAATTAAATCTATTCCGATTTGATACCTTTGGAATGTTCTGCATGCAACACTTCTCTAGTGTTGTTTGCCCCTGCAATGCTTGAAACTGAATAGCCTCCAAAATTGAATCAGTATGATGCATCTGTCATCAGAGTCTCTGACTGCAACTAGTTACTGCACTGTCTACTGAAAACTCTACGTTGTTGTTGACTCTGCATCTGTGCCCTTTGTACTGTTACCAACTCTGATATGGACTCTAGTATCTAACATTTGTCACTCTGATTTCTATCTTTTTAGCATCTAACTGCATCAATTTCTACTGATCCTTCTTGCTACTGTGTACTGTGGGCTCCCCGTAGCCATGTCTAATCCATGAGACAAGCCATCTCAATGGATCCTTCCCAAATTTCTTCTCTTGAGATTATGTCTTCACATCGCCCCACCTCTTACTTGGAGGTATCGCTGCATGTGCTCCCTCTCCCCATCTGGCTCAAAATTTCCCCCTTCTGGAGGTCTCTGCTTGAGTGGATGCCTCCACTTAGTCTCCTCTCTGCTTCTCCAATTATAGTTGCTCCATAACCTTTTGAAATTGATTATGATACTGCTTCTGAGGCTACAAGTTTAGAGGTAATTTATGCTCCCTCTCAACCTCCAAATCACTAACCTCTGGTTTGCTCCTCAAAGCTTTGCATGCATCTTCGACCTCGAGAGCATACAGGTTTTTGACTCTTACACCGATCTGTTTCATTCATCCCATGGTGATGTGTCTAAGGAACGCTTTTCATTTTCGAAATATGACATCATAACCACTGTCTTCCAATACCGCTACGGAGACAAAATTCTTCTTTATTCCTGGAACATACAAAACATTTTTCAGTCTTAAGAGGGGATTCAAAGTCCTTTGAAAGGTAATTGTATCTATGTCGGTCGTGTTATACCTCCCGTCATCTCCAAACTCTATGATCTACTGGAGGTCCTTCTCCTCCAAGTCACTGAAGATATCTCTATTCCCCATCATATGGAACGAGACACCGTTGTCAAGGTACCACATGCATCCCATTATAGTGTTGGTCATGCATGCAATGAGAGTAAAATAAAACTCGAACTTTGAAACTAACGCTTCACTCGTTGTTCCAACTGTAGGCTCCTTCTTGCTTGCCTTCTGTGGACATTTTGAGGTATAGTTCCCATGCTCATGACAGTGAAAACACTTTACCTTGGAAAAGTATCTCTTGCCCTCTTCGCCTTGGGACTTCTTTCCATTGGCTTCTTTACTTTTTCCAACTAATGCAAAATCTTATGTTTTGTCATTGCAGGAGGTCTCGTATCTGGCGCTCCGCCTTATTTTTTATTGTACCAAGTCAAACCATAATCGTTCCCAGTCTGGTAGCTTCTCCCTCCCATTCACAGAGTCTTGGTAACTATGCCAGCTCTTTGGAAGGCCTAGAATAGCTAGGATCACCAAATCATCATTGGCTACTATCACACCAACACTTCCAAGCTCATTTCGACATTGAGTGAACTTCGTCAAGTACTTTGGTATTATCTCACCCTCCTCCATATTGATCTTTTTGAGCTTGTATTTCATTGCCAACTTCTTGTGGTCACTGCTATTCTGAACAGATTTGTCAAGACCTTCCACATAATAACATATGGAGTCGCCTTCCCATGGAAAATCGAGACAATATGATCTCGATGTAATATTCTTAATTAGCTTACAACTAATTAGAAATATTATTTTTCCCATTTTGTTTTTCTTAAGTTCAGTAGGTAAATAAAATGGTGAAGGGACCCATAAACCCAACAGTTAGAATAAAACCACTTTTCTAGAACTAACGTGGACAACACAGTTAATGAGTGAACCCAAGGATGTGTAACAAGTGTGAAAGCCAAGGGGCCAAGTAGCAGCGCAGTTAATGAGTGGGCCCAAGGATGTTAGGGTTTCACAAGAATAAGAAGGGGGTGAGGGCAGCCATGGAAATCATTCTTGCATATTCTGATTTTCTGGTCTTTACAACTTGAGCACGCTTGAGATTGTTTAGCCGAGTCTGTTGTGCTGTTTAGCACACAGGTGTCTCCGAGTGGAGATTCCAACCTCATCCTCGGGGGACTTAGAGTGCTTGCTCAGGAGAGGAGTTTTATTATTCTGTTGGGGTCCTATGCTTTGATAGATTGGCCAACCAAAAGACAAGGCAACATCAGAACCAATCTTTAGAGTTCCAGGATCTAGTCTTTCTGTTCTCAGAGAGGGATCTCTCAAATTGTTTGCAAAGGTATATCTTGTTTGCTTTTAAGGGTTGATTTTAGACTAGTTATTAAGTACAAGTTTGTTTGGTTGGGTTGACTAGGTTGGATACGAAAGGGTCTAGGCAACATAGATAGAAAGTGGAAATGGCAGATTCATTGGGCAATGGAGTCAAGAAGAGGTTTGTAACAAACTCATCAATGGATATGGGATATCAAAGGGCAAATCTAACTTGGCCACTAGATCCTTTGGTTTTTGTGAGTGAGATGGACATTAATGATTTGGAAAGAGAAATTGAATTCTCAACAAAGGGAACTTAAAAACATAACTTGAACATAAAGAGGTATTTGATAGACAAGGCTAACCATGAATTCTACAAACCAAACTTTAAGCAAATAATGACTTCAAGACAACTTTTAAAATGAAATTTAAGATTCGGGAGCACATCCTATTTCTTCAAAGATTTTATTTCAAGGGAATTAGAAAACATGAAAGATTCACTGATAATTGCAGTCATAGAAGAGGGAACACCTAAACATCTATGATTACAACTATAAAGACCTTTAAAACAATTATTGAAGTAGGAACAAAGGGTATGATCAAAATAGACCTCTTTGGCAAACTGTAAACAATGGTACTTCAAAGGGAGACTTCAAAAACAATTTTCAAGTGGCAACAAGTAAGCAGGGAAAACCATAAATCATTCTTAGAACCAACTATTTGAACTATTTGAGAAATAAACAAGCATAAGGGTTTAAGAGAATGATTAAAGACTTTAAAATGCCTCAGCAGAAGAAAACATAAAACAATGAAGAGTAAACAGGTCTAAGGTGCTTCTAGGAGACATTTCTTAGCCTAAAATTTTTACTCTACTGTAGTAAGAATTGATGAAACATAATGGAAACAGGAAAAACAATAAACAGATCAGAATATTTCACCAATAGCCAGGCTCAGGGATCCAATGATAGAGCCTTCTCATGAACAACCATGTCAAAACATCATCAAGCTTCCAAGACTTCAATTTCTTCTTAAACTTCGAGCAGACTATATATTTCTTCAAAGAGTTCCAATATTTACAACCAGTGAACAACCAACCCTTTACAATGTACTCCTCAAGGAGATTTTATAAGAAAATGAGGAGGTGGAAAAGTTTTAGGGTTCGAGTATCATTAATTCCATACTATATGCAACTCCTAGCCTTGAAAACCATGCAAGGCATAAGGTAGGAATGTTTTTAATTTCAGCTCTGTTTCATTAACTCTGTTTTTGCTTTTTGGGTTTAGTGGGTGAAAAAATTGACTTTTAGGCCTTTTCTTATCTTTACAGTAACTTTACTGACAGTTTGAGATATTTTCTTTTGTTTGTAATAACTGTCTGTTGCATTTATAGATAAAGAGTAGGCCAAATGTGTCAGTTTGATTTATCAAGTGAATAACTGCTTCTTTTGATGTGTTCGAGGTTGCTTTAACTTATCTTTAACTGTGTCTTTACCTTTGATCTGTAGGTTAAGCCTTTGATTTTCTTGCCTTATGCTTAACCTTTATCCCTTAATCTCTAACCTTTAATCTTCACTGTTTGCTGTATTGTACAAGTCTTTGGTGCGCTGAAGGGTTTTGTTTGAATGATCAATACTCATGACATATTGATAAAAACCTGGAAATTTAACCCTGTGTCCCTTTTGTATTGAATCAGGCCGCAAGATCGTCATCCTCGGACCTCTGCAACTACCTTGCTGTGGGACGGCTTAAAATAGATTAACCGCCATTAAAAACCTGCATAAAAACAATAATAAGTTATAAAAAACTTGCGTGGGGGCTAAAACTGCTTTAGAAGGCTCGACAGAGGCGGAGGAGCAATGAGGAGGGAAGTGCGATTGTAGCAACGGAGGAAAATCCATGGCGGGGGTGAAAACAAGTTTCAAATGGAGGTTTGGAGCGCAGAGGAATAGAGATCGTCCGATTCGAGAGAACAACGGTGGAGATCTCATCGAAGGGGAGAAATATCATCAGTGGCTAGCCAAAGGTTCGGCGATGTAAAAAAAAATGAAAAGAGCAATGCGATGAGAGTGATGCGATTTAGCGAGGACCGTTGGATCTGAGTGAACGGACGGCTGCGATGGAATCGGAGCTCATCGCATCGGGGGAACAGCGATGGGCGGAATAAAGGATCGGGCGATTGCGATGGAGCGATGAAGCGCTGGCCGTTGGATCAAACGCTGGATCAATGACGGAGAATGAATTGGAGGAAAAGTAATGGACGGGGAACATGGAAGTGCGATCAAACAAGAGTCGTTAGATCTGGGAGAATAAACGGTCCATATTGAATCGGACTCATCGCATCGGCGGAAAGCAAAGGTACAAGGTCAAACGGGCGATGGGTCGGCGCGATGCGATGGTACGAGGGCCGTCCAATCTAAAGGCTGATCGACGGTGGAGATTTATTCGAGCAATTGCATCGGAAGAGGTAAGGTTGCGATGCGATGGAGGATAAACCAATGGAGCAAGGGCCGTTGGATCTATGATGAGATCAACGGTGGGGATTAACTCGGCAGAGAACATCGGCAGAGGGCCACTGGCAGAGCGCGATGAGATCTCAGCCGTTGGTTCTTGTGGATGCAACGGCTGCGATTAGATCGGGGAATCGACCATCGAATGGGAAAAGGAAAAGGGAACGAGGATGAGGAAACTGTGATTTAGCGCAGGCCGTCGGATCATTTGGGATGAACCGCTGGTTTTTGAGCGGGCATATCGCATCGGCGGAGGGAAAAAACATGGGAAACAATGAATTGTGATCGTCAATAGGCCTATCGCATCGGCAGACTGGAGGGGAGGTTGTAATGTGTGATGGCCGATGGATCGGGCGATGCGCCATCGCATTGAAAGTTTGTAGGAGACGACAATGTAAAAGGACCTTGCGGCAGAGCGATGCAATGGGCCAAGGGCTGGTCACAGCGCCTGGTCTCATGCGGAAAAGGGCTAGGGCTAAATGCCGAAAGGGGCTTAAGGCCTTAATGCAGAAATGGGTTTTTAGGCAAAAAAGAAGGTTTTTTGAGGGGTTTTGGGGGTTCCGATAGAGTAAAAAAGGGGTCTTAAACCTTATAAAAGGGTTTTTATGAGGCTCAAAGGGACTTTGGGATAAAATAAGGGAAAAATGAGGGAAATGGAAGGGTGAAAATGAATGGATGGAAGCCTTTAGAACAATTTTTCTTTCATAACAGCAGGGATTTATAAATGAAAACAGCAGTGAAGATGGTCTTCAAAGTTAAGGACATAATAAGACTTCAAGGATGAGCAATTTTCAATGTAAATGGTCTCTTGAAGGCTTGAAACAGTTTTTTAGCCATCATTTGGTATAACATAATTTATAGATGGCTAACATATTCGACGGGAGCCGATTCAGTATCTTGGCATCATGCCACATGCAGTCACTCCATAGCAGCACAATCACCTAGTGACTTACACAGTCCAACAATAGTCACCCAGTGATTTACACTGTCCAACAGCAGATGGGTTCTGGAGAGGAAGAAATTCCAAGGCATTTCCGCTTGGAATCTAGTGAGGGGATCATTTTAATCACTTCTAACCTATCTTGCAGTTACCCGTTTTCTCTATTCTAATTCCATTATTTTTTATGGTTCAGAAGCATCTACTAAGGGTTACCCTCCATTTCCAGGTATTACTGTACTTCCTTTTGCTGAAAGGAGGTTTGCTCCTTCTGGAACATTATGTAACAGTTTGGAAATATAGGGTTAAGAAAGAATTTGCTCTCGGAAGTAAAATTGGTGGCTCATGCCTAGACCTCTGCTAAATAGTGGTATAGGCTATAGCTGTTAAAATTTGTCACAGTCTTGTCAAGTTTTACTATTTGTAAATTGTATTATGAAGAACTGTTCATTTTATGGAAATATTGGCCTCGAGCCGTATTGTTAAGTTGAAAAATAATTGGCAATGACATTTCTACCCGTCGTTTTTATTTATTGAATGCTCTTTCGAACACTGTTTGATTTGTTATAAGTTCCACTGTTAACTCGAATTTTTACTTTTCAATATGATACACACAGTCCAAGGTGTTATTTTTTTGCCACAAGGAAAAATCGGAATAAAATCGTAATTTCCATTAATGATTAGTGAAAATTATAATCGTAATAAAATCGTAATTTCCATTAATGATTAGTGAAATTTACATGTTGTATCAGTCAGTCACATAAATGATGCTGGAAAAGGACATATCAACTGTGTCCAGAGTGTATATCAACTGTCCAGAGTGTATATGTTTGAATATACTAAGTTCTGATGTTGCTACATTTTTCACATAATTACATAAACTATCAAGTTTCAACATATCAAAAATTAATAATTAATAAAAATAAGTATAAGTTGGATCATGTTGAATCATGTTGGTGTCTTTCCGCTCCTCTATGAATGTGATAGTATTGATGGAATAGATCTATGAATGACATGTAATAGTATTGATGGAATATATTTCTGCGGAATTCACACACCATTTGCCCAAAATTTTCCAAAACGCAGAACAGATAAACTATGGTCTCGGGAATAGCCGCGCCCCTAATTATTACAACTCTGAAATGCCCTTCCTAAAGAAATGGCCTCAGAGCTGATTGCCCTCTTCCCAAATGTCCACCCTTAAGTTTCCTAAAAGCCATTGAACTTAGTTATTTTAATCGAAAATGTGCACCATAAAATCATTCAGTTACAAAATAATATTGCATGTAATATAATTATAGCACAGTACAGGACTGGAAAGCTTTTGGGTTTGCAGCGAGATTTCAGATACTTCACAAATGAGATACAACAATTTGTGGAAGGGTCAAAAAAATCATATTATACCTATCTCTTCTACTTATTACACACCTTCGAAAATTCAAGGTGAGCTACAGTTCACTGAAATGTTATGTTTGTAACAATTGTTGTTACTTATTATGAGGTTTGCTTCAAAGCGGCGCAGCTTCTCCACTACTCCCCTACTCCACAGCAGTTTGGACATCGAGGCGCATCAAGCTTCTCCAACGAAGGGCAGACCCTCTACAGTTATATGCAGATATCCTCCAGAGATGCCATTGTCCCAATTCTTGGCGGCTCCTCGCTTCTTTGTAGCCCTCGAATTTTCTGGATTTTGAATACAAGTTAGAAAATATCATTGTTTAGTTGTTGTATCCAGTTCACCATCTCGAGTGAAACACTTGGAGGTTCCTTAATTTCCCAAAGGACTATGGAAGCCTGTGCAAATTGGAGCACCCAGACAAGTCAAGATGTTTGAGGTTCATTAAGTTTCCAAAGGAATCTGGAAGCATATGCAAATTTGAGCAGTCCGACAAGTCAAGATGTTGGAGATTCCTTAGGTTTCCAAACGAATCTGGAAGCATCTGCAAATTTGAGCAGTCTGACAAGTTGATATGTTGGAGGCTCCTTAGGTTTCCAAAGGATTCTGGAAGTATCTGCAAATTATAACAGTCGGACAAGTCCAAATGTTGGAGTTTCCTTAAGTTGCCAAACGAAACGGGAAGCATCTGCAAATTGGAGCAGCGAGACAAGTCAATATGTCGGAGTTTCGTTAAGTTTCCAAAGGAACTAGGAAGCATCTGCAAAGCGGAGCAGCGTGACAAGTGAATATGATGGAGGCCGATCAAGTTACAAAAGGAATCTGAAAGCTTCTGCAAATTGGAACAGTTGGACAAGTCTATACGTTGAAGGTTTGTTAGGTTCTCAAAGGAACTTGGAAGCATCTCCAAATTGGAGCAGTTGGACAGGTCGATGTGTTTGAGGTTCGTTATGTTCCCAAAGGAATGTGGAAGAACCTGCAAACTGGAGCAGTCGGACAAGTCGATATGCTGAAGGTTTGTTAGGTTCCCAAAAGATTTTGAGGGTATCTGCAAATTGGAACAATTGGACAAGTCAATATGCTGAAGGTTCGTGAGATTCCCTAAAAATTCTGGAAGCGTCTTCAAATTGAAGCAGTCGAACAACTCGATATGTTGGAGTTTGGTCAAGTGGCCAAAAGAATCTGGAAGCCCCTCCAATTCGTAACATTCGTTCAAGAAAACACGTTGAAGATTCCTTAAATTCCCAAAAGAATATGGAAGCTTCTGCAAATGGAAGCACTTGGACAAGTCAATATGTTCGAGGTTAGTTAACTTTGAAAAGGAATCTGGCAAAAACCTCAGTCTTGAACAGTGTGCTTCAACTCCAAGTGTTTCAAGGATTCCAGATCGCAGAATTCTTCGGGTAAAGATGCCAGTCGCATTTCAGAAAAACTCCCAGGTTTCAGGACGATATTTTCAAGGTGCCTCAGCTGCCCTATGGACTTTGGAATCTTTAGCAGCTGAGTAGCAGCGATATCCAACTCCCGTAATTGCAAAGGTGCCTGCAGCGTTCACATATCCAAAGCGGATTCGACTGCTTAATCACAACTTTTGTGTATACTTTTATATCAAGAACAGAAAACTCAAATCAAAGCGAAGCAATTTTGCTTCGAAATAAAACAGAAACAATCTTTTCTCAATAAATTACATGACTACCTGAGATTCATCCTGCCACAGTGTTTCCAAATCGTCCCCCTTATTTTTAAAACTCTTAAATTCCTCGTTGGAATCCAAGTCGGTAAAGAAGGGTACGGGTAGTTATACCAGCAGAGCCATATCAGTTGTGGTGACTGGGAAAATCTGAATATGCTTTCCACACAAAAACCTTCAACGCTAAGTAGCTGCAACGTGCTCATATCGCCTAAGGAACGACTGCACTCTTTAAGGTTTTTGATTCCGCGCACCTGTATTGTCCTCTGGAAATTATTAGAATATAATATCGATATCTTTGCAAAGTTTGACAATTCAAAATTCGATAGGCACAATTCTGATCCTAATTCACTATTTTGAAAATCAATCTGTCTAACAAGAAATACTTACAGGTAATTGCTTGTCAAGGTCTTCAGTTTGGCGCCAAAGCCGAAGCGGACTTCCAGGTTCTTTCTTCGCCAGATCTCTGCCGAGGTCTCTTAGTTGATCGTGCATTCTGATGCGATTTTCGTTGTCCACCTCCACTAAACACCTGTTCGATTCCGAAGACCCAACCATCCTTCCCAGCTAGATCCCTCCCAGATTCTTATGGCTGTATCTCTGTCTTCTCCTATAAAGAAACATGCAACGTTTAAGAAGATCTGCTTCTCTTCCTCATCCAGACTGTCATAGCTAATTCTGAGCCTGCTATGAATATCCATGGGGAGTGCTTCACGGATTTTGCGAAATTGTGCTTCCCAATACTTGAAATCAATTTTTCCATGCATATGAGCCCCAAGAACTATGAGAGATAGCGGTAATCCATTACAAACATTCAAAAACTGTCCAACAATTTCTTCATATCCCGTGATAGGATGAGACTGGCCAAATGCATGCAAACAGAAGAGATCTTTTGAGTGTATTTTATTCAGGCCTGTTAGCATGTAAATACAAGACTCTGCAATTCCCGAACTTGTAAGGATGCAAGGACGCTTCTATCGCGAGATGTAACCAAAATTAAGGACATCTTTAGCTGGTAAAAGTAATGCATCCAGCTGCCTAATATGATCCACATCATCAATAATTATGAGATTGAGAATATTTGAGATACCTCCTGATCTTTTCTATACCTTCATCTTTGCTAGATACTTGCTCATTCAATTGAGCCAAATCCTTCAGAATCATTCTCTGTAACGATTCTAACGGTTTCTCTCTGACCTCAAATAAAAAGCAAGATCGCCTGTAATTCGATCTCTCACGGTTAAAGATTTACTTTGCAAGGGTTTTTTTGCCAACGCCACCAATTCCCACTATTCCTATGACTCTAATCTCGCGGCTTTCCTGTTGCAATGAAACTATTGTCTCAAATTCTTTTATTTTTTGATCCAATCCAGTTGGATATTTGGATACGTGCAGAATTCTTTGAACTTTTCCCAGCACTCCTTCCACTACATGTTCGACGAGCTGCTGCTCATCACTGAATAATATTCAAAACACAATTATTACTAAGAAATCCATATATAAAATGGCATACATTTATGGATCCATCAAAGTAAACCCTAAGATTAAGAATAAGAGTTGGAGTCTCACCCGTTAAAAGTCTCCAGGTCGAAACCGCTTATTTCTGCAGCATCACAAAGAGCTTTCCTCCATTCTGCAATAATTTGGAAATTGACTTTTCTCTTCTCTTCAAGCTTGCGCAGGGCACGGGCATATACTCCATTTTTGCTATGTGCAGTTTGCCTAATTTCTGAAGGGTTGACACCGTAAAAAATAGGAAGAATGATTGAACCTGACTTCAGCATGAGTAGAAGCTCATTTAAACACCATTTTGATTCAGCTTAATTGGGAGAGAAAATTGCTATGTGGACGGAGGCTGTTCGGATTGTACTTTCAATTTGAGGAGTTATGCTCTCTCCCAATTGCATCTCCTGCCTGTCCAAAAATACTCGCAATTCATGTTTGCGAAGGCAACGTTAGAGATCGGTGGCCAAGGTTGTTTTGACATCGGGGCCACGATGACTCATGAAGACATCGTAGACATAACTGTTGTTTTTGCTACCAATGGAGGTGGAAGCAGAGGAGGTCGATGCAGATTCAGATTCAGATTCTGGTATAAATTTAAGATGTTCCATCAGATAGTAATAAACAGAAAAGATAAAGTTGTATGCCACAGATTAGGAATGGAGTCTCAACCTCAATATTTTCGTTTGGTGTGGCCGATCTAACAAGTGCAAAGAACCAAGCGTATGATAATCTCTTTCAATTCCCCGAGGAAACGATACTGCGATAATATCAGGTAATCTGTCTGGCCAAATAAACTGTTCTATGTATAAATCGGCTCTGTAATTGTTTAATTATTATTGAAAGATGCATTGAATCAAAACCTGATTTAAAAATGGAAGAGAGTTTCACCGGGGAGAGAAAGTGAAGCAAGCTAAGAAAATTGCCGTGGCAAATTCCTAACGGTAGCATAAAGCACGCCACGCGTCAGGGAGTTGACGACACATTAGGCGTTAGTGGATTACACACTATTCATTCTTATCATCCAAAATGGTTGGCATTGACTTCAAAAGGTTGAATGATAAATTTTTTAACTACTAACAGAGCCATTAACGTGTGTGGTTGAATGACAACGATATGCTATGACTTTAAGAGGGTGGAGTCGTCTCCACTCCCAGGTATCTTTTTGCAAATCTTTTATTTAAAAAATTTTGATATATATTTTTTTTCTTAATTGATCTAATTTGAGTATAATTATTATTTCACTTTATTTTATTATATAAAATAATGATATTCTTTTCTTCTAATAAACAAGATCTACTTCACAAAGTCTCAACTGTGAGTTTTGCATGTCAAAACAAATAGCAATCAAGTCTTACCTAGGTTTCTTTAAGATTAGTTTGTTGGAATTGCAAGGGTTAACCAAGGAGACGAGGATTTGGGTTAGGGCCTAGTGCTGAAGGTAGAGACATAATCTGCCCCATAGAAACACATGAGCATGAAGGGTGTATGACACTTTTGTTTGAAGGGGTATTAGAAGATAGTAGTGTGGAACAAGGCAACAGGGAATGGCAAAGGGAACGGGGGTATCGTGGTATTAGTAAGAGAAAAAGAAGGTTGTTTCATTTAGCTAGAAAAAGAAGACCCAAATAAACAATTTGTTTGGCTTAAAATATCAGAAAATGGAAATCACATCAGAATTGCAGCATGCTATTTTGCGCCGCAAGTTTCAAAAATCTACAGAAGTAGAGGGGGGCTTGACCACAAAGATCCCTTTGCAGCCCTAAAAACAGATATTGCAATATATTCTCAGCTAGGTGAAGTCCTTATAGTGGGGGATTTCAATGCTAGAACTGCAGGTGAACATGCTAGCATCCTTTGTTGTAAAGAAGACAGTGACTCTATCTGGTTTACAGAAGAGAGTAATCATCAGTGGGAACGAATTTCAGAGGATAAAGGATGCAATCTCTTTAGAGAACAACTTCTTACGTTATGTGGGGCTTTCGATTTAGTCATTTGTAATGGTTTGACTAGATGGGAAAAGTCCAGTAATTTCACTTGCAATACTTACAATGGAGCAAGTGTAGTAGATTATGTAATTTGCTCGCATAGTTTGTGTGAGAAAATGGAGGAAGTGTTGATTGGAGACCAAATTTGGAACTTAAAATCAGATCACAAGCCAATTTATTTAAGTTTCTCTTGGACCAGAAATAAGCAATGATGGTCAAAAACTCTGTATTCAACAAAATAGCCCAATGCCAGAATTCTTTTGACTCTAGAGAATTGTAATACCTTCAAAATAACGCTAGAGAGACTCTTCAAAAAGAAGGAAATCTCATTTCATGGCCTTCATAGTCACGGATTAACACATTTAATTCAAAGTGCACTCGCTGAGTGCAAAAGAGCAAAAATTAAGAATTTTGAAACAAATTGCTTTCCGGTTAATGCTTGGTTTGACGAGGAATGCAAAAAGGCAAGAAGGTGGAAGGAATCAAACATGGATAACATAAAGCTCAAAGCTTACAAGTAGATAGTGAAAAAGAAAAAGGCAGAGTTCATGGTTTCAAGGAGAGAAAAACTAATCTTCCTCGGTAAAAATAACCCCAAATTATTTTGGAAGGAGCTCCAACCAAAAAAGGTGCAAATTGAAAACAATAGTACAACTTCTAAATGGTTTGACTATGCAAGACAACTTTATGAGCAGGACCCCAAGGTTGACCCTCCTCCCTTGGTCAACACAGACACAAAACTCTTCACAGTGCAAGAGGTAGAGATGGGTATCAAGAAGTTGGGCGCTGGAAAAGCAAAAGACTTAGATGAACTCTAAGCAGAGTATCTAAAGTGGGGCTCAAAAATTCTTTCACCTCACATCACAAAAATTTTCAACATCATCATACAGTAGGGGTTCCCCACAGATTGGACAACTAGTATGGAAATACCTCTTTTCAAGAGTGGTGACGTCAATAATCCCTCCAATTATAGAATCATAATGATAAACCCCTTGTTTGAAAAGTTATTTGGAAGCATGTTAGAAAAAAAATCGGCAAGTGGGCACAAGGAGATAAACGTGCTAAAGGGAAAGCAGGTTTTAGACCTAAACATTCCACAGTTGATCATTGTATAACTTTAAGGCACATCATTGAAAAAGTTTGGGAAAAAAAGGAAGAAGTTTTCTGTTGCTTCGTTGATTTCAGAAAAGCCTTTGACACAGTTCCTAGGGATAAGCTTTGGGGCAGAATGGAGGAACTTGGGGTTCCCAGGCATTTGAGAGCAGCTGTGCATAGGCTGTATGAAGAGGTGAAAGTCAAAATTAGAACTTCAGCAAGCATTTTTGAAAGTTTTAGAAGCGATATCAGGGTCGAGCAAGGTTGCCCATTGTCTCCTACTCTTTTTGGGTTATATATTGACAAGCTTGAAGAGTGGATAAATTCGCAAGGGGGTGACGATATCCATTTGGGCAAGTTCATTATAAGGCTTCTTTTGTACACAGATGACCTTATATTGATTGCTAAATCGGCTCTTGGTATGCAAGAGCACTTACGTTCCCTTGAGAATTTTTGTAGAAGGGTTGGGATGCAAGTCAATATTAGCAAAACGAAAGTAGTGGTTTTCTCTAACAAAAGAAAACATAACCAACATAAGTTCTATTTTGAAGGCAGCATTATTGAAGAAGTTGCATACTACAAATACCTCGGAATTGACTTCAACAAAAAATTAAGTTGGGATGGTTGTAGAAAGAAAAGAACTTTAGGGGGTTGGAAAGCATTTTATGCTCTTCAAAACAAGTGTAGAGAGGCAGCGCTGTGGGACTAGAAAACCACTCTAACTCTTTTTGGGCTTCTAGTGATTCCGGTGATTCTTTATAGTTGTGAACTGTGGGTTAGCAGCACAATCGAGATGCAGTAAAAACAAATTGAAAAAATTCAGAAGCGTTTGATTACAAACAAATTCAAAATTAAAAGTGCAGTTCCTTATGCTATCTTGTTAAGTGAAACAGGCTCTGCTCCTATTGAAGCAATTTCTATGGTGCGAGTAATAAGGTATCTGAAAAAAATTGAGCAAATGGAAGAGGGTAGATGGCCTAACGGTGTGTTTAGTGACAGATTATGCAAAAGAAAGAAGACTTGGATGCAGCAAAATAACAAATGGTTTAGTAAATGAGGTATTTGCTTGAGCATGTGTCCTACAAACAGTAAAGAGATAAATTTTTTTGTTGTGGATAAGTTCCACAAACGTATTTGGGAGAAAGAGCTAGGGAGAAAGAAGAAGTACTACATTGAAGAGTTTAACCCCTTACATAACCATCACAAAAGGTGTACATAGGGGCTAATATTTCTTGGAGATCTAAAATTCTTATTGCTTAATTAAGGACTAATTCTCATCAACTCCGTTGTGAAACAGAGTGCTGGAAAAGGCCAAAAGAAATGTGGAAGGAAAGAGTATGTATTTTTTTTCTCTTCTGGAAAAGTGGAAATAGAAAAACATTTCATTTTAGAATGTGAGGCCTTCAAAGAGAGCAGGGCAAACTATGTAGGTATTCTGGAAGCGAGTTCTTGGGATAATCTATTCAACGAAGAGTTTGTCGATAAGCTGGGAGCGGTTATTGTAAAACTTCACCGGAAAAGGGCCGAATACAAGAGCGAGATAGAAAAGCAATATGTCCCATAGGCTATTTTTAGCCTTGCGGACATTAAAAGATACTTCTTTTTTTCGTTTAACTTATGGGTGTAATGCTCAAAACATGGTTTACATTTATTTTAAGAAACTTCCCATGATTACAGCAGACTCACTCTCCACTTTTTTTCTGGAAATTATACACAATTAGTTTTATACAAAAGCTACATTAAAAACACAATTAACTCTATACGAAAGTTACATCCGAACAACAGTGTTATATTGTTTTTTTGGATTAATCAATGATGATGTGAAATATGACAATATGGATTATAAATTTTTTAGATACATAACTGAAAGAACAAAGAAATAAATTATTTTAAAGTCCATAACATTTTATTTTTTAATATTTGTTTAGCAAATTGCACATTTTTTTTAAGACTTTGAATCAATCTTAATTTCGGTTTTACCAAGTGTTGTGTTGAGATAAATCAAATTTTAGAGGTGCAAACTATTTAAGAGTAAAAAAATATTAGATCCTTTTGAAAGAGATTTGGTAGATCTACAATAAAAATGTTTGTAAAAAATAAAAAGATGTAAAGGGTCTGCTAGCTCAAATGCACCCTAGAAGAAGAAAAAATGCTAGGATTGTAGTGTGGGTAGGTAGTTTGTTGGAGAAAGTTTTTTCTGCTGATGTAATGTCTTCATATTGTGGCAGGTGATCTAAAGAAAGAAAAGGGTGGCTTAAGCAGCAGGCATCTGGCCTACACCAAAGATCATTTTTTGAATTCTTGACTCCTTCAAGAAGAAGCCATCCCCATGTGGAGCCACTGTTAGCCCCCCTGTAAATTTTTGACATGCAAAGTGGGGGGCTAAGATGTTTTTGAGCCTTCAAGGAATGCATTTCCCCTGAAAACACATCATCCTTGAAGCCTCCTGGGCCTTTGCCTTTGAAAACCCCCTCTGCTGACTTCCATTGTAAAACCTCTCTGATTACAAAAAACTGCGCTCCAAAAGGTCTATATTTATCCCCTGTATCCCTGCAAAGTGTCCCTTTTCTACCTTTTTTCCCTCTGCTAAAGTTCCCCTTTTTTCATCCCAAGAGACCCCTTTATCTCTCTATTGTTACCCATCTTGGCTTTTAATTTCATTTGAAATGGGCCAAAAACCATTTTTTCTGTGTATATGGGTCTTATCCCCCCTCGGCTAGCCCCAGAACCGTTTTCCCTCCACGTGACCATGCCCCAGCACCAATCTTTAGCCCCCATCGCATCGGCGAAACATGATTTCTTCTTCATCTCCCTCTCTTTTCTTCCCTGCGCCGATGCGACCTCCCAAGAGCCTTTTCCTCCGCCCTCTCTTCTTATATGACCCAGCCTTAGAATCGGGTGCTTACCCCCGCGGAGGCACTTCTCCATCCGTAGGTCAAATCCTTGGTGCCTCCACAGTTGACTCCTCGGGCTGTGGGAAAACTCAAACGAGTGGTTGTTATTCACTGCGGGGGGACACGCCAAGTTCTCCTGTCCATACCCCTTGGTCCCCCGCATATCGTCATCGCCCAATCCCACCACTAAGCGCCCGTCGTTCGTCACGTTCACCTCTCTGATCGAGAAATCACCATTCATTTACCCGCCAGATCGACGGTTCAGAGTGTACCCGCCCCTGTGGACCCCGCCGAGCACTATGCCAAATCCAGCCAGTTTCTATCACACCACCTTTCGGAGGAAGGCGGTATTTCCCGATCACCCAGCGATTCCACTCAGCATTCGACATGTGTCAACGACACTGTTCCAAAACCGCCTGCTCATCGCGCGTTAATGTTCGGTATAGGACGCGGAGCGATATGCACGAAGACCGTCTGATCTGGGGTGGCCCATCCAACGGCCAGCGCTCAGTAAAGTTGCACGAGTTTTAGCTCAGGTTAAATGGACCCATGGCCCACTTCCCATCACCCCGACGTGTTTTCCACCGTCGATCTCCACCAAGATCGGACGGCTCTGATTCATCTGCATGTCCCCGTATCGCCGCATCACCCTTTCCACGTGTTCCATCATATATTCACCTCCGTCATATATTTTTGTTCCAAGTTCGATTTGTCGTAGGTTTTATTTAAATTCCTGCTACACTCCGCCCACGTCCACTCGACTCTGTTCCACTGTCATACTACATTATCCACCACAGTCCCGCGCTACTCTGCCATCTCATCCGTCTGCACAGTCATTATCATCCCCCTCCATTGCGTCCACCACCCCCATGCATTGTTTTTTTAACAGGTTTCGTGTTTTGCAGGGTTTCAGAGAGGCAGAAAACTACCATGATTCATAAGAATCATTGTAATCGGCGAGTTGTGCAGAGAAGTTTGAATTTGGAAGCTGGTGCTACAAGGAATGTCCGAAAAGGGAGCAGCGACATTAATTTTATCAAAGAATCAGTTCAATCGCCGCCGAAACCTATCCGGCGCCATTAAAACCCAGATTTCGCAGATCAAGACATTTATGAAGCAGTGGAGAGACGCCAGCTAATGATCAGGGATTTCAACGTTCAGAATTGAGGATTTTAAGCCTTAATCCGGAATTCTAAAGGCGGAATACCAGATCAAGAATCCCGATGATCACACAGGAGGTCCAGCACGCAGAAAATAATGAAATCAGGGTTCAAATCAGCAAAATTTTTCTTCCTGAGCAAGGACACGGTACACATTATTTTAGTCTATATGGTGTCCAAGCGAAGTTTCCCCCCCCCCCCTACAGCAGTCCTATGCTATCGAAGCATTTGTTGCACTAGTATGGCAGTCCATTCAGTCATTTATTTATCATTTTGTTCATGCACCACAGAGTACTGCAAGCTGGTGTACATCAGAGTCATATCAGAGTAATTGGAAGCCTGAAGGAGATCATTCGTTCACCCAAAGAATTCCAGAGATTTATGCTCCGAGTTTAATACAGAATGGGCCTCGGCTCTCTTTCTTGCTGAGTTGTTAATGCTGCATTTAGTTTTTCACCTACCTTCTCCGCTCCACTGGAGCTATAAATTCATGTAGAAAATTATTGTAAAGGTTGTTGATGAGATATCAGAGAATTGCAAGCTGTTTCTCTTGAGATATTGTGTCTGTGTAAAGTTGTAAGATAGGCAGAAGAAAGATGTATTCAGGATGAATGTTCAAACTGTGGGCAATGTTGTACATGACTGATGTTGTTTTTAATATGACAAGCACATTTCTTTGGATCCTGATCTAAATCAACGGTGATGTTTTTCTGTCTCTGTGTTTTATTTCATTTCATTACATTTCTACTGGCTTGCATCAGAAATCTGGCATAGGATTTACCCTTGTTAGGTACCCTATGTTTCTGCTCTCCCAGCCTTTTATGTTTTCTGCTAAATGTATTATCTAAGAATTGATTTCATTTGATTTAACCAGTGTAGTGGATGTTATTGCCTGCTCTCTGATGTATGAATTAAATGAATTCGTTCTTAGATGTTTTCCTGTTGAGGATTTAGTTGGAAGATTTGGGAACACTGGGGATTAGAGTTAGCCCTGTCCACTAGGATCCTTGTGCGACCAGCTGGTCTTTAAATTTGTGTTCTAAACCTTGATTGTTTTCCTCCTCTCTTACCATTCCATACCACTCGATCATCTTTAAGATCCAATGTTTTAGATGACTAGCCCAACTAAAAGCTTGCACATTGAACAACAAGTAAACCCTTTCTTGACTCCATTGCCCAATGGCCTTGATGTTCTCCGAGTTATCTACATTTGCCTAAAATTCTCTTTTCCCATCCTTGTCTTATATTGGACCCTTCTTTCCTGTTTCCCAACATCCAAACCATATAATCAAACAAACAAACCTTGTGCCCATAACTAGCCTAAAATCTTAACCTTTGAGCATCAAAGACATATTACCTTTGACAATTATAGAGAGATCCCTCTCTGGACCTAGGAGGGCTAGATCCTAAGGTCTGAAAGTGGTTCTGATGTTGTCTCATCTTTTGGTCTTGCTAACCTGGCGAAAACATGGGAACCCCAACATAAGGACCGTATTTCCGACTAAGTAAACCAGGACATTTTGGTAGAGGCCGATGGGAGTTGAAGGGTGACTGTCGTATGCTCTAAGCATGATGTCTGATAGCTTCAGTTTGGGAAACCCTAACTTTTGCCAAACGTTCTTTGACATGATGCATGTGGATGCACCCTCGTCAATGACACATCGATGAATTGTAATATTTTGGACCGAAATTGGTATCTGAAAGGTGACCATCGAAGGAAGCCTAGGGGTGGCTTTGTCTAAATCAAAAGCCATTAGGCGCGTATCGGTAGGGTCGATAGCGCCTAACGCAGAAAGCAAGGCTTTCTGTTGCTTTGGGCATGATTGTAAAACTTCCAGAGCTGACATAGCAGTGGGAGATAGAGCTAAATCATCCATAATGCTATAATTATGGGCTGCTTTGGAATAGTTTCATGCCCGCCTATTTGGTCCCTTAGTCATCTTTGGCAAAGGTTCGATAGGAATCTTTGATATGGTCAAAGGTGAGGTTGGTGCACTGGCACTAGCCCCTAACGCGTTGGTGTCTGGTGGGGTGTCGTAATTTCGATTCTGAGTTTGAAAAAACATCTCTTCGCTAGTCATGTAGATTTCGTGGCTGTTTTTTCCGGAGTCGTCGGGATTTTTTTGCTAAGTGATAAATGTACCTTGATGGGGGAAGGGCTCCTCCATGATTGCTAGTTGTTAGGTTGATCCCCCTTGTCCACGGTTATTCTGCAGCTTTTTTAGCTCAGGGAGGTCGGGATAGTGGTGAGTGTAATGTACGTACTCACCATAGATCGAACAAGAGTGGTTTGTTCGAAGAGGTGGCATTTTGTTCTACTGTTGGGCATTGCTTGGCTCCTGGTTTTGATTTTGGTTGGGGTTGCTTCTAGCCTGAGCTCGCGAAGGGTGCTGCTGGTTTTTGTCCCCCTGTCCAGGATTTCCTTTGGGCTTATTTTTTCATTTTTTCTTAAACACGTTAGGAGGATAATTCTCCTATTTATACGGTTGTCGCGGTTGGTTTTGGGAAGGCTGCACAAAGTTAACCTGTGCATTATTCTGTATAGGCGGGTCTTGTGTTAGGGATAGGGCATAATGCGGTCCCTGGTTTGTGAATGGTTGTTGGGGGGGAGCTCTTCCGTCAGCAATTCTATCTGTGTACTAGGTCCCCTGAGCCAGAGGATAGGGTCCTCCATGTTGATATGATGACGCCCTACTGGTAAAATTTTGCGGAGGCATGTGATGACTTTGGTAGTTGGGTTGTGGTACATTCTGGGTAGAATCATATGTGTAACCAGGGTTTTGAACGCTGCTGCCTGGGTAAATTTGGGTCAATGACCCGATTAAACCATCTGTGGAGTTCGACACGCCTGGAAAATCTTTGTAAGTTTGCAAGTGCGGGGCGTTTGGCAGGATATTGTAAATATACCCTGACTGCGTATAAATCAGCTCAAGCTATTGGGCTTTGCTGATGGCGTCCTCATCAGATATGGGCCTTTGTTGTGCCACATCCTTCAAAATCTTTGTAGTGAGAGTTTTCAGGAACAGTTCTAAAAGTACCCGATCGTTGAGTTTGGCTTTACATAAACTACGACGTCGCCACCATTCGTGGAGATGGTCCGAGATATGATGGCGGGGGTTTGCCTAAAGTGTGTCAGTAATTCCATTATGGAATCATGGTGAATGGGTAACTGAAAATAGGTTAGGAATGCAGTGGCGAGGGCACTAAAGGTTCCATGTGTAGCAGAGGGTTGCTCCACATACCATTTCGGTGCTACTCCTGTCAGAGTGCATTGAAATAGTCTCAATCGAATAGTATCATCCACGATGATGTTCAATGAGCACCACAGGTGGAAATTCATTACATGATTTCCTGGGTCTTCCGCTTGCTTTCCTTCGAACTTTGGAATGTCTGAAGGGAGCTTTATGGGCATGGGAGGCCATATGGGGTTGTGCGCAATGGGGTCATTTGTCAACTTGGTTAAATCTAGTAGATTCAACGAAGCTAGGAATGGTGACTGCGATGTTGTAGCCATTGCAGCTTGTGAAAACACAGTGTTCTGGTTAGGAAGAGGGTTAGTCTGCGACGTACCCTGATGTGCATTCATGTGGATTCCCGAATTGGTAGCACTCCTCTTCCCTCTCGGGGTTGTGGGAGGAGTGGTGTGTGGTGTGGTGTTGGGAGACCAACTAGGGTTCCCAACTAAAGACACCCCAATAAAGGATGAACCAATAATGGTGGCGATGTTCCATCTTTGACGCCTAAATGGAGAAAGACCTGGAACCCCTCTCGGTAATGGGGAGGAGGTCCAAAAGATGTCTAGATCGACGAGGTCCCGTTCAGTCCGTTCTGGCGTCGACTAGGTATGGATTTGGAAATTTTTGAGGGGATAGAGATTATGATCAAAGAAAAATTCTGATCGCATACATTAAAAAAAAAACGAAAATAAAATAAATTGTTCCTTTAGATTAGTCCTATGTGATCAGTCAATCAAAAATAATGGTTTTTGTTTGTTTGCGTATGATACTCAAATCCTAGAATACCTAATCGTCCTCATACACTCAAATGTAACTGGGCCTTGAGAAGATATCTTGTGAGTGATGACACAACGTCCCGTAAGAGATGGTGACGCCTAGAGTCAGTCGAAGAAAATCCACCAAGGTAAGGTTAGAGGATCTAGTGCCTTCCTGCACTGTCACCTACTGGGAAAGGATGCACTAGTTTTGGCCACTAAGTACCACCATCCCACGTGAGTGTTCGAGTCTTGGGCTTCTTGGTAATTCAGCTAATAGTACCGAGTATCAGCCAGGTCACGTAGCCCCGACTGATACCTACCCGCACTGCGCCTAAGCCTAACCCCCTCTGAAACGGATCTCTGCCACGCTTGGGTTTTCTTTTCCGTGGGCTGATAGGTGGATTTGAAAGCTCCCTAAACAGTTAATTTATATGTTTCAAGATGAATAATTATCAAGGCGGCTTATTGGATGCCTACCCCCTTGATCCTAACTTAAACTATAAATTCTTTTATGGCCCCTGTGGGGAGAATTTAGTGAGTTTTGTTAAGTTAGTTTTAGGTGTCTTTGCTTTGCTTAGTGTGTATATGTGTGTGAGAAAAAATTGAACAAGCACATAGTTTGAACGTGTGGATATGCGATGATACTTTTCAAAATCCCCTATTAAACTATGTTCTATTGTTCCTTGCTCAAAAGAAAAACATGTGCGGATATGGGCCGCTTTCTATTTTTGCTAGTTAATCTATGTGATCAACTAAAGGGATATGGTGAATTGTGAATAGAGAGTGTTCATATGCTTGCCTAGGATCACTAGAGGGTGCAAAGGCAGCAGAGATTATTTTCTCTTTTATCGACAATTCGGTCCTGGTCCCGAAATCCTAGTGCAAAAAATTGAACTAAACTAATAACTTTTACACTAGAAAAAGGAACTAGCTAAGCATGTGTGGACTTGGGCCACTTACTGTAGTATTCCCAAATGGGAAAGCAGAAATATGTGAACACAATAATGGAAAGAATAATGAATAAATCAACACACCATGATATGAGACAAATGTACAACCATATTATTAAACATATCAGCAAATAATAGGCACAAGATCTTGAGGATCAAGTCACTCAAGCAATACATAACAAGCCTCCACAAGAAAAATATGCCATCACATGAGAAATAGTTGCCATACAAATGCCCTGAGCAAAGACAGTGCATTTTTAGGGCATAAATTGTTGCATAAAGATAGATCAATGTATATCTGCTGTTATATAGCTCAAGTAATGCTAGGAGTGAATATCTAGCCTCCTAGACACCTTTCCAAGAGAACCCAGGAAGGGTTTCCGGAAATACACCCAAATACAAATGGTGATCTACAGCCCTAGGGCTTAAGAGTCACTGCAAACTGAAGCTCATAAAAATAGAAGGCTGAAATAATATAGATCTGATGTAGATCTCCTCAAGGGTTTCCTCCAATGAAAGGCCGAACCCTCCACCTACAGGAAAGCACTCTAAAATATCCAATAGATCCTCCTCTGAAACTGCCCTCCAAAATAACGCAATTCCCAACTAAAACTGCATTGTAAATGATGGGAATAGGTTGGCCTGGTGCCAAAGATCTGAAATGTGCCCAGAATCCCTCCTTGTTGATCTCCCAAGAGAAGGAATCTTTCCTCCTATGAGAAACTAGCTCAGAAAGTGGGTTTCTCAACCCTCCACTGCAACACCTTGCAACACAACACAATATTCTGCAGAAACTGCATTGTAGCTAAATACTGAAGCTTGTCCAGAATGTCAGATGTGTGGAAATGATAGATCAATACTCTCCCAAGAGGCCTCTCAAGGAAAGAGGTGGGATTCCCGCTTGGGAACACCCGGTGATAAACAGCACAACAATCTCAACTAGATAGCTAAAGAATGCAAGAAGTCTAAACAGACATATCAAAATAATAATCATAACCTCCTATGGCTGCCATCCTCTTCCTTATAAAAAATGTGAGCCTTCTCACCCTGGGTCCCATTCATTAGGGTTTCCATCATCATGCAATCAATCTCCCTCCAAAACTGCGTTGTCTCATCATTAATGCCACTCCTCCATAACAATGTTGTTTGATTTGGTCAAAGTTGACCTATTCAACATGCTCCAGCCCCTTTTCACACCTAAGGGTCTTCAATCCAGCTTTATTTTACCTCCATTCACACTAGGAGTGTCTTTTATTCCTATTAAGGATATTTATGGGTCTCCATACCCTCTTATTCCTCTATCTAAGAGCAAAATCAAAATTTAACATTCCAATTAGCTGTGTGCTAATTTTAGGAATATTACAGTCCTCCCCTCCAAAATCTTGCTTGTCCTCAAGTAACTGCAAGGATAGAACTGAAGAGCCTCTCCTCTTCCTCTTGTAGCATCCTCATATGATAAGTTCCCCCAAAGAACAAGATGCTCTCTCATCAATATGTCCTCAAGTTGCTCCTCCCAAGTGTATAAGTATGCCTTTGGTGAAAATCCTGAATGGCTCTCATCATGAATAAGTGGGACATCCATGGAAGCAACTATATGTGGTATAGAGGCCTTTTTGAGGCATGGAATCTGAAATAGATTGGGAACTATCATTCCCATGTGAAGCTTCCATCCCCAAGCTATCATCCACAAAAAGTGAGTCACCCTCCAACATGGCAACTCATGAAACATCTCCTCCACCTTAGGCTCCTGCAAAGAAGGTGGGATACATAGCTGAACATGATGGATCAAATTTTCCATCCCACGTTGTATTTCTCTCCACTTATGATAAGTGTAGCGCTGCTGCTGAATATGGGTTGCAATAATGTTGCCTTCATGAAGCAAAAAGGCAATGGGATCCTCATAAACCCATTCTTCGGTTCTTGCGCAGATCATTCCATATAAAGTGAATATGAAATTATTATCAAATGGAATCCAAATGAGAGAGGTACTGAAGGTTGTACATAGTGCTGGAAGGTACCAACAGTCTCCCAAGTAGTCACAGCGCACTTTTACCAACTACAGTTTCACAACATGATGTGGAAATTTGTTTCCAAAAAATTTTCTAGTTGTGCATGTCATCTCATCTACCAGTAAATAGTAAATGGCATTGTATATCAACTGAGCATACAAGAAATAGTACAACACTTGCCCAAAGCCATACAATAAATGGCTATCTCCATCATAAATGTTGGTCCAAAAATGACCATGAAGCCCAAATAGAGGCTTTCCCTATTATGGAGTAATGCACTGTATAGAGATGGTAAGAGAATGAAAATACTGTGTTAGATAATCAATAAATGAAAAAACATATTTCTTACCATGTACTGAGAGAAAACTGATAACAAGGTCCAAGAATGTGCCCTCCATAGTAGTAGGACATATCTCCATGAAAAGGAATGAACCATGTGCTTCATGCAAATCATTCTCCTTATACTTGGAGATCCAAGTCAAGAAGATCATTTCATGGTAATAGATGTCTCCATCCGCTACTCCATCACTCTCATCTCCTTCTTGTTCATCAAGTGCATCATATGTGAATTGATCCTGGGAACACTCCATCAACAAACCCAAGCTCCCAAGTGACAGTGTTGTTGGCCTTTGTAATAAGGCTCATGTCATCTCATAGCTCCATTCTTTGACATGCCCAATGGAAAAGTCATCTATCATAATGCTACTATATATGGGAGACTCCTTCCAAAGTGGAGGTACCTCCTGATCCTTCAAGGTTGAGGAGTATCCCCTTTGCACCATGGTGGTGCCACCAACATCTACTCCTGCAACATCATGCAAAGTATGGGAGAAAATCATCCCATACTCTCCCAAGAGTATCCAGAGCAACAAAAACTCTTGTTGCCTCCTCACACCATCACCACATAAATCATGGAGAAACAACATGATGGTTGACATGAAAGACATCATATCACCCCAATACACCTAAACTCCTTGCTACCATATGATGCAAGTGCCATGCCAAGTCCTAACCAACAAGATACTCTTTGAAATAGAATGTGTCACATGATGACCAAACTCTTTCAAGAGTAGCCAACGCAGCCTTGCCCCCTACTGCCCTATTTCATAGATATGCAAGTGGCTTCCCAGCCTCTTGCTCATCAACATCACCCATCCAACCAATGGTGAGTGTCTACTATCATGCTCAAAATTGGTATTCCTCTAATGGATAATACCATCCTCCCAAATCAAATTTCTATCTTTGCATTTCATGGGATGTTGAAATGCAATCTCCTAGAGATATCCAAATGAAGACCACTCATTAATGACCAAAATTACCCCATAAGGATCCAACTGATATGTAGGCAAAAACTTCTCATTAAGATGTGAAGTGCTCATCAAGAAGTATCCATCATAATAATGGAAGATGTCATCCATCAATCATCTGCATATCCACTGCTACACAAGTGTGTTGGTCATCAAAATATCTCAATATTAGTTGGGCCCCCAACTCATCACTACTGCTCAATGACAGTGCTGCTGATCTCCATGATGGTGGATCTGTTGTCTCAAGATCATGCTCAATGCTGAACACATAGTTCTACATTGCATTGTTTAGGACAATACTCGTCCTATCCTCCAACAATCTACACTCCAACCCCAAGAGTTGTGTACAACTCAACGCTGAATAACCAAGATGGTTGTTTATCTCCTCCTTGAACAAATCAAGGGTCCTCAGCGCAGTGATAGTCTGCTGCTCCAAATCAGCAATGTGCTGACCCTAGGTCATGCAATGATATATTCCCACAATCCTCCATATGATGTGCTGAAATAACAGAAAGTGGAAACATGTGCATACCTTGGTAAATCTTGGGAACATCTTGTACTACTACAAGGGTTCCATCCTCCAGTGTGATGACTTCCCCAACTACTGATGAAGATGGCTATTCTTCTATGGCTGCATCAGCACTGGTATAAGTCTCCTCCTCCTCATGCATCTACAAAATAGTGCATGGGGCTCTAAATATCAAGAGATCAAGACCACTTTGCAAAGGTGAAAGTGTTCTCTCTCTTGATGCAAGTGCTCCTGCAGCAAGTGGTGGTGAAGGCCTCTTCTCATCTAATTTCTTCTTGTCAAACCTCTTGAACAACCTTTGAGTAAAGTCTGCATATGCAGTCACTCTTGCATGACTCAAATGGTTGAACCACCAAATGTTTGCTTCACCCTCAAGGTGAAGCGCTGCAATCTCAACAACTTCTTTCTCTACTACTGGATGTAGCAGGAAAAATGCATCCAACTTCATAACCCAAGCTCTTGATGTGCATGTGGATGACCCATCAAATGTAGACAATAGAAATATATTGTTGCAGGATACTCCTTGAAAGCTCTAGGTTGTGACTTATATTATGCAAGATACTCACTTAGAATCTCATGATCTAAGTGCCCTCCATCTTCATGCTTCTTGTCTTCAAAATATAAGGGCATAACATGTTTCTTTGGATATCTATGCAATACCGGATCTTCTTTTTGCTGATAGGAGGTACATGGATCTTCCTCATCTTGAAACCCTAGTGTGGTTTCATGGATTTTCTCCATTTTTCTCTGCTTGACCTCCTTGGTGAGGTCCTTCTTAGATCTGAAAAGAGATGAGATAAAACTCATTCTCTCCACCATTTTGATCTCTTTCTCCTCCTTCTTAATCTTCTGGTAGCATAATGTCTGAGATCCACAGGCTGAGCCAAGATTTATGCTCTGATACCACTGTAGTATTCCAAAATGGGAAAGCAGCAATATATGAACACAATAATGGAAAGAACAGTGAATAAATCAAAACACTGTGATATGAGACAAATGTACATCCATCTTACTAGACATATTAGCAAATAATAGGCACAAGATCTTGAGGATCAAGTCACTCAAGCAATACAGAACAAGCCCCCACAAGCAAAATATGCCATCACATGAGAAATAGTTGCCATACAAATGCCCTGAGCTAAGACAACACAGTTTTAGGGCATAAACTGCTGCATAAAGATAGATCAATGTATATCTACTATTATATAGCTCAAATAATGCTAGGAGAGAAGATCTAACCTCCTAGACACCTTTCCAAGAGAACTCGGTAAGGGTTTTCGGAAATACACCCAAATACAAATGGTGATCTATAGCCCTAGGACTGAAGAGTCACTACAAACTAAAGCTCATGAAAATAGAAGGCTGAAATAATATAGATCTGATGTAGATCTCCTCAAGGGTTTCCTCCAATGAAAGGCCAAACCCTCTACCTACAGGAAAACACTCTAAAAGATCCAATAGATCCTCCTTTGAAATTTCCCTCCTAAATAACGCAATTCCCAACTGAAACTGCACTATAAATGATGGGAATAGGTTGGCTTGGTGCCAAAGATATGAAATGTGCCCAGATTCCCTCCTTGCTGATCTCCCAAGAGAAGGAATCTTTCCTCCTATGAGAAACTAGCTCAGAAAGTGGGTTTCTCAACCCTCCACTGCAACACCCTGCAACACAACACAATATTCTGGAGAAACTGCGTTGTAGCTGAAGACTGAAGCTTGGCCAGAATGTCAGATGTGCGGAAATGATACATCAATACTCTCCCAAGAGGCCTCTCAAGGAAAGAGGTGGGATTCCTACTTGGGAACACCGGTGCTAAACAGCACAGCAATCTCAACTAAACAACTGAAGAATGCAAGAAGTCTAAACAAACTTATCAAAATAATAATCATAACCTCATATGGCTGCCATCCTCTTCCTTATAAACAATGTGAGCCTTCTCACCCTGGGTCCCACTCATTAGGGTTTCCATCATCATGCAATCAATATCCCTCCAAAACTGCAGTGTCTCATCATTAATGCCACTCCTCCATAACAATGATGTTTTATTTGGTCAAAGTTACCTATTCAACATGCTCCAGCCCCTTTTCACACCTAAGGGTCTTCAATCCAGCTTTATGTGACCTCCATTCACACTAGGAGTGTCTTTTATTCCTATTAAGGAGATTTATGGGTCTCCATACCCTCTTATTCCTCTATCTAAGAGCAAAATCAAAATTTAATATTCCAATGAGTTGTGTGCTAATTTTAGGAATATTACACTTACTTTGGCTAATTACCTAGGTGTTTTGGTACCTAAATTTGCAAAACATAAAAAAAATTCGGAATGCAAGTTAATTTTCCCCCCTACTTAAACTATGTGTGAACTTTACAAAAATCAACTTGAAATAAAACTAACACCAAGCCTACCAAAAGCAACTAAGAGTGAGCTTTAGCAAGCTGCAAGGTACCTCAACCAGTGCTGGCAGATCTATTATGGGCTGCCAAGCACTTTACAAGCAGGAAAAGATAGAAATAAGGGAGAAATTTCTCATTCTGTCTTTTGCGTGCAAAAGGCTAAAATATGCGTAATGTCTGCGTGCAGGTCAGCTCTAAATGCACGCTTTGGGGCACGCCTGTCTGTGAGAAATGCACGCAAATTCCTGCAAATGTAATTTTTTGGAGTTGCTCTGCTTCAGTCTATCACTTAGGATGAATCAGAGAATGAAGGAGAGGAAGGGGAAAATTTCAGCCCAACTCCACAACATAGACGGAGGTCTCTACAAAAAGGCACAACCACATAAACTTGGAAATAAACGTTAGTGGAGTCACCAATCCTGTGTTAGTGTGTTTGGTGCACGCATGTACGAAATCACACCAACTTAAGGGGTGTGGTTTTCCCTCTTAAGTTATTGGTCACGGGCAGAAAAATATGGATTCAAGCAAGTTAGTGGAACATGCTAGAACATAAACATACTAGATACAGAAATAGCATGCATATTCAAACATAAAAATTAAACTAAAACTAAAACAAATAACACAAAAGCTATAAATAGATTCAAACAACTTCAATAATCCAAACGGTGGCGCTTACGTCCCCTCTTATTGAGTGCTGGTAGGAATGAGGATGAAACTTTAACCTACTTGCCAAGGGGTCTTAAGTCCCGATGCAAGGATGTCTTTACTTCCGAGCTGCCTTGGCGCAAAGTCTCCCTCTCTCTACTATGGTGGACTGAAATTGTTGGATGGCCAACAAATGAGTCCCCTCTATCTCTGCTTCGGATCACACACTGCTAGTATTTCTTGGAGCAATTCTGGCCAGCATAACAATGTGCTCTCCCTTTCTTCATCTCTTGGTGGCCTTTTATAGGAGAATTCAAATCCTCCTTCCCTCTCTTGGTACATTGTGGATAGTGACCCAAGAGAGGGGGATGATTCTATTGTGTGCCACATTTATTCCATTGTGTGCTCCCTTGATTTCCTAAGGAGGCTTGGGTGGTTGTCCTTAGGCGGCTTCAAGTGTGGAATCAATGTCCTGGAGTGTGCTTTTTGTGGTCCCAGAGAGTGACTTCCGCAACTCCCAGGATTGCATGCTTTTTGGGTCAAAAGACGCACTTATCGAAGGATTTTGCACGCAAAAGCATTTATGACTAGTTCAAATTTGATTTTTTCTTCAGACCTTAGATATTTTTAAATGCTTCCAGATTCTCTAATGTCTTTCAGCCCTGTAAATCCTTCTGCCTGGCATTAAATAATGTCACCTTTGCTTGTACGATTTTATAGTGATAACAGTACCACTTGAGTGCCATTTCTTTAGTGAGGGCATTTCAGAGTTGTACTAAAGGGCGCGACTATTCTCGGGGCCATAGTTTATCTGTTGTGCATTTTGAAATTTTTTGGGTAAATGGCCGTGTGGGAATTGCACAGAAATCTGTTGGATTCATAGGTCCAAGATATTTCTATAATTCAAGTGTTTTAAGAAAAGAAAAAAAATTTCATAGTGGTTCACATTCCTATGTGCCCACACACATGTACTAGCTACATCCACGGTCTGAATGAATCGCAGTAAATCCTCCCGAAGGGATCTACTGTCGACCTAACACTGAGGCCTAACCCCACGAGCGTCTAGGAGATTTGATCCTGTGACCTCTCAATCTGGGAGTACTTCCAAGCGGGGACTCAACCAATTGAGCTAACCCTTGGGGCTTAAATATTCTGAATTTTTTTTACTTCAAGTGTTTTAAGATTTTTTAAAAATATTCTGATTTTTTTTAAATAACAAATAATAGTAATATAACCAAAAAAAAATGATTATAGCTAAAAAAATTGAACCATAAAATCCATAGAATAGTTAAATAACGCCATTCTCTAATATCTGCTTATCTGCCGCATTTAACTCCATAACAGCAACCAATGGATCAAAATTAAGATGGGAAGAGAGAAAAGTAGTCATTAATCCTAGTATTTTTTTTTTAAATAATTGAAAATTTGCTCATAATTTAATTGTTAAACTAATTGTGAAATAATTATTATTAATCACTTATAATCACTATATCCATAATGATTTATAATTATTAATTAAGAAAAACAACATTTTTGAAATATACTTTTATATTTGTTCCTTTAATTTTTAAATACTTAGTAAAACAAAAGTAAAATCAATTTCCACAGCAATTTATAGATTATTACTCCTAGAGGGTAAGATGCCATGTTTTGAAAAATTGTTCAATTGGTTCTACTTTGAGTTATTAATAGGATAAATTGTTATCTTCTCCAACTAAGTTTAAATATTATAACATGTTTTCCCCACTAGTTTGATATGGGTTTGGCAAGTTGCCAATAATCTTATACTCACTTAAGCTCCTAAAGGCTGGGATACGATATTCCAAGATAAACTTAATTAGTTGTCACTAATATTGTTAAACATTTGGCTTGCACCATATTAGAAGGTGTTGACACACTAGTGTGTAATAGGTTTGCTAGGGATGTTATTCATGAGTATGGTCAATGTCACATGGTTTGGGTTTGAGTTTGAGTTCGCCAATGATAAGGTTCAATTTCAGTTCGAAATTTTTTATGAGGTTCACCATTAAGTTCATGTGTGTGTGTGTGTATAATGAACTAGAGGATAAAATAATAAGAAAATAACTTTAACTTAACACCATGAATGCAATAATGTAACAATCATCACCATTAATATAACATCGTTAGATTTTTTTTTTGTCGTTCAAAAAAAATTCATTAGATTTATAGGAAAGCATTGTTTACAAAGACCATCTCGAAATTCCCCTCTCTCTCATTCCGACCATACTTGTTGAGATTGGAGACTTGAGGAAACCATAGAAAACATTTGACAACTATCATTTCCAAGAGGCATTGTAGCCTTTGCGTAGTAGGAAAAAACAAAATTATAACCATAACTGATAACAACATATCAAGGAGGGGGATTGGGGGGCATTACAAGGGGAGTTGCAAAGTAGCCAACACGATCATGCATATGGCAGTTTATGTGTTCCACTAGCACTTCCAGGCTGCATAGGTGGTCCTTGGTGCGACGGTGGTTGCGGCGAAGGATGTCCAATTGTTCCAGAATTTCATTTTTATTGTATTGGATGTCATTAAACATAGTTACCGATCAAATAGGTAACTGAACTGGTACCTACTTTTTTGAGGTAGCAAAAAAAACACCCGATTTTGAAAAGTGGTGATGCAGAATCACCCTTTTTTTTAGCATATTTTTGACACTTTAATTTTTTTTATTTATGAAGTATGAACATTTATTTTAAAATTTTAATGATTTTCATGCTAATTTTGAAAAGTGTTGATGCACCATCAACCATTTTTTTTAGTGGTGATTTTCATATTAATTTTGAAAAGTTTTGATGCTGCATCAGCAATTTTTTTTAGAGTGGTGATTTTCATGTTGGTAATAAAACATAAAAACAAAATAAGAAAAACATGACAAAAAACCCCAAATATAAAAAAAAATCTATAAAAATAATAAAAAACCAATAAAAATGTAAAAAATAAAAACAAAATTAACTTGTAAAAACAAAAAAAATCGAAAATTAAATAAAAAATAGAGAAAAAAATTCAAACAAACACATAATTTAAAGATAAATACAAAAATTGAACCAAAAAATTAAAAAAAAACATCAAAAACAATTTTTTCCAAGTTATTAAAAAAAAACCATATAATTAAAATAAATAAATAAATTTAAAAATAATTAAAATTAAAATACAAAAATAAAAAATAATTAAAAATTAAAAATTAAAAAAATAATAATAATAACAAGAAAACAAAAAAAAATTTAAATTTAAATTTAAAAAAAAAAAAACAAAACAAAACAAAACAAAAATTTAAAATTTAAAAAGAAAATAAAAAAAATTAAAATTAAAAAACAAAAATCTAATTGTTTTTAAAAATTAAACCATTTTAAAAATGAAAAAATAAAATAAAAGTAAAATAAATAAATACATTTTTTAAATTAAAATTTAAAAAAAATTTAATAAAAAAAATAAAATATAAAAATTAAATTAAAAAAATAATAATAATTAAATTTTATAAAAATAAAAATAATTAAATTTTATTAAATTGAAAAAAAAATAAAATTAAAAAAAAAATATATATATATATATATATATCTATATATATTAAAAAAAAATATTAAATTAATTAAAAAAACAAATATAAAATTTAATAAATAATATTAAAAATTTAAAAAAAAAAAAAAAAATTGATTTAAAAAAATAATAATTTAATTTTAAAAAATTTGAATCGCGTCACCCAGCGGTGGGGGCCAGCTATTGGGCAGGTGGGGGGTTGTTGTAGCCTCCCTGCTCGTCCAGCGGTCGGCCCATGCCGCCACCTGGGTGGGAAGTTGATTCCGAGATGGCGGGGGCCGGCCGCTGGGCAGGCGAGGTGCTGCTGCAATGGCCAGCCCCCGTCGCCACCTGGGCGGCGTGATACAAAAAAAAAAATTTAACTATATTTTAATAATTTAAAAATATATATATATTTATTATTTATAAAATTTTATATTTGTTTTTTATTTTAATTTAATATTTTATTTAAAATTTTTAATTTTTTTATTAAATTTAATATTACTTATTTTAATATAATTTAATAAATTTTTTATATTTTATTTTAAATTTCTTTAAATTTTTTTTTTTTTTCAATTTAATTTTTTTTAATTACATAGAATTTAATTTTTTTTATTTAAATTAAATTTTTATATTTTAAATTAATTTTGTGTTTTTAAATTAATTTGTTTTTATTTTATTTTTTTAATTTAATATTTATTTATTTTTTCCATTTTCCATTTTTAATTGATTTTTAATTTTTTTTTAAATTTTCATTTTAAAAGTGTTCTTTTTATTTTGAGTTTTTTTTTTTAATTTTAAAATTTATTTATTTATTCATTTATTTATTAAAATTTAAGAATTTTTTTTATTTAATTTTTATGTTAATGATGATGATGATGATGGTTAACATCCACTGAGATTAATCTTTGGTCTATCGGACCTAAAGAAAAGAGTTATTTAGTTTGATTTAAGATTTTATTCCTATGCTCAAAAAGCTTGGAGAGAAGCCTCCTGAGCTCACTATAATTTTGACATCTTAAAAGGCTAGGAAGGTTAGTATTGCAACAAAGATTATGAAATTGAGATCTAATGTGGTTGTACGCAGGCACTCTAAGAGGAAGTGATTTTCATCCTCAATGTTCATATTCTCACAGAGATGGCAGATCTTTTCCATCCATGGTGTTTTAGGAACTGTCCAATGGTCTGTTTCAGTATGGAGCTCATGAGAGTTCATTCTAATCTTGGCTATATTAATTTTCTTCTTTGAGCTAGTTAAAACAGAGAGATACTTTTGATCTTCTAAGGTGTGGTTGATGACCTCCTTATAATATCTTAGTTTTCTTTTAGCTGCTAGATCTTTCTCACACCACATTTTTTCTTTGAAATTAAAAGTAAGAATTTTTTTAATGTTATTAATGTTATTCAATGCAACATTCTCGTCGATCTCCCAATGGTTTAACCAGGCCCTGGTGTCTTTATACCAACCTCGTTTAAGCCTTAGGTGGTTTTGGCTGGAATTTAAAGCTAGCTTACGAAGTCTATGGTCTCCTATGTTATTAAGCTTGTGCTTGTACAACATAAGCCTAGTCATAGCTAGGCTCTCGATAGGGGAAAGACCCACTTCTATAAGGAGAATAGGATAGGGTGTATTACTTTTAATTTTAAGGTTATACGTTATACAACACTTCTGGATTTGCTCAATCTTTCTCCACGATTCTCTAGAGATGTTGCAACCCCAAACCTCACACCCATATAAGATAACAGAAATGACTAAAGTTTCAAAGAGGAACTTCTTTCTATCCCACATTACGAGGTTTGTTGTTTTACAATTATTTTCAAGACCAAAATAAGCTTTCCATCCCCCATTAATCCTTTTCTAAATGCTATAGTTCCAATTGAGCTTGTGATGAATATCAATTCCTAGGTACTTGTAAGAAGACACTTCCTCTAAGTTACTATTGTCATACATAAAATTAGCGTAAGTGTCCTTCTTGGATTTGATAATCATAACTTTTTTTTTGTCAGTGTTAACAAACATACCCATGGTAGAGCAGAAATCCTTAAGAAGTCTAAGTTGCTTACAAGATCAGATGGGCACCTTGTGAGAAGAACAATATCGTCAGCATAGAGAAGAAGGATGATGACTATCCCAGCTAAGATCGTGCCAGTGCATCCTGCTTCCTCTAAACAACCTTCTAACTTGTCGATGTAAATGCCAAATAGGGTAGGGGATAGGGGGAAACCTTGTTTAACTCCGATATTACACTTAATATCTTTTGACCACCCCTCATTGCTCTTTAACTTGGTAATTACATTCTCGTATAACCTTATAGCGGCCGCTCTTAGCTCGAAAGGAACATTTAGCTCTTGTAATCTATTCCATAGGTTGTTTCTAGGAACTGTATCAAAAGCCTTTCTAAAGTCCACAAAGCAACATAAGAAATTGGATTTATCATTACGACATTCCTCCACAATTATCCTAAGCGTAACGAGGTGGTCCGTTGTTGAGTGCTGCCTTCTAAAACCCGCTTGGCCTTTAGCCCGCTTACCTTCACTTTCAAGCCAAATGCTCAACTTCTTTTCCAAAATAATACCATATAACTTGGCTAAGAGAGGGTTGATCATAATTGTCCAATAATTAGAGGGGTTATTTGTATCCCCACTTTTAAAAATAGGGATAATGAGGCTCTGAGTCCAAGGTTTAGGGAACCCTTGCTTGACCGCTTGGTTGAAAAGCTTGTGGATGTGGGGAATGAGGACAGGACCTCCAATTTTTAATATTTCCGCCTGGTAACCTTCAATGTCTTTAGCTTTCTCATTTTCCAAGCGTTTAAACCCAAAATCAATGTCTTCTAATGAGAAAACTTCTTCCGTTGTGAGCAGGGTTTCAAAGTTATCCCTGGCATTTGGAGATTCATAAAGCTTCTTAAGATAGTAATTCCAGTCGTGTAAAGTAATTTTATTATTATCTTTAGTTTTCCTAGTTAGAATCTGCCTCCATAATTTCTTAAGAGCCACCATAGAGAGGTGTAAGAGATTCTCTTGTCTTTTATGAATATATTGCCTTTTTTTCTTTTAGTTAGGGCTTTGTAGATTTTTATCTTGTCAATTTTAAGAGACTCATCAACAGCTTCCTTAATTTCTCTCCTCGCACTTTTACAATCTTTATCATACCATGGGTTGGTTTTGCTATTTCTTTTATTACTTGAGACTTCAACTGAGAACTTGTTAATAGAATATGAGAGGGTTGTAGTAAAATTATGATAGAGGTCATCTATGTTGTATATACTAGATAAAGGAAGAAAATTAGTTTTTAATTCATTTAGAAAGAGATCGTTTTTATTTCTATCAAAGATTAAGTTCTTTTGACTATAAGGATTATCTTCTATGGGATCTCTATGCATGAAAAAATTGAGAGTTATGAGTAAAGGCCTATGATCAAAGTCAAGCTCGTGGTCGTCTAAGATGTCAAAATTTATTATTTCGTTGTATAAAGGGAGATCGGAAATAATATAGTCTACCACGCTGCTCCCAAGCCCCTGGATGCAGGTCATCTGGCTAGAATTGGGCCACTTCATTAGACCGTTGCAAATTATGAGATCCTGAGCAGTATAGAGCTTGACTAGATCTGACCCAAACAAATTATCCTCGAGGTCTTTAGAGCTCCTTTTGTACCGGCTAGCCAGAGTAAGGTCTTCGTCTAACCAAAGAGGATTGGGGTTGGAATGATTGCTTAGAATAATAGCTTGGTTGCTTGAAGTTCGAGCATTAAAGTCACAAAATAAAAGGATATTACCTTCATTCCTTAGGCTAGAAATATCATTCTCTAAACCATTGTAAGGACTATTTTTATCTAGATTCTTTTTCTTATAGAAGTTAGAATTAATGGGGGGGGAAATAACAGATTGCTACGTAGGTCTTTTTATCATTAATGTCAGTAATCTCTATCCAACTATATTGGTTGTAAGGGTCGTTTTTATAAATCCTAGCATGGGAGGAGATGTTCTTCTTAATGTAGCAAGATATGCCTGCAATGCCTCTACGGGAGGATCGCTTGTTCCAGGTAGACCATAGTGCAAAGCCATCTATGTTAGGGACCTTAGATTCTTTGTGCTCCCAAGTTTCAACAAGCAATATAATATCAACATCATTTGAGATCCAACTTAGCTTGGGGCCTTTGTTCCATGGAAAGCCCCGACAGTTCCAAGAAAGAATTCGGAGCATGTTGAATTGCTATTTATTACTATCTTGTTGGTTTTTATCTTGAATAACGGCTTTTCTATTTCTGATTATTGCCCATTTTCCTTCCTTCCTAGCTTCTTTTACCTTTTGAACCTCATTTCTTAATTCTATTTGATCATCTAGAATGAGATCTTCATTTATAGATATTCTCGTTCCTTTTAGACTTGAGGTTTTACTAAGTATGTCATACTTATGGTCAGTAGAGCTCACCTTTATTCGGATCAACCTTCCTTTATTCTCAGTTAATTTCCCTAACCTTGTTGCTTTTGTGAGACATGTGGTTTCAATTTGTAATCTATTATGTAATTCTGTCTGGGCTATGGCTAAAGTATCATCGTCTACCTCCTCTTTCAAACCGAAGATTATAAGGTTCAAGGCCCTTTTGTTATGCTCATGGTCTAATTCGATCAATTTTTTCATTTCATCTTTAATTGGTTTGATATCTAATTTATCTGCCCCACTATTTAGGGTGAGATGGTTGTTGAATTTTTCTTCTAGTTCTTTAATCGTGTCCTTCATTTTAAGACTCTATATTATCAGCATCTCCTTGTTGGGATGTTTGGTTTGTATCTTGGTTTTGTTTTTCTATGACTTGCAACTTAGTCTCCATTGCCTCCATTTTATTCTCCAATAGTTCTATTTTATTTTCTATTTGTTTTTGGATCTTGTCTTCAAGAGATGTGAATTTGTTTTCCAACATGGCTTCTAACTGGGTTTGTAGCTTGACTTCTCTTTCTTCTCTACGTTTCTCTAAAGACTCTATATGCTCATAAAGGCTCTGTACAGTGACTGTGCTAGGTCTACCTTTGGTAATCTTTGGTAGCTGTGGTGAATTATTCATACTTGAGAATATATGAGCAGATATGTATTAGAAAAAGATAAGGAATGTGTGCACCTGAATATCAGCAAACCGAACAGTAGACCTCAAGTGCCCAAGTCTGAAAATTTATCGAGAAAAATTCACCGCAGACCCAAGTATTAATCGAGCAAATTCACCGCAGAATTTCACCGCATACCCAAGTATTAATCCAGAAAATTCACCGCAGACCCAAGTATTAATCGAGAAAATTCACAGCAAGATTTTCACCGTAAAATTTCACCGCAGACCCAAGTATTAATCGAGAAAATTCACCGCAGAATTTTCGCCGTAGAATTTCACCGCAGACCCAAGTATTATAAATAGGTCACCTTTACTTCACCGCAGACCCAAATACTAATCGAGAATTTTCACTAAAGAATTTCACCGAAGACCCAAATATTAAAAATTCACAGCAGACCCAAGTATTAATCGAGAAAATTCACAGCAGAATTTTCACCGTAGAATTTCACCGCAGACCCAAGTATTAATCGAGAAAATTCACTGCAAACCCAAGTATTAATCGAGAAAATTCACCGCAGAATTTTCACCGTAGAATTTCACCGCAAACCCAAGTATTATAAATAGGTCACCTTTACTTCACCACAGACCCAAATATTAATCGAGAATTTTCACTGTAGAATTTATTTTTTATAATTTAAATTTAATTTAATTTTAAAAATTTATTTGTTTTTTTAATAATTTTTTTTAATTTAAATTTTTTTTTTTTTTTTAATTTAATAAAAAAATTCTTTTATTTTTTAAATTTAATTTGTATATTTTATTTTAATAATTTTTATTTATTTATTTGTTTTTTTAAATTTAATATTTTTATTTTGTTTTTTAATTTTTAATATATTTTAAAATTTTAATTTCAAAATGTTTTTTAATTTTATTATTATTATTATTATTATTATTATTATTAAATTTTATTTTATTTTAAAATTTTAAAATTTTAAAATTTTTTAAATTTAAAAAATATAATGTATTTTATCTTATTTTTCAATTATTTTAAAATGTTTTTTTTTTAATTTTTTTTTTTTGTTAATATACATTTTTATTATTCTAACATTTTTGTTTCAACACTTTCCGTATTCGAGGTGTTTTTTGCACAAAAAAAAATTGGCTTTTACTTCTATCTTTAAAAAAGGTGTTTTTTGCACACAAAAAAAAAAAAGCCTTTTGCTTCAATTTTTAAAAAATGTTGAAAATTTACCCCAAAAAAAAAAGGTTATTCCATAATACAACTTTTCGTTTTTGGGTTGTTTTTTCATGGTTTTTTGATGTTTTTTTTGTTAGAGTTCTCGTTTTGAGGTAATAGTTCCCGTTTGATCGGTAACTATGTTATTAATATATGCCACAATCTCGTTGCGATCTTCATACCAGTGGTCCTTGATCATTTCTATGTTGATTTGAATATTCTGAAGCTACTCAGCGATGGACTCTGTGGTGGGAGGAGCCACTATGTGACTTGGAGAGTGAGCTGGAGAGATAGTTGTAGCTTCTTCTGTTTCTTGACTAGTTGAATTGTTCGAGGATGAGTTATGGCCTAAATTGGGATGCCTTGCACGGAAATATCCCCCCCCCCCTCCCACCCAGCGAGGTCGACCCCGTTGGCGAGGCATGATGTGAGTGGCACAAAGGAGCCACCGAATGAAAGGGAGGGCCCGAAAATAGTTCTCACTACACCTGCAATAACAAGAAAAATAGTCAAAACCACGAACCTCATACGCCAGGTGAGTACATACCAACAACCAGAAGACACAATCGGTAACACGGGGAGAGCCCACGTCGACCTAATCGAAGGGATTGGGTAGGGCATATGTCTTCCACGCCCACTTAACCCACTTGAAACAACAAAACAAACCCAAGAGAGGAAGAAAATATAAACAAGGACCATAGCCTTAATGGGAACCCAAACCACCAGTGGGGCTGAATAGAGACTGGGGTAGCACCCTCCCACAGACAAGGACCACAGATAATTCCCAACAATGAACAAACAACAGGGCAAGGACAGATATACAAATACAAAACCCCCCTCTTATGATGACAAGCGATGAAAGTTACATACACATAAACCTTACCCAAAAAAACAAGCTTGAGCTCCTAGAGCTTTCAATTCCTTTTTGGGGGTTTGAAGCCATGAAGACAATACGACGCTCTGACCTCTTGAGTTCTCGAATCCCAGGGAAAAACTAGCAATCCATATCCGACCCAAACCAACCAAACAAAGACATCCACGATGCTGCTTAACCGAGGTCGTGAGGTCCCCAGTGAGTCGCCATGGAACCCAACACACGTACCTCTATTCTCCTCTCTACCAAAATTCATCGCCCAAACAACCAAAGTGGAGCACAATGCTCGCTTGCCCATGTATTTAACTACGAAGTGTGGGATTAGTCTCAGCATTCGCCTGAAATGAATGTGGGGTCAGCACATGATCGAGAATTGAATGTGCGCGTGGAGGCGAGACAAGCCCCAATGGAGAGCGCACTGGAGAGACAATTGCAACTTCCTCTATTTCCTGACTGGTCGAATTGACCGAGGGCAAGCTATGATCTGGTTTGGGACGCCCTGCACAAAAATATTCCCCCACCCCCAGTGAGGTCAGCCCCGTTGGCAGGCATGCTATGAGTGGCACGAGGGAGCCACCACTGAAAGGGATAACCGTAAAATAGCCCTCACAGCACCTGCAATAACAAGAATAATAGTCAAAACTACGAACTTGATGCCCCAAGTGAGTATGTACCAACAACCAGAAGACACAACCGGTAACACAGGGAGAGCCCGCATCGACCCAGTCCAAGGGGCTAGGCAAATACGTCTTCCACCACCCACTTAACCTACTGGAAACAACAACACAACCCCGAGAGCACAAGAAAACCATGGTCAACCTTAATCAACTCTCTTTAACCTCAATCAACCTCATTAAGCCTCTTCAACTATGGCAAACCATCATCACCAATCACCAACCTTTGGCAACAATGGTAAGCCCTTGAAAACCATTTTTAACCATAGTAAGCCAACATGAACCATACTCAATCAGAATATATGAATTTGCCCCATGCACATCAACTCCCACCTAGCGCAATCACAATAGTAAATGTGGTTGACATACATGGATTGATGACATTTTCCACCTTTTATAGGCTAATTGGTGTATGAAAATGATGTAGATCGACATATATCAACCACATTTACTAATGTGGTTTTGCTAATATGGTGAATTTTCACTCTTTTTTAGTATATATATATATATATATATATATATATATATATATATATATATATATATATATATATATATTAAAACTTTTTAAATAAAATTTGAATTTTAAATTTATTAATATATAGTATTTTTTAAATTCATTGATTATCTTTTTTTGCAAAATAATTTTATAATATTTTAGTTTTAATTTTAAATAATCTTCATCTACTAAAAATTTAAAATGGATACCTATCTTAATATAATTTTTATTAAAAAAATAATAAAAAATAATTTTATTATCTTATTTTAATTTTATTATAAAATTTATATTAATATTGAAAACATTTCAAATCAATTTTATTCAAATTCAGATATAAATTTTTAAAAATCATAAGTTTAAGTTGTTTGATTTGCATACTTAAATTTAGATTATGTAACACTTTGAATAATTAAAAAAAATGAATTATATTTTTTATATGATTTTATAGCGTGTATTCTAACTAATAAATGAAATGGGTATTTCTCGACATTTGTTCTAATTAATTTAACTAAAATCCATTAAAGATTTTTAAAAACTTGAGTTTAAGTTGTTTAATGCGTAAATTCAAGTGTCTCAAGGGTTTTTAAGTTGTTTGAATCCATTTATGCATTCAAAAATCTATTTTAAATAACAAAAAGTCACAAACTTACTTGAAATTGCATTGCCATATTCTTATGAAAAAGACAATTTCTTCTATAAGTTATATTGTGCCATTTTATAATTTTAATGTGATAAATGAATTTTAAAATCACTTTTGGAAAAACAAATTATCTCACTAGATATCTTTTTTTTTTTTTTGTATGTTGATCTAAGATCTATTAATTAAGCAAAAATATAGTACAGTGCATAGTCAGAGCTAAGGAATTTAGCCTATTCTTGCTCGAATTTGTCTCTAAAATATCAAAAAAAGGGGCTACCCTTGACAGGGAAACCTACCCATTAACAGTCTAGAGAGTTCCGAGATAGCTATCATTTCTAAAGCGCAATTGAAAACTAGAAAAACAAAATTTATTAGATGCTTCCAAAAGAGAATTGTAGAGCATGAGGCAGAACCGTCAAGTCTTGTTGGCATCTTCATTCTGGACAGCTTCAATTTCTGCAGGGTCTTCTTCTATCACTAGGCATCCATAGATGCACGCAATCTCTTCCTCTTCTGCTGTGAGGACGTGAAGAACCCTTGGTGGAGGAGTAACCTCGACATTGTTTTCCCTGCTCCATATTCCATCAGCTGATAGATTCCAGAATTTCGCCATCTGCATTGAGGGAGTTTTTACAGGTAAGCTCTCAAGCTTTCGTGACAAAGGCGATAGAGAGCATGGGATGGTCGATTTGTGGCATCTACGCTTGGCTTTGGGCAGACTAGGCAAGGAGGAATCAGTGTTGGAGTTGAGGGAGGCTTCCACGCCTAGAGAAACAGAAGGAGAGGTTGCTAGCTAGGCAATGGAGGAGAAATAGGGATCATGAGCACTGTCGAAATGCCTGTGCGCATTGTCGCGATGCGAACGAGCAGGGAGTGCTCCCCTAACATTGCCACGACGTGGCTTCTGGCTCTAGCGAGGGGGCATGGTGCTGCAGTAGAGAAAGGTAATGAGGCGAGGGTGAAGACGCAGAGGATGGGCATGGCGAGGAGAAAATGTAGAGTGGATGTGATTGTTTTTTTCAGTAGTTTCCTTATCTTCCGTAGCAAGATTATATTTGAACGCAAATGATAAATAGGCAGTGCTTCTGGGGGCATGAGCCTTCTTTGTATATCTTGCAAGGTAAGTTCATGATATTGAATTTCTCGACAATATTCATAGAGTATGTTTAAGTAGTCCATATACATATATGTTGGTCATGAAAAAGAGAAATAGTAATTGTTAGTGGACGTATATACTGAAAACATTATATATATATATATATATATATACCTGAGCATCCCCATGATGCTGATATCTACTCGTCCACTTCTGATCATGACCCTGATCAACAACATGATAAGTTTGCCTCGCCATGTAGTGGAAATATTAGTGCTCCCCCATGTGTCAAACCCAAAGTGGATTGGATCATCGTCTGCGTTGTTCCTACTCATCACAAAGTGGAGTGATCCACCTGACCAATAGATCCCTGGATCCCCCAACCATACTAGGAGCTCCCAACTCCAACTCCTCTTAGGATGTCGCTGCATAGCGCTACTACCTGCTGGAAACCATCTGACCCTTAGCTCTAACCCCTGTATGTATCACTTGGGTGGACTCCAAGTATGAGGAGTTTGTCCCACACATGCATACCTACCCTGCTCCTGCCAAACCTTGTAGTAAAATATGATGTCCCTATTAGCCATCCATAATATTTTGTCATAACTGATGATGGCTAAAACAAGTCTTCAGCCTTCAAGAAACAAATTTGAGGCAAATATTCTAGTTCTTGAAGCCTGGCTGTGCCTCTTATCCAACAGAACCTATCTTCACTACTTTTTTCACTTCAAAACCTTCAAAGAAAGCCCTGTTGATCCTTAAGGAACTATTTTAGAGCCTCCTTTTCAGTCATTCTGCCATTTTACCTTTAAAACAATCTTTTTCCCCTCTCAAAAAGCCTCTTTTCCCCTCCATTTATTCTTCATTCCATCAAAACCCCTTTTAAACCTTGTAAAAATCCTTTATTTGGTTTAAAAATCTCTTTTTCCACTTATCGGAACCCTTTAAAAGCCACTTGAAACCTTCATTTTTGGCCTTTTCCGCCCATTTTAACATCAGGGCCTTAAGCGCCTTTCACTTCAAAACTTAGCCTTTTTCTCCATATAACTCAGCCCGCGACCACCTGCTAAAGACTTTAGCCCCATCGGCAATCGCTCTTCGGCATTTCCAGTTTCCAACTTTCCCAAACCTCCGCCGATGGAGTCTTAACCGTCGATCTCCCCCAGATTGGACGGCCCGAGCTCCATCGCAAACCGCACCTTGCTCTTTCCCGCACTCCTTTCTTCCCCGCTGATATGCGCTCCATCGTTTTAATCTCAGTCGTTGATCTCTCCCAGATCACACGGCCGTCGCACTTCGCCTTCCCCCGTCGGCCATCGCACATCGCACTTCGCTCTTTTCCGTTTCCATCCCTCTCCACTTATGTTCTCACTACCAATCGCATCTCCACCGTTGATCCTCACGATCCAACGGCTCCCATTTAACCCTACCATTTCGACCCGCCAAGACCACAGCCCGCTAAACGACAAAATCCCTGACGTAGCAGCCGGTCCCACTCAACTGCGCTGCTTTCCATCACATTTCTTTTCGACCGTAGATCTAGAACCCCTTTGATCTAACAGTCTGCGCTTCTTCTCATCGCCATCCTCTTCCTTGACCACCCTCTACTAAATCTTGTTGAACCCTTAGTTGAACTGAGAGGGGGGGGAGGGGGGGGGGGGGGCGGGGGGGGGATGAATCAGTTTAACACATTCATGGACTTTTAAAACTTTTCATTAAAGTAATTTACACCTTCACTTCAAGGTCAACTTTATATGTGAGAAATATCAAATTGTGAGCAGTAAATATCAAGCAGATTTCTTAATGTAACAGCAGTCTTAATATGTGAGCAACAAGTATTAAGCAGGTTAAATAAACCACATCAACACATAGACATCATGCACAAAGACACCAGATATAAGTGAAACCCATAAAGGGAGAAAACCACATCTTATTATTGTTGTGATGCAAAGGCAAGCTCCAACTCCCTCTCACCACTGGTTTTATGCAGGCACCAACCTACAGGAAGCTCCTACCTCAATTCTGCAAGCTACAACTTGCAAGGAAGCTCCAACTCCCATCAATTTTCTGCAGGCACCAACCTACAGGAGGCTCCTACCTCAGTCAGCTACAACTGACATTTTATCAAGCTACAACTTCATGTGGAAGCACCAACTCCCATCTATTTTCTGTAGGCACCAACCTACAGGAGGCTTCTACCTCAATCAGTTACAACTGACATCTATCAAGCAACAACTTGATAGGGAAGCTCCAACTTCCTTACTCTTTCAAAAGAAAAGCACTTGCTGATTTACCTTGGATATCAGCTCTGTTCTGTACCATCTTCACTGTTGTGCATCAGTCTTCATATTTGCCTTATATCATTTCTGCATCTTCTCAGATTCACTATCAGATCCTCCTTCTTCTCTTCTCAACTCCTCCTTCTCTACCTCACTGCTTCATTTCTGCGTTCTCTAACTTTTCACAGCATCTCGTTCTGCTCCTCCTTCTTCTTATCTTTTTTTCCTCAATTCCGCATTCTCCAACCTCCTAACCTCACTATGCATATCAATGTGATATTATTTATAGAAATTCCCTTATGACTGTTAGCATTCCTCAGGGAATTTGAAATGGACAGCCATGCCTCTTTGCCTTCTACCTTCTCATTTCTTTTACCCACTCATTCAGAAAAAATATAACAATATTCATTAATTTCAATATTACAGTGGGAGTTTTGTTTCCCTACCGGAGACTTTCCAATGCATCACAAACAATAAAAAATCAATTACAACATTTACATTCACATTTTCAGTTACATAAAGACAATTTTACTTAGCCCATTTTCTGGCTTTTGGCTTTGCTGGCTTTGTCTTTTCTGCTGCTGTTAAGTAACTAATCTACATACTTCTGTTCATCATGCCTGTAAAATGCCCTGTGACTTTTTCAGTTCCTACATTCTTTGTTTACCTCTGTTAGGCCCACATTTTCATCCCTGTGTTTATTCACCTATTCATTGTACTTGTGTGCACCTACTGCATATATAACTGCTTTTCAAGTTTATCCTCAAATAAATATAAATCTAGGCAATCTCTGTTCATTATCAATCTCTGTGCTCGGGCTACCTGCTTACACACTCTCTGTCCATATATGAACTTAAACTCAATGGTTAAAACTCGTATTACAACTTCAATCCAACTTCTTCCCTCAGGGCATCCAAATGAACTTTAGTATAAAACTCATTATATAATATCATTTTCAAATCAATCCATTCAGCCTTTTGGATCACTGTTCATTTTTCTGAAGTTGTCTCTCTCTCTTTCGTTTCTGCACGCTCTCCTCTTCATTGCAGTTGTGCAACCGCTGCATATATAACTGTCTTTTAATATAACTGCTAATTTTAAATCTGGGCAAATTCCAATGCTTTGGTTTCCTTCACTGATTTTAAATCTGGTGCAGGTAAAACCCACAGTCCCCACTTCTTGAGTATATAAATGAATCTCAAATTTAGACCCAATTAAAATTCAATCTGGGCAAACTCACAACCTCATTATGTCTCCACTAGCAATTTAAATACTATGCGGAACCTACTTCTTCAAAGGGTTATAAAAACCCCAATGTATATAATGTGCCCCTTTATCAAACCATCATTTATGAGTGCGCCTTATTATCTTTGACTTTGATAAAACTTACCAAAGTATCAACATACACTATGGTTGGCCAGATGTTCATACTGCGATCGTAACTTTAACACTCTATACCTTGGTCAAAACCCGACATATCACACCATACCTTATTTCATGATCTTCGGTCAATATTCAATAGCCATTAGTCCCAACGGTCTGCAGACTTCACCATCACTCTAAATGTATTATATAACTTTACATAAAGCCGAATTGTGACTCTATGGTCCGGTGACATATATTATATCAGATATCAGTCTTCGCAGCTATATAATATATATATTATATATTCGCAGCAGTAAAGATTCGTTTTCTCATAGAATATATATACCAACATATGTATACTCCCCAAATCGAGTGTCATAAACATTAATAGGAAACTCACTCACAGCGATCCAAATCATATGATTATTCGACCATACGTAAACTCAGACTTTGGTTATATTACCAGTCACGATGTATATTAACGATTGGGTCCCAGTAATAGATTCTTACCTCTTCAATCGACGGCTGCAAACTTTACCGCATACCATTCGATGATCCGATGATCATTGCGCAACCAAAGTGCACGTCGTTTAATTCTCCGAGTTCACGTGATGGAGCGGGTCCCAACACTTAACTCCCCTTCTCATCCTATGGTTGTAGGCTTATTGCGCACTCATCCATTGATCCGACGGATATAACGCATATCGCGTTGTTTTTCCTCCCAATCTTTAACGCGCGATATGAATGGTTTTCGAAAACCAATTTTTGCCACGTGTCTGCCTATGGCATTGATCACGTTCGAATTGGGAATACAGCTTATCGTACAAAATCAGTGCGATGAAAACCATCTGGTGTTCCAAACCCACTGTCACTATGCATACCTCGTGGTTCCATGGTTCTTCAAGGTTCCATGCCATCTCTTTTAGCATGGTTTCTCCGCGTAATATAGCCTCACGCATAGTTCATCACTCTTTTAGTCACGCACAGGGTTAAACAATAGATTTCGTCTCTCATCGACCATTTCTTAATTGGTCACGCTTCCAATATTCCAAACTGGGTTGAGGGCATGATTTCTAGGAAATTCACGGCATATCCACACAGAATTCTTCATGCAGAGTTTATTCCAGGTCTACTCTAATTTTAACCTCTCCAGCATTCACCTGCAAACTGTATTAAACCCCTAATACATAAATAAACCTCTGTATTAAGCTACTTCAGGCCCTTCCAATCAGACATGATGACAGGCATTTCCTCTCTCCAGTTCTGCTATTAAATGGCCCTCTTCTACTGTCCTCACTACTCTGCAGCACCACCTCATATGTCTCCTGCTGCCTTAGTTCCTTCTATGCTGCCTCTACCTCCACTGCTCGACTGTTTCTCTACCTTTGTACATACCCTGTCACTAAATCGTCATTCCACGCAGGCTTCATTCAACTCTGTGTTTTTAATTTCATGTCAGGGCTCGATCTCACCATAAAGCCGAATATGCCTTCGACCCCTTCAGCCTTCAATTTCCATTATCAACTAAATCATCCTCCTTCGTGGTTCCAACCAGGAACTCTCATCAATTGGCCCTTCTGCAACCTATTCTCTCCAGATCTCTTCTACAACTCTACGCGGCCCTCAGCAGGCATGTGCTTCAATTCACTGCTTGCTCTGCTCCTTGACTGATGTTGCTCCTTGCTTCTCTTTTTGCTGCCTCTGCTACCTCTCTGATGCCTTTGTTCCCTGTCTTCTACTTTGCCTTATTGCTGGTTCAGGTGCTGCTCCTTTGTGCTCCTTTGCCATCAATGACAACATTTCCAACAAATCCTTCCCGTCGATACGATCTCCATCATTGATCCCACAGATCTAACGGTCCTCATTAAGTTTCGCACCCAATTCACCATTTCTCCCCAACGCGCAACTCTGATGCGAAATGGGCGGTTTTAATAGGAAACGTGTCGTCTTCGAATGCATATCGTGTCTGCCTAGCCCCAAACTGATTACCGGTTTAGTCCCGCGTGAAAACCATTCCCGGTTTTCATGAAACCGCCAACATAATACTTCGCACCCTTATTTAAATTAAACCCTGGTTTTCATAGTTCCGCCATGAAAATCCTCCTTTGCTGCATTCATCTCCTCTGCATTGCTCTTCTGCCTTCGCTCAGCCCTCTATTAATCAGTTTATGCAACTTCGCAGGTTTTAATTAATATTTTATTGTTGTGCAAGTTTAATAGAGACTTAAAGGCATAATAAGCCTTCTCACAGTCCATAAAGGGACAGAGCCAAAGGTGACAACCTTCCGCAGCCCAAATCATTGAAGAAAAGGAGACATGCAGGGTTTAAATTTCGAACTTTTGCCAGCGCGTCATGAACGCTGGTTATCCAGTAAAACCCTCTAGCATAGAGAGCCACCTGTACACCAGCAAAACAAAAGAAATAGGAAAATCAGTGAAGACAAAGAGTATCACAGAACAAAGAAAGGATTTAAGCAATAAAGTTAAAGCTTAAGAGCTTAATCTGCCAATTAAAGGATAAAGCACAGTTCGAAGACCAGAGATGATCCGAGAAGGCTTAATCAGCCTTAAAGCACAAATCAAAGCCTAAATCAGTGTTTAAAGTGTCAAAACAGACAGATTAGCAAAAGACCGCTTCGAAATTCCAGATCGGTGAAGCAATTAATCCCCCAGAATCCAAAAGTGCCACCTACAGGCCTATTTATCTCAAAAGAAGTCAAATTAATTACACAGTCAGAGATATTTTGTCAAAAACACCTCAAAAGTAATTGCCAGCCTACCAAAAGACTCCAAAGTCAACAAAAGTAACTAAGTATATGAAAGTTAATGTAAAAATCAATTAACAGAGTTAAAGCATTTGATATCTTCTCCATTAGGCCTCCCAAAGGCCGAGAAGCATTTACTCTATATTAATTGAACAATTAAACCCTTTCTTTCACTCCACCTCCTCATTCTTCTATAAATACTTCATGAGGACATCATTGTAAAGGGTTGGAATATTGTTGATTGTTGAATATTACTGAGTGTTTGGAGCTGCTGAGTAGTTGTAAATACTACGCTGAAGAGGGAAAATACCGGGCTGTAAAGACCTGCTGGACTTTGAAGTATGTAAATGGTTTGAACATCAATAAGACAAGTTGATTCACAGGATCCTGGTCTATGTTAATGGTGATGTATTTTCTCATTGTCTTTGTCTTTCTTTATGTTTTTCATGTTGTTAATATTCTCTGATAAAGAGCAGAAAATTTAGATTAGGATTTACTGTTAAAAGTACCCTAATTCTGGCTTAAAGCTTTATCTTTATGTTTTCTTTTGAATGCGTGTTTGGGAATGATTCAATAGAGTATAACCAGTAGAAATTGGTAAGCCCATGTCTCCTGAGTAGGACTTGAGATATTGTTCTTGAAAGTTCTTGAAAAGTCTGCTAAGTAAAGTAGAACTAGAGAAGTCTATGGTTAGCCCTGTCCTCTAGTTTTCCCCCAACAGTTGCTTTGAAAAGATCCCTGAGAGTATGCCAAAAGCAGGATAAATTCAAAGTTCTTACTTGATCTTAGGTTATTCTCTTGTTTATCTTAAATGTTTTCTACTTTCTGAAGGTAGTCCTTTGATTACTAGATTGTTGTCTTAAAAGCTGGCTTTAGTAAGAGTATTGCCCAAAGAAGTCTATGGTTTGCCTTGTCCTTTGGCTTGCTTCAAAACAGTTACTTTGAAAGGTTTTTCTTGTTCAAAGGTGAAGTTAGATTTCTTAATTGTTTTTAGCTTTGCTTCTTTCATAACATTTCTTAATGTTTCATACCACAACTCAATCTTAAAAGATCTTTTGATATAGATGACTTGCCGTATGGATAGCTTTGAAGAATTGTCGTACAAGTAAACCCTTTTGTGACTCCATAGCCCAATGGATTAATATTGTCCCATGACCTATCTTTTCAGCCAAAACATTCTATCAATCTGCTCCCACCTCCACACTTTAAATGACCTTCACAGTTAATGATACCCAACCAAAAAAAAAACAAGTTCCTTGAGCTTCATAACTAGCCTAATATCATAATTAAGCATAAAGATATATCATTCTAAGACACTAATAGAGAGATCCCTCTCTGAATCCAGGAAGGCTAGATCCTAGGATTCCAAAGTGGTTCTGATGTAGCCCCTGCAGCATTTATTTTTGCCACTTTCATAAATTACAGGGAGCCAACATAGTGGCGACCATACTGGGGAATATTGAGTAATAGATAACTTCACAACTCAGAATATCCCATTTTTAACAATGAATCTAGTGTCTGCCAAGAGTGGTTCTTGATTATTGATGGTGGACAACAACCAGAATTTAATAACAAATAAAAATCCTCCACCTGGTAACTCCATTGGTTTTCAGTAGCCTGCTGATTTCCCTTGGTTTTCCAAAGACTCCCCTGGGAAACTTAGTTATCATAACATCATACAAACTCGGTTAAGTAAACTTTGAGGATTAAGTTTCCTTTCATAAGATTAGTTGCCTTTTAAATATTGTCATACTTGGCTGAACTTTTCTCATCATTTGGTCTAAAAACACAGCATAGTGGCTTCTGAAAGAATTCATACTAGAGTCCATCCTGACCCAAATCCTCCTGAGATAGTTGATAATCCAGAAAGCATCCTTAGGAAGTCTCCTAAATCCAAGAATCCAACTATTTATAGACCCATCCACAGAGCTAATTCTGTCCCTAAAAATCATTCAGCTCTGCAAGATACTCAAGTTGACTTACCCTTTATAACAAACCTTTCAAGAACTAAGTCACTTAGTGGTATAGATCAAATAGACTTTGAGCCTCCACACTCACCCCAACCTAGTGGTGAACATACTGATAGCAGAGAAAACACCCCACTTGATTTACATTTCATTCATAATTTTGGTTTCCCTCATCCGAGATCTACTCAACAGTCACTTGCTGGTCCAAGCACTTCTGTTTTCCATACATCCACTGTTCAAACTACTCCATTTCATCCTCCTCCTTTCATAAACCTTCCACCTGTAAACCCCCCACTTTTTCCACAACCTCCTATCATGGCAACATGGTATGCTCCTCTAATCCTTCCTTTACCTTTAGTAAATTTTCCACAGGACTATCAGTCCAAGATTCCATTATATGATGCTAGTAGTTCTACTACTGCTCAACTACATGTGGAAAAAATGAATGATTATTTTGACAGAAAGGAAATAGATGATGAAACAGTGAAACTTAGAATGTTTGCTCAAAGTTTAGGGGGGGAAGCAAGAAATTGGTTTAAAATTTTAACCCCTAATAGTATTAATGACCTCCAAGCTTTCCATTAATTATTTTTAAACAAATGGGAGGTCAAAAATAATCCTCTTCAGATTCTATCAGAATATGAGAACATTAAAAGGAATGTTGGAGAAGAAGTTCAAGAGTATTGCTCTAGATTCAATAGTGTGTACAATGCTCTACCCATCCATATGAAATCTCCTCAAGGCCTAGCTCTAATGAAATTCCCTGATGAATTTGATCCTGAAATGGCCTACCAACTTAGAGAAAGGGAACCCCTCACATTATAAGACATGCAAAGAAGGGCAGTCAGTGTTGAGGCAAATCTGATTGCCAAGAGAGCTAGAATGAACACTGAGAAGAGGGTATCATATAGGGATGAAGCTGCACCTTCCACATCTGACTCAAAATTGGACAATATAGTCAAAACTATGGAAAGAATGATGGAAAGGATGAACATATATGAGAGAGCTCAATCAAGAGAAAACCAAACAGCTCCTCAAAACAGAAACCAATCCCAAACCAACTTTAGGAGAAATCAACCTCAAAATAGACAAAGAGATTCTGATCAACAGATCAGACCTCCTTTCCAAGAAAATTATGTTAATGAGGATGGAGAAATAAATGAACAAACAGAGGATGATAACATAAACATGTTGGGAGTAAACAATGAGGATTCTGATTTCCTCAATGAAAAGAAGCAAGGTCTGTATACACCCTATGATGATAGAAGGTTAGAAACTGAATACTACGGACAAAACTTTGAAAATGCCATCATAGGAGCATCCAAACAATATGAATTAAGAAGTAAAAAGAACCGAGAAACTCCCAAAAATACAACCCCTGTTAATTCTGCCAGAAACAGCCCTGTACATGCTTCCAAAAAGACAGCAGAAAATCAGAAAACAATGGCTAAAAGTTCTGATCAAAACAGGGGAAAGAACACTCAAATTCAAAACAAACTTAGTGATGACCCTAGCAGCACTAGCACCTTAGCTAATGCTTCTAAAAAAACCATTTTAAAGGCTATAAATAATAAAAATCAGTAAGCTGATTTTGCTGATGACATAGTGACTAAGAACGCTGAAATAAACATTTCTAAAACTCAAGCTCCTTTCAGCATAGAGAGTGAAATTACCAAGATAAAAATCTCAATCCCTCTCATAGAGTTAGTCACTTAAGATGTATACAGAACCCAACTGTTAAAGGCTTTGAACATAGGGGATCACAGTGATTCTGTCAATTTAAGTGATGATAAACCAGAGCTCCTATTTGGACCAAAAATTGAAGGAAAATTTCAAGAGGGAGCAGTCTCTCCTTTTTATGTAAGCCTAAACATTCATGATAACATCTTACACAATGCCATGCTTGATTCAGGAGCGTCACATAACCTCATGCCCAAGGTGGTAATGGAAATATTAGGCCTAGAGGTAACCAAACCATATAAAGATTTATATTCCTTTGATTCTAGCAGAGTAAAATGTCTAGGCCTAATAAAATATCTCTGTGTTAACTTAGCCCAAATTCCAGCCAAAAGCTTAGTAATGGATATTGTAGTGGCTGATATACCCCCCAAATATGGCATGTTTTTTTAAAGATCTTGGGGTGCTAAGTTGCAAGGCACTATGCAAATGGACATGACTTATGCCACCATCCCTGTCTTTAGTCAACCTAGAAGACTCTATAGAGAAACACACATGAAATACATGGTGAATAACCAAGAAAGACCAGATAACTCCTCTCTCTATTCTATACACACTGACCTTGACTCATTCATTCTTTACAATGATAAGATTCCTAATGAGCAAGAATTAGTCAATGAAACATCCACCAACATAGTGGTCACTCCACATCCAAACATAGTGGCACCCATAGAAGAAGAGGAGAGAAGAAAAATCATTAGAACAGTTTGCAAACTCAGAAATTTACAGCAAACAACTCGAAGGTCTTGAGGTCCAAAACAGTCACAAGCATAACGCAGATCATGACAATCAAAGAACAATCCCTCAACACATCGAAAATCTTGAGGAACAAATCGGAAATGAACATAGTGCAGGCCATCAAAACAAACATAGTAGTATTCAAGATAAACTAGGTAGAGAGGAAATAAATGATAAATCTAAAAACAGTGCTCTTTGGAGTATGAGTTTTGATGGATCTTTCTCTAAGACTGGTGCAGGAGCAGGCATATGGGTGCACAACACTGAAAACAATCATGTTGAGGGTCATTCATATAGATTAAATTTCCAATGCACAAACAACATAGCCGAGTATGAAGCTCTCTTTTTAGGCCTGAACTTATTGAAAAAATTAGGGGCCAAGAGGATAACAGTTCATGGGGATTCGAAATTAATAATTAGGCAAGTAAACGGGAAGTATACTACAAAACATCCCAGACTTAGAGCCTATAGAGATGATGCCATGGATCTGTTAAAAACATTTGATGAATTCCAACTTACCTTTGTCCCTAGGAACCAAAACATCCTTGCCAATGGATTAGCCTTTGCCGCTAGTACTTGTCCAAAACCATATGAAAGCAAACAATACACCATCCAAGTAAAATATAGACTAGCTATCCTAGATAATGAAATATACTGGCAGGTGTTTGAAGGAGATAAAAAAATAGAAGACTTCCTACAATCCAGAAATGAATTTGAAGTGCAAAGCTCAGATTCAGAATATGAACAAGACTATCCCATTGAAGAAAACCCACTTTCTGAAGAAGAAAAGTCTCCTGAGATTGCTGATATAAATCTATTATTCAAAGAACCTTAACATACGACATAGACAAGCACAGATTTAGAAAAAGAAGACTTAGAAGTGCTGCAATCTAAAAACCAAAGCTTGCCAAAAGGACTGGTCCCATTAGAAGAATTGTTTGACTTCAATGATGTTGCAAAAAATCCAAAACTAGAACCTATTGAAACTGAAGTAAAGGAATGCACTATAGGCAGTGAACAAAAGCCTAGAATGATCAAACTGTCTAAAACACTGCCAGCTCACATTAAATTGAAATATATTGAGCTGTTTAAATAATTTTCTGATGTATTTGCACGGAGTTATGAAGATTTGAAATCATATGATACAGAAATAATTCAACATAAGATACCCCTCAAAGAAAATCAGAAGCCATATAGACAAAAATTGCGCAGAATAAACCCTGTTTAATTACCTTTGGTTGAGAAAGAAATTAAGAAAATTTACGATGCTGGAATTATAGTCCCTGTTAGATATTCAGATTGGGTGTCTAATCTTGTATCAGTTAGGAAGAAAATAGGAGAGATAAGGCTTTGAATTGACTTTAAAAACTTAAACAAAGCCTCATTAAAGGACAACTATCCCTTGCCCAAAATGGATCATATCTTACAAAGGGTAGTTGGTTATAGAAGAATTTATTTTCTAGATGGCTTCTCAGGTTACAATAAAGTCTTGGTACATCCTGAGGATCAACTTAAAACAATCTTTACTACACCCTGGGGTACTTTCATGTATGTGAAAATGTCTTTTGGTTTAATGAATGTTGGTGCCACATTTCAGAGAGCTATGGATATTGCATTCTCAAAGGAAATAGGTTACTTCATAGTGATTTATCTTGATGACATTATAGTATATTCCAAAACAGATGAAGAACACCTAATACACTTGAGAAAAGTCTTTGAGAAATGCAAAAAATATGGGTTATCTTTAAATCCAAAGAAAACATTGTTTGGTCTCCAAGAAGGTAAACTTCTTGGACATATCATATCTGAACAAAGAATAAAGATAGATCCAAAGAGGATTGATAGCATAATGCAAATCAACCATCCTAGAAACGTCAATGAACTTCAATCCTTCATTGGAAAGATTAATTTCTTAAGAAGGTTCATACCCAATCTAGCTGAACTCCTTAGAAACATGACAAATATGCTTAAGAGAGAAGAAAGAGTTAAATGGGTCTTAGAAGCAAAGAAATCATTTGAGCTGGTAAAACAAGCACTAGCCAAAACATCAGTTCTTATCAGTCCTGATTTTACAAAGGATTTCTTAGTATTTTCATTTGCATTAGAACACACAGTAGTTGTTGTCCTATTACAGAAAAACATTTAAAGACAAGAGCAGCCAATTGTATTTTTTAGTAAGGCATTAAGAGATGTACTTTTGAAGTACAATATAAGAGAGAAAAAAAAAAAAAAAAGTCTTTGCCTTGGTCAAAGCCTTAAAAGACTTCAGAGTTTATATTTTAAATTCACACATCACAGCGTTTGTGCCTCATTCAGTGGTAAAAGACATTTTAACACAAGATCCAGATGACAAAAGAGGAACGTGGATTGTTGTAATTTTAAAGTATGACTTAGAGATTAAGCCCACTAAGCTCATAAAAGGTCAAGGACTAGCAAAACTTATGGTTGAATCCAACTTTCAAGCTCTTGATATAAACATGTTTAATGCAATAGATGAATAGAAGTTAGAAACTCCACTTATTGAAGATTATTTTTTAAATTCATCTTGATATGCTGATGTTTTGTATGTTTTTCTCAATCTCAATGCCCCTCCTGGTTTGTCTAAGATGAAGGCAAGATTCCTAAAGTTAAAAGTTGTAAATCACTGCATTTTAGATAAATATTTATATTGGAAAAATGCTAGTGGATTATTGCTTAAATGTTTGCCTGAGAATGATGCAGGTAAGATCAAGCACGAGTTTCATGAAGGAGAATGTGGAGGCCACCTCTATTGGAAGACTACTGCTAACAAAATCCTTAGTGCTGGTTATTACTGGCCCACCCTCTTTCCAGATGTCCACAAAATGACTATTGCCTGCCACAAATGCCAAATCTTTGAAGGCAAAAGAAACTGTTTCCCTTACTTCTGCAACCAATCACTGTTGAAGCTCTTTTTCAGTAGTGGGGTCTAGACTTCATTGGGGAAATCCATCCTGTCTCATCTGCCCAACATAAATGGATCCTCACAGCAACAGACTACTTTACCAAATGGATAAAAGCCATCCCTTCTAGGAATGCCACAGACTCAGTTATCATTTCATTCCTTGAAAATCATATTTGTCTAGGTTTGGCTGTCCTAGAAAAATTATCACTGATAATGCTACTGCATTTCGATTCAAAAATATGGTGGATTTATGTCATAAATATTAGATGACATTTAGTCATTCAACAACTTATTACCCCCAAGGTAATGGGTTGGCAGAGTCCTCAAACAAAATTTTGGTGAACATAATCAAGAAGTTGCTAGAAGATAACAAGAAATCATGGCACAGTAAACTAGTACATGGTTTATGGGTAGACAGATTGACAGTCAAAAATTCAATTGGAATGTCTCCTTATCAACTAGTTTATGGAGCAGATGCAATATTTTCGACCAATCTAGGAGTGCCAGTCATGAAGATGATCCAAGAAGTATAGTCTGACAAGAATGGCATGACAAGAAGAATAAATCAGACTATACACTTACAACAAACCAGAGAGGAAGTCTACAACAGAGCACAAAATATACAAGAAAACATCAAGAGGTTGTTTGACAAAAGAACAAAGACAGCTGACTTTAACATTGGTGACAAGGTTCTAAAGTGGGATTCAAGGAGAGAAGATAAGGGCAAACATGGAAAATTTGATTATTTATTTCAAAGCCCTTATCTTATTCAATCTATTATTGGAAACAATGCATTTTTTCTACAAGAATTGGATGGAGCTGAACATTTTGGAGGTCCTGTCAATGGCAGGATGCTCAAACATTATTTATGTTAACATATCTTATTTCAAAGCTTTCTTTAATCATGGTAAATAACATTTGTTTTGAGAGAAAAAGAGAAATACAAAAACAATAAAAAAGAGAAAAGAGAGTAGATTAAAAGAAGAAAGGTACAGCCCCATACCAAAAAAGAGGGAAAGAATCTGAAAGTGTGCAAGCTCAAATGCCACTACTTATAAATTATTTAGTCATACGGCTTAATCATGACAAAATAAATTTCAATTTACTGCTGATAGGTTAGTGAATTAGATATGCCAAACTGTCTAATCTTGGCTTATCAGTAGAATAGATTAGAATAGAAAAGAAATGGTTCCAACATGCTAAAAATCTGAACCAACAATAGGAGACAAAGATAGCTCAAAACAGATCAAAATCAGAGCTGGAAAATAAAGAAGGATGATTCATAATTTTCAGATCTTAAGCCTTCACAATTTTGTTTTATTTTTCTGCAAATAAAGTCTATGTGCAGCTTGTACGTATAGCCATAGATACCATAGCAAATCAGACAGTTTAACCTGATTTGACTGTGTTTTAAATTTTTGTTTTAGAATCTAGAGAATGCAGTTCTGTCAAACAGCTTAATCTTGACAGATAGTAGATTAGGTAGAGAATTTATGAGTTCAACTGTTTAATCTGAACTAATGTAAAAAATAAGGGTAGATTTAGATTAGTTTTTCCTGTTTTTAAAAAGAATAAAATGTTGATGTTAAAGGTTTGCAAGTCCAAGTGCACCTTATTGAAGAAAAAAATGTTAGGAAATAGGTTGTGTAGGTAGAATGTTTGGGAGAAAATCATTTTGTTGATACAAGTATTGATCATCTTTTTAAGCAGCGTGATAAAAGAAGAAAAAGGGTTGTCAAAGTGCAGCAAAACATCAAGACACTGGTCTACTTTCCAGAGATTTATCTTTGAGGTTCTTGACACCTCCAAGGAGCTGTCTTCCCCAAGTGGAGCCACTGTTAGCCATCCATAATATTTTGTCATAACTGATGATGGCTAAAACAAGTCTTCAGCCTTCAAGAAACAAATTTGAGGAAAATATGCTAGTTCTTGAAGCCTGGTTGTGCCTCTTATCCAAAAGAACCTATCTTCACTACTTTTTTCACTTCAAAACCTTCAAAGAAAGCCCTGCTGATCCTTAAGGAACTGTTTTAGAGCCTCATTTTCACTCATTCTGCCATTTTACCTTTAAAACAATCTTTTTCCCCTCTCAAAAAGCCTCTTTTCCCCTCCATTTATTCTTCATTCCATCAAAACCCCTTTTAAACCTTGTAAAAATCCTTTATTTGGTTTAAAAAACTATTTTTCCACTTATCGGAACCCTTTAAAAGCCACTTGAAACCTTCATTTTTGGCCTTTTCCGTCCATTTTAACATCAGGGCCTTAAGCACTTTTCACTTCAAAACTTAGCCTTTTTCTCCATATAACTCAGCCCGCGACCGCCTGCTAAAGACTTTAGCCCCATCGGCCATCGCTCTTCGGTGTTTCCAGTTTCCAACTTTCCCAAACCTTCGCTAATGGAGTCTTAACTGTCGATCTCCCCCAGATCAGACGGTCTGAGCTCCATCGCAAACCGCACCTTGCTCTTTCTCGCACTCCTTTCTTCCCTGCCGATATGCACTCCACCGATTTAATCTCAGTCGTTGATCTCTCCCAGATCATACGAGCGTCGCACTTCGCCTTCCCCCGTTGGCCATCGCACATCGCACTTCGCTCTTTTCCGTTTCCATCCCTCTCCACTTATGTTCTCACCGCTGATCGCATCTCCACCTTTGATCCTCACGATCCAACGGCTCCCATTTAACCCTACCATTTCGACCCGCCAAGACCACAGCCTGCTAAACGACAAAATTGCTGACATAGCAGCTGGTCCCACCCAACCGCGCTGCTTTCCACCGCATTTCTTTCCGACCGTAGATCTAGAACCGCTTTGATCTAACGGTCCGCGCTTCTTCGCATCGCCATCCTCTTCCTTGACCACCCTCTACTAAATCCTTTCCACCGATACGATCTCCATCATTGATCCAGCAAATCTAACGGTCCTTATTAATTTTCGCACCCAATTCACCATTTCTCCCCAACGCGCAACTTCGATGCGAAATGGGCGGTTTTGATAGGACACGTGTCGTCCTCCAATGCATATCGCGTCCGCCTAGCCCCAAACCACTTACCACTTCAGTCCCGCGCAAAAACCATTCCCGGTTTTCACGAAACCGCCAACATAATACTTCGCGCCGTTATTTAAATTAAAACATGGTTTTCATAGTTCCGCCATGAAAATCCTCCTCCGCTGCATTCATCTCCTCCGCATTGCTCTTTTGCCTTCGCTCAACCCTCTGTTAAGAAGTTTATCCAACTCCGTAGGTTTTACTTAATATTTTATTGTTGTGCAGGTTTAATAGAGATTTAAAGGCATAATAAGCCTTCCCACAGTCCATAAAGGGACAGAGCCGAAGGTGATGACCTTCCGCGGCCCAAATCATTGAAGAAAAGGGGACATGCAGGGTTTAAATTCCGAACTTTCGCTAGCGCGTCATGAACGCTGGTTATCTAGTAAAACCCTCCAGCATAGAGAGCCACCTGTACACCAGAAAAATAGAAGAAACAGGGAAATTAGTGAAGACAGAGTATCACAGAAAAAAGAAAGGATTTAAGCAATAAAGTTGAAGCTTAAGAGCTTAATCTGCCAATTAAAGGATAAAGCACAGTTCGAAGACCAGAGATGATCTGAGAAGGCATAATCAGCCTTAAAGCACAAATCAAAGCCTAAATCAGTTTTTAAAGTGTCAAAAACAGACAGATCAGCAAAAGACTGCTTCGAAATACCAGATCGGTGAAGCAATTAATCCCCCAAAATCCAAAAGTGCCACCTATAGGCCTATTTATCTCAAAAGAAGTCAAATTAATTACACAATCAAAGATATTTTGTCAAAGACACCTCAAAAGTAATTGCCAGCCTACCAAAAGCCTCCAAAGTCAACAAAAGCAACTAAGTATATGAAAGTTAATGTAAAAATCAATTAACAGAGTTAAAGCATTTGATATCTTCTCCATTAGGCCTCTCGAAGGCCGAGAAGCATTTACTCTATATTAATTGAACAATTAAACCCTTTCTTTCACTCCACCTCCTCATTCTTCTATAAATACTTCATGAGGACCTCATTGTAAAGGGTTGGAATATTGTTGGTTTTTGAATATTACTAAGTGTTTGGAGCTGCTGAGTAGTTGTAAATACTAGGTTGAAGAGGGAAAATACCAGGCTGTAAAGACCTGCTGGACTTTGAAGTATGTAACTGGTTTGAACATCAATAAGACACGCTGATTCACATGATCCTGGTCTATGTTAATAGTGATGTATGTTCTTACTGTCTTTGTCTTTCTTTATGTTTTTCATGCTGTTCATTTTCTCTGATAAAGAGCAGAAAATTTAGATTAGGATTTACTGTTAAAAGTACCTTAATTCTGGCTGAAAGCTTTATCTTTATGTTCTCTTCTGAATGCGTGTTTGGGAATGATTCAATAGAGTATAACCAGTAGGAATGTTGGTAAGCCCATGTCTCCTGAGTAGGACTTGAGATATTGTTCTTGAAAGTTCTTGAAAAGTATGCTAAGTAAAGTAGAACTAGAGAAGTCTATGGTTAGCCCTGTCCTCTAGTTTTCCTCCAACAATTGCTTTGAAAAGATCCCTGAGAGTATGCCAAAAGTAGGATAGATTCAAATTTCTTACTTGATCTTCGGCTATTCTCTTGTTTATCTTAAATGTTTTCTACTTTCTGAAGGTAGTCCTTTGATTACTAGATTGTTGTCTTAAAAGCTGGCTTTAGTAAGAGTATTGCCCAAAGAAGTCTATGGTTTGCCCTGTCCTTTGGCTTGCTTCAAAACAGTTACTTTGAAAGGCTTTTCTTGTTCAAAGGTGAAGTTAAATTTCTTAATTGTTTTTAGCTTTGCTTCTTTCATAACATTTCTTAATGTTTCATACCACAACTCAATCTTAAAAGATCTTTTGATATAGATGACTTGCCCTATGGATAGCTTTGAAGAATTGTCGTACAAGTAAACCCTTTTGCGACTCCATAGCCCAATGGATTAATACTGTCCCATGACCTATCTTTTCAGCCAAAACATTCTATCAATCTGCTCCTACTTCCACACTTTAAATGACCTTCACAGTTAATGATACCCAACCAAAAAAAAAACAAGTTCCTTGAGCTTCATAACTAGCCTAATATCATAATTAAGCATAAAGATATATCATTCTAAGACACTAATAGAGAGATCCCTCTCTGAATCCAGGAAGGCTAGATCCTAGGATTCCAAAGTGGTTCTGAAGTGGCCCCTGCAGCATTTATTCTTGCCACTCTCATAAATTACAGGAAGCCAACAGTCCCAACTCTTGATGATACATCTGGACACTGCTTGGAGTCTAGGTACCCTCCTGTAGATGAAGTCTATCATCCACCGTCCCTCAAATGTGGGCCTAGGGGTGGAACATATGCAACCTTGGCAATCAAACACGCCATTCCTAAGTTGGTATTTGTCAACTCGTGCACCTACCAAGTGTCTCAATTGGAGAGTCTCCTTCTGGATCATGACACACGAGATCTCATCTGACTACCTAGGGTGAGCCTCCCATGCCTTGCTTCCTGATTAGAGAGTGTTAAGGGGCAACAACCAAACACTCTACGTCTGAAAACCACACTGGAGGATGAGGGGTGGGTATGTCCCAAAGGGTTTCATCAAGAGTATACCTGAATTCTCAAGAGTAATCATACAGACGACACTCCCTCTCCCTCAGATCTGCCAATAACACCCTTGTAGCCCTGTCTCTACTAAACATGGTGTCTCCAAATGCTCAAAAATATCCTCATCAATCCTAGGTGAGTTGCATCCAAGGTACACCTAACACCCTTGTCCATAAGTCCCCTTGGAGGCAACGCTCCAAGTTCTTGGTGACGTATCATGGGTCACTGCATACCACCAAGTGTCTCCGCACTCATCATCATGCCACTGTATTCTACAACCTGCCCCTGTACACCACCAGATACCACCGGATACAGTTATACCATCATGTACCGTCATGTATGCCTCCTATGCCACTGCAGTTGTCGCTCCCCACATGTACCCAACGCGATGTGAGGCACTCCTACTCTACAACGCAGTCCAACATACTACAACACACCCCCATGCATATCCATGCTCCTCTGCAGGCCATTGCTCCTCGCTACATAGCCATGCACACCCCTGGATGTTATGGTCTAACATTGGGTTTGTACGCATCAATCTGCATCCCTTTACATAACACTGGACCCTATGACATGACTCTGTGTAGTCCTGTGGATCAGTGCCTACTACCGTACCACCCTGTAACGTATAGTATCCTGCATGGGCCAAAATATCCACCACTTTGCTAGTAAACCCCCCATGAAGTGGGCTACAACTCCCCATCTGCTATAAAGGATCAGAGAAACCCAACTCCTCACATGCCAATGAAAATGACATCACTTCTCCTATGTCCATAGCTCAAGTGTACCATATACCCATGAGAGAGCATTGTCTCTACGTACTACCTTGTTTGGTGGTCTGCCAATGCCACCTCCTCCGACTAGCTCCTGCCAAAGTAGGCTAATCACCCTATGACTCCACGCATGGTCGATATGCTGAGATAGCTCCTAGAAAAGGTGTACCCTCTTGTCGAACAATCCTGTCACTAGGGATGTTTGGGGCTCTAATAGAGATCTAAAAATGTGTGTGCGCCCAAATCCATCGCGCAATGACTACCATCACCTACCGAATCTATAATGTGATGGGAAATCCCATCTGGCCCTCGCGTCCCTTTGGTTATCCATGGACTCTGTTGAAATGTGGCCATGGATATATCTAGCTGCCTAACCTGCTCCACGGGGTACCGGCTCAGTACCTCTCACCATCCAGCCTCCATAGAGGAGTCGAATGCAAGAATCCTTGCGCATAGAACAATCCCTCCATCCCACGAGTGTTGCACCCTGTGTAGCTCATGTCACCTCATATCACCATCGTGGTCAACATATGAGATTTGACTAGGTGGCTTAGTCTCTCTCTCTCCAATGGGAAGAGATGACCCAACAATGTTGCTAGCTCTGTCTATGTATGCCTAAAGGGGGCTGCTCTGATAGTCCCCTGTGCTGTCTAGTTGTACCATTAAGTAATCCAACCGTTCCCTAATGTGGACGACCTTGGTCATTGACTCGGCGCAAACCACTCTCATGCCCTCCAGTTCTTCATTCTGCAACAAAATATGCTCTCGTACTGAAGTGGCCTTCCCTTCAAAAGCTAGAAGGTCGGCCTGAAGCTGATGGCGCCACTGTGTGCGACCATCATCCAATACCTCTATATATCCTAGCACCTCCTAAGGGACTAGCCCAAAGGATGGATGCACACCCCCCTCCATAGATACTCCAACACATAAGACATACTCACTAGTCAGCTACATGTGATTGTCATCCGACAATTCTATCATAGCCCTAAAGGCCTCTGTACCTATCAGCGCCTCAACAACGGTGGAGTTGTCTCACAACACCTCATCAATCTGTGATGCGTTGCTATCATCAAAGAACTCAATCACAACCCCAGATACCCCATCAATGTATACCTCAACAATGGGTGGTGTCTCACCAGTGAGTGTATGCTCAGTGGTCTCAAATATGGCCCCTTCAACTACTCCATCTTCTTCCTTAATTTGTCTCACCATCCTTGCATAAATCCACCGAATTCCCCCTGATCTATGCCTATCTCTTAGTTCACGGAACTCCCAAAAAGAGAGGGTCGCTTGAGTGTCTTGTCCCAATGATTGGTATGCCCGCCAATTTGCTGCCAATGACTCCACATCAGCTGCAATAATGTCCTAATTCACAATTGTTGCATGAATTAGTTTCTTCCTTGAATTAATGATCATTTGTTGAACCCTAATCACCTCATTCAAGGTTACTGCCATGGCGTCTGAGTTTACCCTTTATTCTGGTCTCATCATAGAATGAGGGTTTCCCACAAGCTGAGCCAAGATTATGCTCTGATACCACTGTAATATTCCAAATATGAAAACGACAGCAATACAAAGCATACAAAGACTAAATCTACAATGATATGGAAAAACACGTTAAAAACACCATGAAAAGAGCTAGAACTGCTGAGCCATTTTATTAAAATACTAGAGGTGAAAGATAAGTACAACAATGCTAAAAAAGATAGCACTCTAGCCAGCTAAGCTAGCTGGAATGGCCCTCAGATTATCCCACCCAAAACACAGCTTTACTGCTGCTCTGCTGGACTCTCCCTTTTTGTTGCCCTGCTGCAAATGCTGCAAATGCTACTACTGGTTGAATAGGGTTGCGTATATGACGCTGATCTAGTGCTTAGAAAATGTCGGGATTTTAACCATGGACTCTACTCAAAAAACACAAAAAAACCCAGAAAGGATTTCTGAAAATGATGACCCCAGAAAATCACCCTCCTAGGGCTTGAAAACACACAACTAATGGGTATGCCGAACTATGGGCTGAACTGATAGATAAACTGGCTGCAACTTCTCCCCAAAGCTCAATTATTGAAGGGTTGATCCCCTCACTAGATTCCAAGCGGAAATGCCTTGGAATTTTTATATCCCCTCACTAGATTCCAAGCGGAAATGCCTTGGAATTTCTTCCTCTCCAGAACCCATCTGCTGTTGGACAGTGTAAATCACTGGGTGACTATTGTTGGACTGTGTAAGTCACTAGGTGATTGTGCTGCTATGGAGTGACTGCATGTGGCATGATGCCAAGATACTGAATCGGCTCCCGTCGAATATGTTAGCCATCTATAAATTATGTTATACCAAATGATGGCTAAAAAACTGTTTCAAGCCTTCAAGAGACCATTTACATTGAAAATTGCTCATCCTTGAAGTCTTATTATGTCCTTAACTTTGAAGACCATCTTCACTGCTGTTTTCATTTATAAATCCCTGCTGTTATGAAAGAAAAATTGTTCTAAAGGCTTCCATCCATTCATTTTCACCCTTCCATTTCCCTCATTTTTCCCTTATTTTATCCCAAAGTCCCTTTGAGCCTCATAAAAACCCTTTTATAAGGTTTAAGACCCCTTTTTTACTCTATCGGAACCCCCAAAACCCCTCAAAAAACCTTCTTTTTTGCCTAAAAACCCATTTCTGCATTAAGGCCTTAAGCCCCTTTCGGCATTTAGCCCTAGCCCTTTTCCGCATGAGACCAGGCGCTGTGACCAGCCCTTGGCCCATTGCATCGCTCTGCCGCAAGGTCCTTTTACATTGTCGTCTCCTACAAACTTTCAATGCGATGGCGCATCGCCCGATCCATCGGCCATCACACATTACAACCTCCCCTCCAGTCTGCCGATGCGATAGGCCTATTGACGATCACAATTCATTGTTTCCCATGTTTTTTCCCTCCGCCGATGCGATATGCCCGCTCAAAAACCAGCGGTTCATCCCAAATGATCCGACGGCCTGCGCTAAATCACAGTTTCCTCATCCTCGTTCCCTTTTCCTTTTCCCATTCGATGGTCGATTCCCCGATCTAATCGCAGCCGTTGCATCCACAAGAACCAACGGCTGAGATCTCATCGCGCTCTGCCAGTGGCCCTCTGCCGATGTTCTCTGCCGAGTTAATCCCCACCGTTGATCTCATCATAGATCCAACGGCCCTTGCTCCATTGGTTTATCCTCCATCGCATCGCAACCTTACCTCTTCCGATGCAATTGCTCGAATAAATCTCCACCGTCGATCAGCCTTTAGATTGGACGGCCCTCGTACCATCGCATCGCGCCGACCCATCGCCCGTTTGACCTTGTACCTTTGCTTTCCGCCGATGCGATGAGTCCGATTCAATATGGACCGTTTATTCTCCCAGATCTAACGACTCTTGTTTGATCGCACTTCCATGTTCCCCGTCCATTACTTTTCCTCCAATTCATTCTCCGTCATTGATCCAGCGTTTGATCCAACGGCCAGCGCTTCATCGCTCCATCGCAATCGCCCGATCCTTTATTCCGCCCATCGCTGTTCCCCCGATGCGATGAGCTCCGATTCCATCGCAGCCGTCCGTTCACTCAGATCCAACGGTCCTCGCTAAATCGCATCACTCTCATCGCATTGCTCTTTTCATTTTTTTTTACATCGCCGAACCTTTGGCTAGCCACTGATGATATTTCTCCCCTTCGATGAGATCTCCACCGTTGTTCTCTCGAATCGGACGATCTCTATTCCTCTGCGCTCCAAACCTCCATTTGAAACTTGTTTTCACCCCCGCCATGGATTTTCCTCCGTTGCTACAATCGCACTTCCCTCCTCATTGCTCCTCCGCCTCTGTCGAGCCTTCTAAAGCAGTTTTAGCCCCCACGCAAGTTTTTTATAACTTATTATTGTTTTTATGCAGGTTTTTAATGGCGGTTAATCTATTTTAAGCCGTCCCACAGCAAGGTAGTTGCAGAGGTCCGAGGATGACGATCTTGCGGCCTGATTCAATACAAAAGGGACACAGGGTTAAATTTCCAGGTTTTTATCAATATGTCATGAGTATTGATCATTCAAACAAAACCCTTCAGCGCACCAAAGACTTGTACAATACAGCAAACAGTGAAGATTAAAGGTTAGAGATTAAGGGATAAAGGTTAAGCATAAGGCAAGAAAATCAAAGGCTTAACCTACAGATCAAAGGTAAAGACACAGTTAAAGATAAGTTAAAGCAACCTCGAACACATCAAAAGAAGCAGTTATTCACTTGATAAATCAAACTGACACATTTGGCCTACTCTTTATCTATAAATGCAACAGACAGTTATTACAAACAAAAGAAAATATCTCAAACTGTCAGTAAAGTTACTGTAAAGATAAGAAAAGGCCTAAAAGTCAATTTTTTCACCCACTAAACCCAAAAAGCAAAAACAGAGTTAATGAAACAGAGCTGAAATTAAAAACATTCCTACCTTATGCCTTGCATGGTTTTCAAGGCTAGGAGTTGCATATAGTATGGAATTAATGATACTCGAACCCTAAAACTTTTCCACCTCCTCATTTTCTTATAAAATCTCCTTGAGGAGTACATTGTAAAGGGTTGGTTGTTCACTGGTTGTAAATATTGGAACTCTTTGAAGAAATATATAGTCTGCTCGAAGTTTAAGAAGAAATTGAAGTCTTGGAAGCTTGATGATGTTTTGACATGGTTGTTCATGAGAAGGCTCTATCATTGGATCCCTGAGCCTGGCTATTGGTGAAATATTCTGATCTGTTTATTGTTTTTCCTGTTTCCATTATGTTTCATCAATTCTTACTACAGTAGAGTAAAAATTTTAGGCTAAGAAATGTCTCCTAGAAGCACCTTAGACCTGTTTACTCTTCATTGTTTTATGTTTTCTTCTGCTGAGGCATTTTAAAGTCTTTAATCATTCTCTTAAACCCTTATGCTTGTTTATTTCTCAAATAGTTCAAATAGTTGGTTCTAAGAATGATTTATGGTTTTCCCTGCTTACTTGTTGCCACTTGAAAATTGTTTTTGAAGTCTCCCTTTGAAGTACCATTGTTTACAGTTTGCCAAAGAGGTCTATTTTGATCATACCCTTTGTTCCTACTTCAATAATTGTTTTAAAGGTCTTTATAGTTGTAATCATAGATGTTTAGGTGTTCCCTCTTCTATGACTGCAATTATCAGTGAATCTTTCATGTTTTCTAATTCCCTTGAAATAAAATCTTTGAAGAAATAGGATGTGCTCCCGAATCTTAAATTTCATTTTAAAAGTTGTCTTGAAGTCATTATTTGCTTAAAGTTTGGTTTGTAGAATTCATGGTTAGCCTTGTCTATCAAATACCTCTTTATGTTCAAGTTATGTTTTTAAGTTCCCTTTGTTGAGAATTCAATTTCTCTTTCCAAATCATTAATGTCCATCTCACTCACAAAAACCAAAGGATCTAGTGGCCAAGTTAGATTTGCCCTTTGATATCCCATATCCATTGATGAGTTTGTTACAAACCTCTTCTTGACTCCATTGCCCAATGAATCTGCCATTTCCACTTTCTATCTATGTTGCCTAGACCCTTTCGTATCCAACCTAGTCAACCCAACCAAACAAACTTGTACTTAATAACTAGTCTAAAATCAACCCTTAAAAGCAAACAAGATATACCTTTGCAAACAATTTGAGAGATCCCTCTCTGAGAACAGAAAGACTAGATCCTGGAACTCTAAAGATTGGTTCTGATGTTGCCTTGTCTTTTGGTTGGCCAATCTATCAAAGCATAGGACCCCAACAGAATAATAAAACTCCTCTCCTGAGCAAGCACTCTAAGTCCCCCGAGGATGAGGTTGGAATCTCCACTCGGAGACACCTGTGTGCTAAACAGCACAACAGACTCGGCTAAACAATCTCAAGCGTGCTCAAGTTGTAAAGACCAGAAAATCAGAATATGCAAGAATGATTTCCATGGCTGCCCTCACCCCCTTCTTATTCTTGTGAAACCCTAACATCCTTGGGCCCACTCATTAACTGCGCTGCTACTTGGCCCCTTGGCTTTCACACTTGTTACACATCCTTGGGTTCACTCATTAACTGTGTTGTCCACGTTAGTTCTAGAAAAGTGGTTTTATTCTAACTGTTGGGTTTATGGGTCCCTTCACCATTTTATTTACCTACTGAACTTAAGAAAAACAAAATGGGAAAAATAATATTTCTAATTAGTTGTAAGCTAATTAAGAATATTACATCGAGATCATATTGTCTCGATTTTCCATGGGAAGGCGACTCCATATGTTATTATGTGGAAGGTCTTGACAAATCTGTTCAGAATAGCAGTGACCACAAGAAGTTGGCAATGAAATACAAGCTCAAAAAGATCAATATGGAGGAGGGTGAGATAATACCAAAGTACTTGACGAAGTTCACTCAATGTCGAAATGAGCTTGGAAGTGTTGGTGTGATAGTAGCCAATGATGATTTGGTGATCCTAGCTATTCTAGGCCTTCCAAAGAGCTGGCATAGTTACCAAGACTCTGTGAATGGGAGGGAGAAGCTACCAGACTGGGAACGATTATGGTTTGACTTGGTACAATAAAAAATAAGGCGGAGCGCCAGATACGAGACCTCCTGCAATGACAAAACATAAGATTTTGCATTAGTTGGAAAAAGTAAAGAAGCCAATGGAAAGAAGTCCCAAGGCGAAGAGGGCAAGAGATACTTTTCCAAGGTAAAGTGTTTTCACTGTCATGAGCATGGGAACTATACCTCAAAATGTCCACAGAAGGCAAGCAAGAAGGAGCCTACAGTTGGAACAACGAGTGAAGCGTTAGTTTCAAAGTTCGAGTTTTATTTTACTCTCATTGCATGCATGACCAACACTATAATGGGATGCATGTGGTACCTTGACAACGGTGTCTCGTTCCATATGATGGGGAATAGAGATATCTTCAGTGACTTGGAGGAGAAGGACCTCCAGTAGATCATAGAGTTTGGAGATGACGGGAGGTATAACACGACCGACATAGATACAATTACCTTTCAAAGGACTTTGAATCCCCTCTTAAGACTGAAAAATGTTTTGTATGTTCCAGGAATAAAGAAGAATTTTGTCTCCGTAGCGGTATTGGAAGACAGTGGTTATGATGTCATATTTCGAAAATGAAAAGCGTTCCTTAGACACATCACCATGGGATGAATGAAACAGATCGGTGTAAGAGTCAAAAACCTGTATGCTCTCGAGGTCGAAGATGCATGCAAAGCTTTGAGGAGCAAACCAGAGGTTAGTGATTTGGAGGTTGAGAGGGAGCATAAATTACCTCTAAACTTGTAGCCTCAGAAGCAGTATCATAATCAATTTCAAAAGGTTATGGAGCAACTATAATTGGAGAAGCAGAGAGGAGACTAAGTGGAGGCATCCACTCAAGCAGAGACCTCCAGAAGGGGGAAATTTTGAGCCAGATGGGGAGAGGGAGCACATGCAGCGATACCTCCAAGTAAGAGGTGGGGCGATGTGAAGACATAATCTCAAGAGAAGAAATTTGGGAAGGATCCATTGAGATGGCTTGTCTCATGGATTAGACATGGCTACGGGGAGCCCACAGTACACAGTAGCAAGAAGGATCAGTAGAAATTGATGCAGTTAGATGCTAAAAAGATAGAAATCAGAGTGACAAATGTTAGATACTAGAGTCCATATCAGAGTTGGTAACAGTACAAAGGGCACAGATGCAGAGTCAACAACAACGTAGAGTTTTCAGTAGACAGTGCAGTAACTAGTTGCAGTCAGAGACTCTGATGACAGATGCATCATACTGATTCAATTTTGGAGGCTATTCAGTTTCAAGCATTGCAGGGGCAAACAACACTAGAGAAGTGTTGCATGCAGAACATTCCAAAGGTATCAAATCGGAATAGATTTAATTCCTTTTTTGTTGAGAGAGTGTTGAAATTGACAACAAGAAATATTGAAAATGGAACCCAGAAATGGCACCATAGGGGGCTTCTGATTTAATTTTCCCTTAACTAAATTGGAAGAGAAATCGCAATTCCATCACATGACAACTTGTATTAGTTAATTGAGTCAGAAAGACTAAGTTAGCTTAGGAAATTCGAATTGAGGGCCAGAGAGGAAGCATGTAGAGTTCTCCCATGATTTTAAAGGGTCCATTTACAATTATTTTTGAGTTGTAATTAGTTAACTCAATCAATTGAGTTAAAATCAATTTAACTAGTTCTAAATGAGAGATGAGCTAGAGATAGATCTAGTGAATTAAATTTGATTTAATTCACAATGAGTGATCAATCAGTTAACTGTTAATTCACTATAAATATTTGTTGCATGCCACTTTTAAGGAAGACCCAGTTGAGGCAAGGGTTAACGAGAAGATAAATATCAGTTGTACTATAAGAAAATTGTACAAGTCATACATGAGGTCATCAGAAAGCCTTAGTTGTATTGCACAATAGTTAATTGGGATTTTCCTAATTAATAGGGGCTCAATTATCCAAAGAATGCATAAGGCTGGCTAAGAAGGAAAAGATAAGCCAAAGGTTAAATATTGGATCGATTTTTCTTAGATCGCAAGCTAGATTCAAGCAAGATCAGAGTGAGACAATCCGTAGAGTGAAGAGGTTTCTTAGTGGAGGAATAGAATTATATTGTTTCATGATCTTGACCATATGCAATATACAGATAACAGTGTTTTGAGCAATTGCTTTCCCCATATACATCTTGTGTTCTGGGATTGATAATTTCTTTCTCTTACTTGTTGTGTAAATCATGTTTTGTTTCCACAAATTATAGAAGGATTCACTATTTTATTTTAGTACATTACAAGATCATATTGATACTATTACAAGAACATATTTTCTATATGCATGTAGTATTATAATACATGGCATTGTAATAAAAGTTTTTTACAAGGATTTCCATGATAATGTAGCCATAAATATCCATAGTTAAGAATATTGTTACATACTTTTTAAAATGAATGTATTTTTAACTCATTAATTATTTTAATAATAATAATAATAATAATTTAGAATAAAGTTATAATTATTTTTTTTTTTTTTTTAAATCTTGGCAATCTAAGATATAATTAATAATAATAATAATAATTTAGAATAAAGTTATAATTTAGTCAATTTTCATATATTTTTTAATCTAGGAAATGTGAGATGTAGCTATTTTCATCTCAAGAGATTTGATCTCTCTCTCTCTCTCTCAGTACTTGTAGATCGAGAGTTAGGATGGATCTAGGTTGGTTTAATTCCCACTTTAAATTAACTATATTACACATGAATAGTGCATAACATGGGCAATGTCATGACTTCTCACAAACTTGGAGCTAAAAAACCACTGATAACTTGACCAAGTCAAGTTTACCTTAATTACCCAACAAAAATTAATTAAAAATAATAATATCTTTGACTATTTTATGTAATATAGGGTTATTTTTATTTTTATTTCAAATTTACCTTAATTACCCAACAAAATTTGATTAAAAAATAATAAAGTAGAATCTCTATTTTATTTTATTTTGACTTAGTCAAAATATTTACATAACATAACAAGACTGAACAACATCTCTTACATACTAGGTTGGAGAGCTACTAAGTTGGAGAGCTCTCTACATAATGTTAATTGTTTTAATATTTATTACATAATGTTAATTATTTTAATGTTTATTATAGATTGATATATATCAACATTTACAAATTATATTATTTAAATGATTTTGCTAGTTATATTTGATTATTTGTTTATGAAGTAATCTAAAATTCATTTTTAGATTTAAATAGTTTGCACCTCCATAATTTGATCTATCTCAACCTTGGTAAAACCGAAGACTCCACTCTCTTAAAGTCAAGGCCTGTCGTTGTCATTCAACCACACACGTTAAGTTGCTCTGTTAGTGGTTGGCATTGAGCTTTTGAGGTCAATGCCAACTATTAAAGCTCAATGCCAACTATTTTGGATGATAAAGAATGAATAGCGTGTACTCCACTAACGCCTAATGTGTGCTCAACTCCCAGACGCGTGGCGTGCTGTATGCTACCATCACGAAGTTGCCACGTAAATTTACTCCGCTTCCTTGACTTTCTTTCTTGGCTGAAACTCTCTACCATTTTTAAATCAGATTTTGATTCAATACATCTTTCAATAATAATTAAACAATTACAGAGCCGGTTTATATGTAGAACAGTTTATTTGGTCACACAGATTAGGTCACTTAACAGAACTGGATATCACCTGATATTATCGCAGTATCGTTTTCCTCAGGGAATTGAAAGAGATTATCATACGCTTGGTTCTTTGCACTTTGTTAGATCGGCCACACCAAACGAAAATATTGAGGTTGAGACCCCCATTCCTAATCTGTGGCATACATCTTTATCTTTTCTGTTTATTATTTTCTATCTCATGGCATATCTTAAATTCAGACCAGAATCTGAATCCGAAGAAGCATCCTCCTCTGCATCCACCTCCTATGGTAGCAAAAACAACAGTTATGCCTACGATGTCTTCATAAGTCACCGTGGCCCCGACGTCAAGACAACCTTGGCCACCGATCTCTACCGTTGCCTTCGCAAACATGAATTGCGAGTTTTTTTTTGGACAGGCAGGAGATGCAATTGGGAGAGAGCATAACTCCTCAAATTGAAAGTGCAATTCGAACAGCATCTGTCCACATAGCAATTTTTCTCTCCCAATTACGCTGAATCAAAATGGTGTTTAAATGAGCTTGTACTCATGCTGAAGTCAGGGTCAATCATTCTTCCTGTTTTCTACGGTGTCAAGCCTTCAGAACTTAGACAGACTGCGCGGAGAGAAAATGGAGTATATGCTCGTGCCCCGCGCAAGCTTGAAGAGAAGGAAAAAATTTGATTTCGAAATTATTGCAGAATGGAGGAAGGCTCTTTCGGAAGCTGCAGAAATAAGCGGTTTCGACCTGGAGACTTTTAACGGGTAAGAATCCAACTCTTATTCTCAATCTTAGGGTTTAATTTGATGGATCGATAAATATATGCCGTTTTATGTAGGCATTTCTTAATAATAATTGTGTTTTGAATATTATTCAGTGATGAGCAGCAGCTCGTCGAACATGTGGTGGAAGGAGTGCTGGGAAAAAGTTCAAAGAATTCTGCAGTATCCAAATATCCAACTGGATTGGATCAAAAAATAAAAGAATTTGAGAAAACTGTTTCATTGCAACAGAAAAGCTGCGAGATTAGAGTCATAGGAATAGTGGGAATTGGTGGGGTTGGCAAAACCACCCTTGCAAAGGAAATCTTTAACCGTGAGAGATCGAATTACAAGCGATCTTGCTTTTTTATTTGAGGTCAGAGAAAAACCTTTAGAATCATTACAGAGTATGCTTCTGAAGGATTTGGCTCAATTGAATGAGCAAGTATCTAGCAAAGATGAAGGTATAGAGAAGATCAAGAGGTATCTCAAATATTCTCACTGTCTCATAATTATTGATGATGTGGATCATATTAGGCAGCTGGATGCATTACTTTTTACCAGCTAAAGACGTCCTTCAATCCGGTAGCTTAATTTTGGTTACATCTCGCGATAGAAGCGTCCTTACAAGTTCGGGAATTGCAGAGTCTTGTATTTACATGCTAACAGGCCTGAATAAAATACACTCAAAAGATCTCTTCTGTTTGCATGCATTTGGCCAGTCTCATCCTATCGCGGGATATGAAGAAATTGTTGGACAGTTTTTGAATGTGTGTAATGGATTACCGCTATCACTCATAGTTCTTGGGGCTCATCTGCATGGAAAAATTGATTTCAAGTATTGGGAGGCACAATTTCGCAAAAATCTGTAAAGCACTCCCCACCGATATTCATAGCAGGCTCAGAATTAGCTATGACAGTCTGGATGAGGAAGAGAAGCAGATCTTCTTAGACGTTGCCTGTTTCTTTATAGGAGAAGACAGAGATACAGCCATAAGAATCTGGGAGGGATCTGGTTGGGAAGGATGGCTGGGTCTTCGGAATCTAGAGAGCAGGTGTTTAGTGGAGGTGGACAGCGAAAATCGCATCAGAATGCACGATCAACTAAGAGACCTCGGCAGAGATCTGGCGAAGAAAGAACCTGGATGTCCGCTTCGGCTTTGGTGCCCAACTGAAGACCTTGACAAGCAATTACCTGTAAGTATTTCTTGTTAGACCGATTGACTTTCAAAATAGTGAATTAGGATCTCAGAATTGTGCCTATCGAATTTTGAATTGTCAAACATTGCAAGGATATCGATATTATTATTTATATTCTAAGAGTTTCCAGAGGACGATACAGGTGCGCGGAATCAAAAACCTTGAAGAGTGCAGTCGTTCCGTAGCCGATATGAGCACGTTGCAGCTACTTAGTGTTGAAGGATTTTGTGTGGAAAGCATATTCAGATTTGCCCAGTCACCACAACTGATATGGCTCTGCTGGTATAACTGCCCGTACTCTTCTTTACCGACTTGGATTCCAACGAGGAATTTAAGAGTTTTAAAAGTGAAGGGGGACGATTTGGAAACACTGTGTCGGGATGAATCTCAGGGTAGTCATGTAATTTATTGAGAAAAGATTGTTTCTGTTTTTATTTCGTAGCAAAATAGCTTCGCTTTGATTTGAGTTTTCTGTTCTTGATATAAAACTATATACAAAAGTTGAGATTAAGTGGTCCAATCCGCATCGGATATGCGAACACTGCAGGCACCTTTGCAATTAAGGGAGTTGGATATCGCTGCTACTCAGCTGCTAGAAAGATTCCAAAATCCATAGGGCAACTGAGGCACCTTGAAAAGATCGTCCTGAAACCTGGAAGTTTTTCTGAAATGCTACTGGCATCTTTACCCGAAGAATTCTGCGATCTGGAATCCTTGAAACACTTAGAGTTGAAGCACTGTTCAAAACTGAGGTTTTTGCCAGATTCCTTTTCAAAGTTAACTAACCTCGAACATATTGACTTGTCCAAGTGCTTCCATTTGCAGATGCTTCCATATTCCTTTGGGAATTTTAAGGAATCTTCAACGTATTTTCTTGAACGAATGTTACGAATTGGAGGGCTTCCAGATTCTTTTGACCACTTAACCAAACTCCAACATATCGAGTTGTTCGACTGCTTCAATTTGAAGATGCTTCCAGAATTTTTTGGGAATCTCACGAACCTTCAGCACTATTGACTTGTCCAATTGTTCCAATTTGCAGATACTTTCAAAATCTTTTGGGAACCTAACAAACCTTCAGCATATCGACTTGTCCGACTGCTCCAGTTTGCAGGTTCTTCCACATTCCTTTGGAAACATAACGAACCTCAAACAAATCGACCTGTCCAACTGCTCCAATTTGGAGATGCTTCCAGTTTCCTTTGAGAACCTAACAAACCTTCAACGTATAGACTTGTCCAACTGTTCCAATTTGCAGATGCTTTCAGATTCCTTTTCTAACTTGATCGGCCTCCATCATATTAACTTGTCACGCTGCTCCGCTTTGCAGATGCTTCCTAATTCCTTGGGAAACTTAACGAAACTCCGACATATTGACTTGTCTCGCTGCTCCAATTTGCAGATGCTTCCGGATTCGTTTGGCAACTTAAGGAAACTCCAACATTTGGACTTGTCCGACTGTTATAATTTGCAGATACTTCCAGAATCCTTTGGAAACCTATGGAGCCTCCAACATATCGATTTGTCAGACTGCTCAAATTTGCAGATGCTTCCAGATTCGTTTGGAAACCTAAGGAATCTCCAACATATAGACTTGTCATACTGCTCAAATTTGCAAATGCTTCCAGATTCCTTCGGGAATTTAATGAACCTCAAACATCTTGACCTGTCGGACCGCTCAAATTTGCATATGCTTCCAGATTCCTTTGGAAACTTAAGGAACCTCAAACATCTTGACTTGTCTGGGTGCTCCAATTTGCACAGGCTTCCATAGTCCTTTGGGAACTTAAGGAACCTCCAAATGTTTCACTTGAGATGGTGAACTGGAAACAACAACTACACAATGATATTTTCTAAGTTGTATTAAAATCCAGAAAATTGGAGGGCTACAAAGAAGCGAGGAGCCGCCAAGAATTGGGACAATGGCATCTCTGGAGGATATCTGCATATAACCGTAGAGGGTCTGCCCTACGTTGGAGAATCTTGATGCGCCCCGATGTCGCAAACTGCTGTGGAGTAGGGGGAGTAGTGGGAGCAGCTGCGCGCTTTGAAGCAAACCTCATCATAAGTAACAAACATAACATTTCAGTACTGATCTGTCACTCACCTTGAATTTTCAAAGGTGTGTAATAAGTGGAAGAGATAGGTATGATATGATCTTTTTGTGACACTTCCACTGATTGTTATATCTCATTTGTGAAGTATTTCCAGTCCTCTACTGTGATATAATGATATTATATGCAATATTATTTTGGCAGTAGTCTAAAAAAAAATTACAGAATAATTCATAAATTCAGATAAGATTATGAAAAAATTTTGGTAAAGATTTTTGAAAATCTGGGTTGCAGTAGTTAAAAATTTAATATTCAATATTTTTGATACTTTTAAAATTCAGTATTTTGGGTATTTAAGAGTCTTTATGGTCCTATCAAAATGCAATCCAAATACTCCAACTACCTGATTTTTTGAAATTCTTTTTAAAAAATTCTGACAAAAAAAACTGCAGTATGGGCTATTCTCCATACTATTCGCTTGCTTTCATAGACAACTCCATCTTTAATTTTTTTTTAACGGAATGATTTTATGGTACACATTTTCGATTAAAATAACCTGCGTGTTAACTAAGTTCAATGGAAACGTAACACGTGGGCTTTGGGCTTTTATGAAACTGAAAGGTGGAGGTGGACATTTGGGAAGAGGGCAATCATCTCTGGGGCCATTTCTTTAGGGAAGGGCATTTCAGAGTTGTAACAAGGGGGCGCGGCTATTCCCGGGGCCATAGTTTATTTGTTCTGCGTTTTGGAAAATTTTGGGCAAATGGTCTGTGAATTTCGCAGAAATCTGTTTAATAATAACTAAAATTTTTCATTAAAATGAAAACTGTTTACATCAATGATGAAAATTAACTATACATGCCCATCAGAAGCCCCTGTAGGGAGGGAGTACCAGAGATACAGCACAAAAAATTAGTAACCAAACATTACAATATGGGTCATCAAACCCAGAGAAATTCTAAAATATAAAATGGGCAGAAAGCCATACATATACCCAAATGGGTTTCGGACATTTCGGGGCCAAAAACACCTAAGACACCCAGACAGCTCTGGAACATGTTCTGACGAGCAATCAAGAAATAACGCTAGAAGATACTCTGATCGAAAGAAAGGAACAACGTCCGAAGATATACTGACCAACAAATAAGCGCCTAGAGATGCTTTGATAAACCTCACCAAAACTCTATGAAACCCTGAAAACATCGGAAGAGACTCTAACCGGCCGCGCAATGTGTGTCCCAAAATAGGGTCTGGGACAGCTAGGGTTCTAGCTGCCCCCCTCTTCTTTTTTTGTGAAAGCTTCAGATGCAAAGGCGCTTCGGTCCAGTGATTCTCGAAATAGAGCAGGCAGCGGCTCCACTGAGGGGCGCATCCACTAAGGAACTAGAGCATGCATCATCTGCCACTTCTATTGTCGAACCCTCCTCCTCTGCATTTGTTACCATCGTTTGATTAACTTCTACCACTGCTACCGCTAAACCCTCCGTAACTGTCGCCATCGCCTCCCTAACTAGGTTATAAGGCAAACCCTAAAAAAACTTGGAGGCACACGACCCCTCCTGCGGCCCTTTCCAGGGATGTGGCCCTATGTACCTCATGTAACAGCTCAGGCAGGAGCAAAAAAAACCTTCGACAAAAGAAAGTGCTTCGACCGAGGAACTCGACCAAGTAGAATCCACAAAAAAGTTCAAGTGTTTTAATTCTTTAATTCTTTCAAGTATTTAGAAATTTATTTTAAATAACAGAATCATAACAATATAACCAAAAAAAGGCCGATGATTATCGGCTTTTCTGCAGTACCCAATGATCGAAATTAAGATGTGAAGAAAGAAAAGCATTCATTAATCCTGGTGTTGGTGTTTATTTAAATAGTTGATTTTTTTTCACAATTTAATTGTTTTTTTTCGCGTAGTCTACTGAGGCCGCGTTTTGACCCAGAATCCGATAACGATTTCCAGAAAATCTGGCAAAGATTCACTAGAAATTTGTTTACAGTTGTTAAACATTAGTATTTTGAGTGCCCCACGAGTTTTTGATAGTGCTGAATCCATTTCCACTATCAAAAATGGATTCCAAGCACTGCAACTACCTGATTTTTTAAAATTTAGTTGACCGGATTTCGGCAGATTTCTGCTGTCCGGGCCAAAACGCGACCTCTGTAAACAACTCCGTTTTTTTCGAGGTAGTTTAGATTAAATCTTAATCTTACAAGTTTCGAATTGGCGATTTTGCAGATGGAGTGCAATGCATTCCATTACTGACTGTTTTACACCAGGTAAGCCACAATTTTAATTATTAAACTAATCATAAAATAATTATTATTAATTACTTATAATTAGTAAATGCATATTGATTTATAATTATTAATTAAAAAAATAATATCATAAATTATTAATTAAAAAAATAATATCATTTCAAATATATTTTTATATTTGTTTTTTAACTTTTAAATTATTAGTAAAATTAAAATAAAATCAATACTTTTAATTAATTGTTATATGCATATTAATTTATAATTATTGATTAAAAAAATAATACTTTTAATTAATTTTTATATGCATATTGATTTATAATTATTAATTAAAAAAATATATTTTTATATTTGTATTTTTAACTTTTAAATTATTAGTAAAATTAAAATAAAATCAATACTTTTAATTAATTTTTATATTGTAGATTGATTTTAAGCATAATTTTATTATATATATTGTGACAAGTTGTTCATTAGAATATTTTAAAAACACGTAGTCTACCGAGGCCGCGTTTTGACCCAGAATCTGGTAACGATTTCCAGAAAATCCGGCAAAGATTTGCCCAAAAACTTGTTTATAGTTGTTAAACATTAGTATTTTGAGTGCCCCAAGGGTTTTTGATAGTGTTGAATCCATTTCCACTATCAAAAATGGATTCCAAGCACTGCAACTACCTGATTTTTTAAAATTTAGTTGACCGGATTCCGGCAGATTTCTGCCGTCCGGGCCAAAACGCGGCCTCAGTAGACAACTCCTTTTAAAAAATATATATAGATCATTAGTGCGAGAGGGTGAGATGACATGTTTTGAAAAAATTATTCAATTGATTCTACCTTGAACTATTAATAGAATAAATTGATATCTTCTCTAATTAGGTTCAAATCTCACTCGTAACATGCTTTCCCATCTGACATGATTTGGATTTGGAAAGGTGTCAATAATCTCATACTTACTTAAGTTCCTTAGAGTGGGGATAAGATGTTCCAAGAATTTTAAAAGGATAAACTCAATTAGTTGTCACTAATGTTGTTAAACATTTTGTTTGTGCCATACTAGAAAGTGCTTGGTTTAAATCCTCTTGGATGAGATGCACTAGTGTGTAATAGGTTTACTAGGGATGTTATCCATGATTATGGGGAAGCATCGATTGGTTTCCGTGAGGTTTTCCTTTGAAATGTGTGTGTGTGTGTGTGTGTTAAAAAAACTAGTTTAACAAATATTTAAATATGCATATTACACCCTTATTACATAAGTATATAACCAATGATCAATTTTATTAACCAATATGAAAGACACTAATGAAATTTGAATTATTTCACATGAGATACTATAATAACAAAGCCAGTAATCCATATTAGAAATCAAGCATTTGTCTCAATGCATGTTGGTAACTATTCCCAAAAGGAGCTCAACATTATCCATATGTCTGGTCTAACTCATCTAAACAATTTAAAGAAGACAATTGATTTTCTCAAACTGTATGGACTATCCTTGCCAAGGAAAATATACTTTATCAAATGGAATACATAGTGGGATGAGGCTATTATGTTCTCATGTCTAGAGATAGGAATCATCTTCTTTGGGGAAATGTATCTAATCACCCAATCTCATGATTCAGAGTTTGTGGGAAAATATAAATAACATTATATATATATATATATATATATATATATATATATATATATATATATATATATATATATATATATATATATATATATATATTATACATATTCTCCTCTCTACTTGTACTTGAACAATATTCTTGTCATCTTACTTCCCTAATCCCTAGTCCATGTATCCCATTGCGTTAACAATAATGGTTGCTTGAGTAACTATATGTATCCTGTATGACATTGTCTAAGAAAAATGTTACATCTCATTTATGTATTAGATTAAATCAATACATTGTATCCTTCTAATTATTGATATTGTCATCTAACCCATGTGGGACCTATTATGCACCAAATCCTTTATAACATACAATCCATTTTTTTGGCCAAGGTCAACACCATTATAAGCCCAAATATGTAAAAATAATTCCTTCTAAGCCCATGTTGGATGGTAAGTACAATCATTGGCTATGTGGCATCCTAGATCCCCTTTAAGTGGACAGTGAAGGCTTATCCTTTTAGTTCCCATCTTCATTAACTCGAGGTCTATTATATGTATGTACTGACTACTCAATGGGTGGTAACTCCTTGTATCATGAGTATTTAATGTCCTTTATATGATTTGGAGGTCTTGGAGATGGATCTATTAGGACACATGATTAATAGGAGCCCTTAGTTACTCACTTATGTTTATTTCCATGTAAAAGGTGATTGCACTATGTAAGGGTGGAAACACCCATGTTTTAGCATACCTATAATTTTCCTCACATTGACAGTTTTATCACATGTATGAATTGTTTTGGTAATGGTTTATATTACTAAACACTCTACATGGTAGGAACACAATAAAAATTCATTTCACAATTCCTAAGGCATGTGTCACGTTCTCCAAGGAAAAAAAGGGGCATATTTCACTCTCTTGTGTATTTTAGTCCATATCTAATTCAAAGCATGCAAAATTCCCTTTTCAAAGTGAACTTTGGAGTTGTTTCATGCCATTTGTAGGGGAAAACCTCTCTTCTGTTATAGTCATGGGGATTAAAATATGATGTCAAAAGTAACTTAGGTGACTCATAGGTGAAACAAGCATCAATCATGAGTTGGCAAGGACCACGAACCATGTTCAAGCCTTAAAGTGAAGAAATCAAGCCTTAAAGCATCAAAACAAGCATGATCAAGCATAACTCAAGGAGTCATCGACATTCGAAATGAAAATTAAAGTTTTAAGGTGGAATAAAGTAAGCGTTGAAGCACAATAAGTGAACATTGGAGCTCCCTTGCCTTGAGAGGCATCTATCCTATCATTCAAGCTAATCCAAGCCCATTTCTAGTGACATCTCGAAGGTTACATGCACAAGGAAGGTGGTTTCCATTTCTTAAGGTTCTAATTTGACCCCAAGATGAATGTTACATTCTTTGAAAGGAATGTTGCCCCCCTTCCCCCCTTCTCCCCCTCCCCCCCACCCCCCAAAGGTGAATTTTGGAGTACTTTTCTACATTTCAAGCATTCTTAAGCTAAAGAAAAGTCAAATCAAGTGGAACATTGTACTCTTGATCTAGGTTGTACAAGGAACGAAATGACATGTAGGAAAGGAAAGGAAACACATAGAGACACTCAATATAACATAAAGCACAATTGGAAATATGGTTGTTAGTGATTTGAAAGACAAGGGGAGACTAAATATGTCCAAGAGAAATATTACAAAATGAAAATTATTGGAAATATTGTTTTTGGACTTTTGATGCCCACTATGGATACTCTTTATTTGGAGGAATTTTTGCTCTGATTTCATAGCTCAAATTGGAGGATAAATTATATGGTTGGCAAGTTTATTTTGATGCATTTTGAATATTATAAGGCACTCCATTTAATTCCACAAGAATGGAGATATATGAAATATTTTGTTTGGATGACTCAACCAAAGTACAAGCATGCTAACCCAACCAATTTTAGAAGTGAGCTCCATAAGTGAATGTACAAACACTATAAATAAAGGGCATATGAGTGCATTTGAACACCATCCAACAATAATAGATTTGAGGCTGCAAGAGGAGTCAAGGACTCATTTTTGGGGTGATTCTTGGATTCTAGAGGTGGAAGAAAAAATGGGATTGATGGGGTGAATGAGTCATCTTGGCATTTTTCCTATAGATTTTCTTCTATGTTCTTTCAAAAAATGAAAATTCGTGGAGCTAGAGAGAAAGTCTTCATTTACCCATGGGTAATATTTTGATACTTTGAATTTCTATAATTGTGGATATATGGTATGAACAAGTTATGCTTCTTGAATGCTCCTGAAACCTTCTTCAAGTTGGTCAACTTGACATTTTTTCTATAGCTTTTATTATGGGATGTTTCAAAATATGAAACTTGGAGGTGATAGAGGGAATATATTAATGTATCCATGATTAAAATTTCAGACCTTGGTTCACTAGCTTTCATAGATATGATTTTAGTAATTTAGACTTCCTAACTGATCTTGAAATTTGTGTCAAACATAATATCTTGGTATTTTAGCTATAACTTTCTTTATGTGATGTATTAGATTCCAAAATTTGGAGGAAATAGTGAAGATATATGTAATTACTTGTGGTAGAAATTTAAAACCTTATTTCACTATAACTTCAAAAATATGATCTAAGGAAATTAGGCTTCCCGAATTCTCTTAAAATAAGGTTCAAATAGGTCAGCTTCATATTTTTGCTATAAACTTATTTCAGTAATGTTTTAGACTATAAAATATGGAAGAGATGAATAAGACATAGCAAGGTATCGATGGTATGAATTCTATACCTTGTTTCGCTATAGTTTGTAGATATGACCTAAAGAATTTAGTGTTTCTGAATGCTCCTAAAACATGCTTTAAATAGGTTAGATTGGCATTTTTGCTATAACTTTGTTTATGAGATGTTTCATTTTGTGAAATTTGGATGAGAGAGAGAAGAGGTATCTAGGTAACTATGGGAGAAATTTCAAAATCAGATTTTCAAAATTGGATACATGGCATGTTATAAAAGTTTGTTCTTGGAAAGAATCCGCAAGAAGTTTTGAGAGAAGTAGACATGATGAAGGAGGAAACAGTAAGTATACCTATTGAAGGTAGAACTAAATAACATGCATGGCGAAGGCATAAGAAAAAAAAAATACTTGGTGAAAAAAGAAAAGTCTAGCATACATTGTGAAGAAGCAAGCGAATTTAGTGAAGTATGTTTGTGCTTATGAGTATTTGTAGCAGCGGGGATTGGTGTCCCCTATAGCTTGTTGCCCACAAATTTTGGAGTAAAAGGGATTGGTGTCTCCTATAGCTCAATGCCTACAAAGCAACATAGTGGATTGGTGTCTCCTATAGGTTGGTTCCTACAAAGAACTAACTGGGATTGGTGTCTCATGTAGGTTGGTGCCTACAAAGTAGTAGAGAGGATTGGTGCATCCTATAGGTTGGTGCCTACAAAGAAGCAGAGGGAATTGCCCTCTCATACAGGTTGGTTCCTACAAGATTTTTCGTATAAACAAGTTTTGTTGTTTTCTCTTGTAATGGTTTCCATGTGTATCTTGTGTTACTTGTTCAATTTATAATATTGATGTTTTATGATGCTTGACTAGCTTTAATAATTCTAAATTCAGACTTCTGTGACCCAAAATGATTTGAGAAGAATTTTTCGAATTTAGATCACATAGGATTTTTGGGGTCATTGTTTCAAACTCTCCAATGTGATTCATCATTAGGACATAGGTAGAGTACATGATCTAACAACAAAAATATATAGTGAGGAGATGCTTATTCAAAGGAAAACAAAATGATACATTAGAAATTCAAATTTAACAAAAAATCAAATAAGGTAAACAACCAAAATGATACTTTAGAAAGTCAAATTAAACAAAAAAAAACAAAAAATAAATTAGAAAGTTAAATTTAAAAAAAAATCAATAAATAAATAATTAATTCATGAGTAATTTATTTCAAGGTTATATAATATAAACAATAAATTAAAAATAAAATTAGATAGAAATACTAGAAATAATAACAAGAATTAAATAATTAGAAATACTTGAAATAAGAAATATATATATATATATATATATATATATATATATATATATAAAAGAAAGAACAAAAGAGTCAAGAAATTAATAAAACAAAATTAAATTAAATAATAAATTATTCATTTTATTATTATTATAAAAACATCTATATCCTAAAGAAAGTCTCTCTCCCTCTGTATATATATATTCTATCAATATTCAATTGTATCAATTAGATAAAATAAACTAACACTATTTAATAAAAAATAATAATTGATAATCATACTGATTCATTCTCTCTCTCAATATAATATTGTATTTCAAAAAGCATAGTAATATGGTGAAAACCAAACCTATATTACTAAATAAATTAGCATAATACTATAAAAGACAAAGTAGTTAAAATTGTGGTACCTTGTCATAGCTATACTCATTCACAAAAATAACAACATGACCCAAAAGAATGGCCTTCTAACATAATGAAAGAACCTTATATGTCTAAAACCATGATCCTAAAAGTGAAGCACCAAAACTTTTGTGGGCCTTGAGGTGCTTAGTGAGTGCATTAACTTTCTGGAGGTGTAAATTTTGCCTACAATCTCCATTTGGGGCATGTAGTAGCCCATTCAGAATAACTATCCAAACATTACAACTTTTTGTTAGGGCCCTAGTACCCTGGAAAACAAAAATGCCTTGAGTTGATAAAAACTAAATTTTAGGGTCTCAAAATGGCCCCAAAAAATTAGGACCCAAAAATCCAAAGAAAAACTACTAAGAAGAGAGGGAACCGTTGAGTTGGTGGTGTTGTAACTTTTTTCTGACAACCTTAAAAGTTACAAAAAATTTCAAAATCTGCTAAGTGATTTTTTGGCTAAATTTTTGAGGTATATATAAATTTCCGTTAGGTTCCCATCATCTAAAACCTTCACTTAATAAATCTTCCAAAATATTCATGCCCTGCATGAGTCAAAATTACAAAATATCCCTTTTTATTTCTAGCCTTAAATTCAAGCATGTCTATCCCAAAACCCATATCCAACTTTAATTTTTATCTAAATTCCTTGGTCTCTTTATACCTATTCCCAAATCTTATACTTCTTCCATAAATAATATTTTTATTCCCACTTTCATTTTACCCGCCATTCCATTCAATTTTCATCTTTATTATCATATTCCCATAATATTTTTTTTAATATTTTACTATACCCTACCATTTTTTTTGGTTATTCATCCATTTCCCATTTTTACTATAATCCAACGATAAAATTATTATATTTTACTTTACTCATTATCTTATTTATTTATCCCATTATTCCATACTCCACATATTATAAAACTATTTAACTATTATTTTTGACCGTCCAAATCTATGTCACCACCCCATATTTCACACATTAAAACACCATAATATACAATACCTCGATATGTGTGAAGTAAATAATCTATGGTTTGTGGGGGCCCTTCCAATCCAAACTTTAACGTATCCCCGTACTTTAACGTACTCCCCTCGTCCCTCTCCACGTTTCAATTTAGTATGTTTAAAATTTCATTTATGAGATTCATAAACAAATGAAATTAGAGACTACAATAGAGAAGTACTACAAGACATGGAGCCAATATTATTTAAGGAAATATTATAGGATTTGATTTATGAAATTTATGAAGAAAATAAGAATTTTACGAAAATAAGAATTTTATAGGTAAAAACAAGACATGGTTTTCTATTTAAGACATGTTTTTTTCAAAATCAAAGGAAAGAATTATATTTTTATGGAAATGTGGAAATATGATTTTATAAATTTTTGGGAAATGTTTTTATCAAAATATCTTATTCCCAAAAACTTAAAATTGATATTTTTGAAAATTAAAGAATGACAAAAAAATCAATGATTTTCAAATTTTATGAAAATTATTAAGCACCAAAGATAATTAATTTAATTAGCAAAGGACTTTATCAAATGACAAGGGATTAATCATTTCTATAAAACGGAAAATTCAACCATATTATGGCCATATTAACTAAGTTTTAGGGGGAAACTTCAACAGCTTTCGAATTATAAGGAAAAAGATTAATAAGGAGAAGATTAAGGAAGATTTGTGACAAAAAGTGAGAAACCAATTTAAAGAATAAAGGAAATCAATCAGCAATCAATGAGCCAATTCCCATATTTGCAAGCACTAGACTTTCAATTAACTCTAGATTTCCTGCAATAAATTAAACATTATATTTATTTCTACGTTTATTATTATAATTTATTTCCTGTAGACTAGTAACATTTTGAGGATTGGTTCCCATATGCAAGTGAATCATAGGGGTTGGAATATGGTGAGCCCATGGCGTGGCACATGGCTCAGCCACATGGCCACGCATGGGCTCAAGCCGCGGGCATTTAATCACACTAAAGGCTCCCACATAAGAGTATTTACTATGCCCAACTGTCGATGTACCACCTTGCTCTACAAGATGTCTTCCCGCAGCAGCTTCCCTCCATCGCCATTGCCCTTGAGCTACATTTGCCCCCCTGGAGTCTCAGAGCCGAGCTCATGAATGCTTAGAGGGAGGCGATGCAATATCCTCTGTTGCATTGAACTTTCTCTTGGCTTCCATGTTTCCCACAGCCTCCATTGTTGCTTGAATTTTGTCGCCGAGCCTCCCCTGGCCTCGACCAATTCGGCTCCCTGGTCTTCTGCTTTGTTGGGCTCTCATCCCTTTGCTCTCTCGGCCCACTAGTCTCAGCATTTCAGTTATGCCTCCACCAGCACCACCATGCCCAGACGTCACCGCATGAGATGCCGCGGTGGTAGCAATCGAGGTAGGGTGTCTAGGCCTCCGCTCTCCCATCACTCTGATTCTTCCTCGCTCTCGTTGGAAAATTCTTATGGGCGCTACCCTGCTACCCATAGTGGTAGAGGCTGTGAATTGGCCTCGCGAAGGTCCCACTCCCCGTTGCTGCCTCACCTGGAGGCGTCGCCCTCCACACTGCCTGCCCATTCTGCTCAATTTCATTACACTTGCTCCTTGGGCCGACCTCGCATCACGGCTACTATCTCCATTAGCTTTAAGGAGGAAGCCATCAGTGCTGAGAGCCCCCACCCTAAGAAATTGTACAAAAAGTCTACCTCTAACTCGACACCTCTGCCACACATGGGAAAGTCTGCAGCCCCCTCTGCAATTCAGGGAGCTCATGCCTCCAATAGCCAAAGAAAAAATACAGATAATGATGGAATTGGTAGCGACAGCAGCAATGAAGACTGGGTGGGTGATGATGGCATCTCAGGCAGCACTCGCAACGCCAACCTTTCTAAACCTGTAGCTGAGGACACCCAGGATACTACTGCTGATGACACCGAGGAGTACAAATGTCTAATAGTGGAGGAGACACCTCGTCCGGGCAACGACACTTAGCTCTCCAGGTTTTTCTGGTTTATGGTTTCTAATTTCTGGTTTTTGGGACTCTATATCTTGTTTATTATGTTGTTCACAAACATATATTATCGTTCCTTGTATGAAGTTGGTTTCCCCGTCGTGGGCAGCTATCGAAAAACCAATCTGAACGGTTGCTCTTCTAGGGCGGTCGCTTTTTTTATTTTTTGCATAACAATGCCTCTAGAATTGGCTAACCTAGCAATTCCATAGGACATAATCTCCATGTACTATATGTTTTTCTATAAATAGAATTTAGACTTACTTAGAAAAAAAACATTTTGAAGATTGGTTTTTCCTATATATTGTATCATTTGAAATGTAAAAGGGTTGGCTTTTGATGCTAAAAACTCTGATTCTTTTTTTAAAATATCCTATTGCGGAATTTTTAATCAAGGGCTTCTCGCTTCAGTTTTATGACATAATTTGTTTATGATGTATGTATTTTTGTGTGTAATCATTTATGGTTTTCATCATATGTTCAAGGTAACATAGATCTTCCTTAAAAACCCACTACAAATTTATAATCGTTATTGAGAATAACGAAGTGAACATGTTGTTTACATTAGTACCTATACATCATTAAATTGTTGCCTTTTTTTATCTCTTGAATATATATGTGTTGGTTGAATAAATTTATCTATACCCATGTTATCACCAAAATAGGACTTGATTGGCTGCTGATCAGACAACTTTAGTGTAACTATTTCAAACCAATCTTTTGACTGACGCTTAGCCTCCTCAGCCTGAGAGGGCTCTCTCAAGGGTTAATGATATGGAATAAAGATATATATAGATGGCTAACTCTATGGTTTGTGATTTTGTATGTTTACAGGTTGAAAAGATGGATACTTGCTACCATTGGCCTATGGAGTCAGTGACAGGGATAAAGATAACAATAGCTCTTCTTGTAGAAACTGAGGCTTGTATATACTTCAATGAAAGAGTGACACATTCAGGAAAATCTCAATAACTTGAGGTTCAAAGGAAGTCAGAGCATGTGATACATGAATTCTGAGTAATAATACATCAAGGTATTGAAAGGAAAGTATTAAAAAAGATTCATCAAAGTTCAACACTTAAAGGAAGTCAGAGCATGAATAACCATGAATTCTGAGTAATAAGCATTAAAACATTGAAGAAAACCTTTCAAAGATAGGGCCCAAAAACTCATTTGACCATAGTTCAACACTTAAAGGAAGTCAGAGCATAATAAATCATGAATTCTTAGTAATAAGCATTAAAACTATGAAAGGAAAACATTTCAAAGATAAGATATAAACTCATTGAAATACACTAAGAATCTCAGGTCCAGAAAAGTTAAATTGATTCTGTATATATCAGTGCATCCAAAGCATTTAAAAAAGTAGTCTATTCATATAACATTTTCCAACCCTACATACATTGAAGTCTTCACTACTTATAGGCATCTAGCCTTTACATCTAGTCTGCCAAGTGGCTATACCATTAAACTTTATTACTGACACCAAATCTACCCACTAACTAGATTTTTAAAACTAGGGCTGACACCTTTTCGAATTAGGAGTTAGAGTCCTACTATGACTCAAACACCTAATTATTACATTCAAACTAAAAGTGATCCAAATATTTCTTGAAAGGAATCATGTCTTTCAACCATGTTGGCCATCAACAAGACATTAATACTCTAACTTCCTTCGTGAAGTTTCTCTGCACACTATTTAGGAATTTGTCAGTTTGATGAAATGGAAATAAGTGAACTGGTGTCTTCAAACTATATCCTTAACAGAATATCCCCACTTAGAAAACCATTGATCTGATACTCTTTGTCATTTCCCTGATACTCTTTGTCATTCCTATGTAGAACAGCTTTAAGTACCTGTTTACCTTTCTCCTTCTTCCCAAAATTAACCACCAAAATGAACCTTGCTGTCAAAACTCTATTTTGAGCTACTTTCGTGGCTAGTTTAGTAGCACAAACAAAAAGGTGATATGTGATACTCTTCTGCTTATTTTTAATCTTTTGAGGATGTTAAGTGGTAAAAAATAATTAAACACAACCTTCAAAACTCTTCCTCCTTATCATTTTAGGTACTTTAAAGCCAAAAGGATTCTTCAGAAATTCCGCAGCAGAAAATGAGCTTTAAGCCTGGCCTATGCTGCGGAATTACCTAACATTTTATAAATTTGACAAAACTTAGGATCTGAGCTCTGGAAAGATCCATGAACATACCTGCGTGTAAATTGTGATAATGTAAGACAAAAAGGTCCATAATCCATTGTTACCTCCTTATTTACCAACAGTTTCTTCTTGAGCAGTTTCAATAATTTTGTCCATGGTTCCTCTTTCCAAATCTTTATTCTCTGATTCTGTCTTCATCATCTCCAGATTTTCTTTCAACTCTTTGACTTGTCTTTGAATACTTCTCTTCTCTGCTTGTAACCATAAATTCCTCTTCCTTATGTGTGTCATCATGATGCGTAAAGGTTGTGTTTTCTTCAACAATTTTTTGGCTTTTCCAATGGACTTCTCAAAATGAGTAACTTGGTCATTCACTTTCTTCTCCACCTCATCTATCATTTGTCTATCTTGCTTGTATCTTTCCAGAGCTCTCTTTGTTTCAGACAACTCATCATTAACAACTCTCAACTGTTCTTCGAGAATCTCCTTTTCAGTTTGCTCTATGATTTTATCCTTTCCCTTTCTCTGTTTGACTGCTTCTTCCTTGTCCTTGCTCTGTCCCTTAAGAGAATCTGCTTTAGATTTCCTTTGAAACTTTCTTTTAGATTGATCCTTCTTATCTTTGGTAACCTCTGTCTCAATAGGAGATATGACTATAACTTCTTGTGCCGCTGTCCCTTTTCCTTTATCTTCCTTCTGTTGCTTATTACCAACAGTGATAGTTTCAGAAATCTATGATCTAGTGAAAGGCTTTTGAGGTTTGAAAAGAAAACCTGAATCTTCTGAAGAAAAATCTAATTTCTTGGCTATAAGTCCCTTTAGTTTGACCTTGGATCTTTTAACCTCAGCTGCTTTCACTACAGGGGTTTCTGTAATGTCTATAGCTTGTAGAATGTCTTCAAGTCTACCTTTACCTCCAACAATTTCCTTAGTGTTCCTTTTATACCTTTTGCTGCAGGTTTGGTCTTGCTATCTATGACATGCTTGTTAGTTTTCTTACTAGTTGCTCGAGGTGATGATGTCTCTTGGATGAAATTAGCTTCCTCTACCACGTCTTTATCTCTAGACTGTAAAACTTCTTGTTGATTTCCTTCTAACTCTGCAGTGGCACTTAGCTCTTGCCTAGAAGAAGAAGCTTTGAGTTTAGAGGCTTTCCTTGGAGATAAAACATCTAATTCATACCCATTCATAAATAAGAAAGATGCCCAGTCTCTGTTTATTTTACTCAATTCTTCCAGAACTATCAATTTCATCAGTCCATGGTGAAAAATGGAAGTTTCATTTCTTTCAGGTCTCCCTTGCACCTTGTCTGCCATTTTTCCAAGACTTCTAAAAAGATAAAAAGGAATATCTATCAACTTCTTCCCTGTAATATGAAGCAACAGTTTGAAATGATACATGTAGATTGTTTGGAACCTGCCTTCGCATGTAAAGTATTTATGTATGACTGTCAATAATTTAGAATAGTTATCTCTAAGGCAAGTTCTAGGAATCCCTTCAGTCATTTTTATCCCTACATGTTCAGGTTTTAGATAATCATCACAACTTTTCAAGATAAACTTGGTATCTTTAAACCATTCTTCTCCGGTCCTCGGGATCCCTGTTGCTTTAGAAATGTTATCAGGAAAAATTGGAACATGAAGACAACCAACATTTGTATATGTGCCTTTGAAATTGAGTACGAAATCTTGTGATACCTGTTTGTGATGACCTTGCAGCTTTTGACAAAACTGAATGCAACCTACTTTTGTAAAGAGCTCAACGAAATATGGATCTTCCATGATTAAATTTGGACTTGCAGGTTCGCACCTGAATGGTATACCTCCTTTATAAACTTTCTTTGGTGTAGCCATTTCTTCTTGTTATGCAGCGGTGGCCTTCTTTATATATTTACACATGTTTAGGAAAAAGCCTTTGATGATAGCAAGCTGTTATGGTAGAAGGAGGCTGTCATAGCAAAGGGTTTCTACGGGAGATGTAACTGACAGAAAGCTGCTTTGGTAGCAGATTATGAAAGCAGGAAACAGAGTGTGAGGAATGAGGGATGAATTTGAAAAGAGAAATGAGATGGCATTTTTTTTAGAAAATGGTGGCTGATGTTAAAACATGCTTAACTTTCAAATGATGACCCTACTCTGACAGCATGACCTTGAAACTCTCAAAATTTAACCATTCATCATTTTGGAGAAAACCATTGTAGACCAACACAACTTTCATAGCACATTTAGTTTGACAATTGTTAGTTTTGCTATTGAATTACAAGGTGTTTCCGCAGTAGATTCTGTTAATTTTGTACTGAAATCGCTGCGGACTCAGAGAAATTTTGACAGATGGCTAGATTTGAGATTTTAGGTCAATTCAAAGTATCTACTCAAAACCTATTCCTTTGATGCGACTTTAGATCATTCATAGAAACTTTAAATGCTTAAACTTTATGTTAAGCCATAAAAATTTCTTTTCATGGGTGCTATGCAACCTAGCAGCTAAAAAAAAACTTGACTGTTCAAGTTATATTTTTTTTAGAAGAAAATTTAGGTTATGATAACAGCCCATATGCTCTTGTTATATGATTTATATTTAAGGCAATTATCTAATTTCAATTCTATTCATATATCAAAACCTTTTAAGATATGTTTTTCTACCATAGATAGACATTGGAATTTTAGATAGAGCATCTACAGGGGACTTCCTTTATCTTTCCATGAATTACTGAGCTCATCAACAACATAAACATTTTCATGAGACAATCTTCAGGGAACTGAACCTTAAGATTGTGTACATGCATATGGAACCTAACCAAATGAAGAGCAGCATTGTCTTTCTTTTCATCTTTAAATATTGGGAGATCATCTAACCATTCAACCTTTGGCATAGGATTTGGAAAACCAGGGATATGGGACCGATTCTTAGGGGCATACCTAGCATTTATTCTTGCAATGAAGCTCATCTTGAAAATTCATTAAGCTACTGATCTTTAAGCAGGGGAGTTACCTTCTAATTTTTTATTTGATGTGTGGAGTTGCCAAGGTAGATGAAACCTCGAAAACCTGAGCTCCTGCTACCTTCATAAGTTCAGCTTCAAAATCTCAGGAAAGTATAATCTTCAGACTCCCGGCAGACGCACCAAAATGTTATCACCAAAATAGGACCTGATTGGCTGTTGATCAGACAACTTCATTGTAACTATTTCAAATGAATATTTTGACTGAGGCTTAGCCTCCTTAGCCTGAGAGGGCTCTCTCAAGGGTTAATGATATGTAATAAAGATATAGATAGATGGCTAACTCTATGGTTTGTGACTTTGTATGTTTACAGGTTGAAAAGATGGAGACTTGCTACCATTGGGCTATGGAGTTAGTGACAGGGATAAAGATAACAATAACTTTTCTTGTAGAAACCGAGGCTTGTATATACTTCAATGAAAGAGTCACACATTCAAGAAAATCTCAATAACTTGAGGTTCAAAGGAAGTCAAAGCATGTGATACATGAATTCTGAGTAATGATACATCAAGGTATTTAAAGGAAAGTATTAAAAAATATTCATCAAAGTTCAACACTTAAAGGAAGTCAGAGCATAAATAACCATGAATTCTGAGTAACAAGCATTAAAACATTGAAGAAAACCTTTCAAAGATAACACCAAAAAACTCATTTGACCATAGTTCAACACTTAAAGGAAGTCAGAGCCTGATAAACCATGAATTCTGAGTAATAAGAATTAAAACTATGAAAGGAAAACATTTCAAAGATAAGATATAAACTCATTGAAATACACTAAGAATCTTAGGTCCAGAAAAGTTAAATTTCTTTTGTATATATCAGTCCATCCAAAGCATTTACAAAAGTAGTCCGTTCATATAACATTTTCCAATCCTACATACTTAGAAGTCTTCACTACGTATAGGCATCTAGCCTTTACATCCAGTCTGCCAAGTGGCTAGACCATTAAACTTTATTACTGACACCAAATCTAACCATTAACTAGATTTTTAAAACTAGGACTGACAACTTTTTGATTTAGGAGTTAGAGTTCTACTATGACTCAAACACCTAATTATTACATTCAAACTAAAAGTGATCCAAATATTTCTCGAAAGGAATCATGTATTTCAAAAATGCTGGCCATCAACAAGACATTAATACTCTAACTGCCTTCATGAAGTTGCTCTGCCTACTATTTAGGAATTTGTTAGTTTGATTAAATGACAATAAGTGAACTGGTGTCTTCAAACTATATCCTTAACAGAATATCCCCACTTAGAAAACCACTGATCTGATACTTTTTCATTTCCCTGATACTCTTTGTCATTCCTATGTAGAACATCTTTAAGTATCTGTTTACCTTTCTCCTTCTTCCCAAAATTAACCACCAAAATTAACCTTGCTGTCAAAACTCTGTTTTGAGCTACTTACGTAGCTAGTTTAGTAGCACAAACAAAAGGGTGATATGTGATACTCTTCTGCTTATTTTTAATCATTTGAGGATGTTAAGTGGTAAAAAATAATTAAACACAGCCTTCAAAACTCTTCCTCATTATCATTTTAGGTACCTTAAAGCCAAAATGATTCTTCAGAAATTTCACAACAGAAAATGAGCTTTAAGCCTGGCCTATGCTACGAAATTAGCTAACATTTTATAAATTTGACAAAACATAGGATATGAGCTCTGGAAAGGTCCATGAACATACCTGCGTGTAAATTGTGATAATGTAAGATAAAAAGGTCCATAATCCATTGTTACCTCCTTATTTACCAGCAGTTTCTTCTTGAGTAGTTTCAATAATTTTGTCCATGGTTCCTCTTTCCAAATCTTTATTCTCTGATTCTGTCTTCATCATCTCCATATTTTCTTTCAACTCTTTGACTTGTCTTTGAAGACTTCTCCTCTCTGCTTGTAACCATAAATCCTCTTCCTTGTGTGTGTCATCATGATGCGTAAAGGCTGTGTTTTCTTCAGCAATTTTTTGGCTTTTCCAATTTTGAAATGAGTAACCTAGTCATTCACTTTCTTCTCCACCTCATCTATCATTTTTCTATCTTGATTGTATCTTTCCAGCTCTCTTTTTGTTTCATACAACTCATCCTTAACAACTTTCAACTGTTGTTCGAAAATCTCCTTTTCAGTTTTCTCTATGATTTTATCCTTTCCCTTTCTCTGTTTGACTGCTTCTTCCTTGTACTTGCTCTGTCCCTTAAGAGAAACTGCTTTAGATTTCCTTTGAAACTTTCTTTTAGATCGACCCTTCTTATCTTTGGTAACATTTGTTTCAATAGGAGATATGACTATAAATTCTTGTGCCACTATCCCTTTTCCTTTATCTTCCTTCTGTTGCTTATTACCAACAGTGATAGTTTCATAAATCTGTGATCTAGTGAAAGGCTTTCGAGGTCTGAAAAGAAAACCTGAATCTTCCGAAGAAAAATATAATTTCTTGGCTATAAGTCCCTTTCCTTTGACCTTGGATCTTTTAACCTCAGCTTCTTTCACTACAGGGGTTCTGAAATTTCTATAACTTGTAGAATGTCTTCAAGTCTGCCTTTACCTCCAACAATTTCCTTAGTGTTTCTTTTAGACCTTTTTGTTGCAGGTTTGGTCTTGCCATCTGTGACATGCTTTTTCAATTTGCTTGCTAGTTGCTAGAGGTGATGATGTCTCTTGGATGAAATTAGCTTCCTCTACCACGTCTTTATCTGTAGATTTTAAGCCTTCTTGTTGATTTCCTTCTAAATCTGTAGTGGCACTCAGCTCTTGCCTAGAAGAAGAAGCTTTGAGTTTAGAGGCTTTCCTTGGAGATAAAACATCTAATTCATACCCATTCATAAATAAGAAAGATGCCCAGTCTCTGGAAGTTTCATTTCTTTCAGGTCTCCCTTGCACCTTGTCTGCCATTTTTCCAAGACTTATAAAAAGATAAAAAGGAATATCTATCAACTTCTTCCCTGTAAAATGAAGCAACAGTTTGAAATGATACATGTAGATTGTTTGGACCGCATGTAAAGTATTTCTGTATGACTGTCAATAATTTAGAATAGTTATCTCTAAGGCAAGTTCTGGGAATCCCTTCAGTCATTTCTATCCCTACATGTTCAGGTTTTAGATAATCATCACAACTTTTCAAGTTAAACTTGGTAGCTTTAAACCATTCTTCTCCGGTCCTCGGGATCCCTGTTGCTTTAGAAATGCTATAAGGTGAAATTGGAACATAAAGACAACCAACCTTTGTATATGTGCCTTTGAAATTGAGTACGAAATCTTGTGATACCTGTTTGTGATGACCTTGCAGCTTTTGACAGAACTAAATGCAGCCTAATTTTGTAAAGAGCTCAACGAAATATGGATCTTCCATGATTAAACTTGGACTTGTAGGTTCGTACCTGAATGGTAGACCTCCTTTATAAACTTTCTTTGGTGTAGCCATTTCTTCTTTTTATGCAGCGGTGGCCTTCTTTATATATTTACACCTGTTTAAGAAAAAGCCTTTGATGATAGCGAGCTGTTATGGTGGAAGGAGATTGTCATAAAAAAGGGTTTCTACAGGAGATGTAACTGACAGAAAGCTGTTTGGTAGCAAATTACGAAAGTGGGAAACAGAGTGTGAGGAATGAGGGATGAATTTGAAAAGAGAAATGAGATGGCATTTGTTTTAGAAAATGGTGGCTGATGTTAAAACATGCTTAACTTTAAAATGATGACCCTACTCTGACAGCATGACCTTGAAACTCTCAAAATTTAACCATTCATCATTATGGAGAAAATCATTGTAGACTGACACAGCTTTCGTAACACATTTAGTTTGAAAAGTGTCAATTTTGCTACGGAATTACTAGGTGTTTCCGCAGTGGATTCTGTTAATTTTGTACTGAAATCGCTGTGGACTCAGAGAAATTTTGACAGATGGCTAGATTTGAGATTTTAGGTCAATTCAAAGTATATACTCAAAACCTATTCCTTTGATGTGACTTGAGATCATTCATTGCAACTTTAAACAATCCTTAAAACCTATGTTCATCATAAAAAAAATTATTTCATGGTGCTATGCAACCTAACCAACTTAAAAACAAACTTGACACATTTCAAGTTATATATTTTTTTAAGAAGAAAATTTAGGGTGTGATAACAACCCATATGCTCTTGTTAGATGATTACATATTCAGGGAGGATACTTGATTATCTAATTTGAATTCTATTCATATATCAAAACCTTTTAAGATATGTTTTTCTACCATAGATGAAAATTGAAACTTCAATAAGGCATCTACAGGAGAGGACTTTATTTAGTAACCATGAATTTTGGACTCATCAGCAACCACCTATATAAAAAATCTTAGATATGACCGTTTTTCTTCATAGTTTGTTATCGAGTGTCAGTGAATAAAATTAAAAAGCCTCGTAACACTTTAGGGATCCCCCTCTAGTTTGAGGGCCAAATTGAACCTAAATATTGGTCTAGTTGGTTTCTCAGGAAGTTTCACAGCCAAAAACAACTTTGAGAAATCGATACAACATTTGGTGTTGTTTTCAGGGCATGACATAAAAAAAATCTTTCCTTGGAGAGTGACCAAGATTATAATTATTCCTTGTTCGTGAACACCTACTAGGCATTTGAAATTGGTTGCATTTCCTTCACCTAGTGGCTCGAATTTTTCTATATATAAATTCCATATGGTTACTGACTTCACTGGTTCAAGATTTCAGCTGCATTCACTAATGTGATAGGTCAAGGTTCATTGATGGTTGCATTCAGCAGCATATTTTTCTTTTTCTTGACTGTGATCATAAATCTTACATGTCTACAAAGGATGGATATCCAAATTCCCCTGTAAGTATTAGTTACTTATGGAGTTTGTATTTCATATTGTAAATAGTTTTCAAGTTCTCTACTGCATACAAGGTGGTCTGCTAGTCAATCCAATCCTCACATGGTTGCACTGGAAATTAGACTACACCTAATATTGTAGATTTTTAGCTCAGTTAGGTAGGTGTGTGTGGGTTTGGATAAGTTATTTTCATATATATTTGTGTAGTAGATCATTCATTTATGGTGTGTAGTTTATGAATGGGATTAATTTTGAACATAAGTGTGTAATAGATCAACAATTGTTTTAGTATGGATTTTTGTTTGAAATATGCAGTTTGGCTTGGTTGAGTATAATAAGTTATAGGAGATGGGAAGAATATTTTTTTTGATAGTTGACTCTGCTATCCTAATGGATTAGGCACTGCCGTACTTATCATTACTTGCAATAGCTAGTGGTTTGGTTTTAGTTGACTCGTTACATATTTCAGTTTACATGTTGTAGGTTGTAGGTAGAAAGTGATTGAAGGTTTTTGATAATGACTCCATTCCCAACAGATTCAAGGCATAGGTCGACAGGTTCTTTGCGTCAAAAAGCGGGGGGCGGGGCGAGATTCCCCAGTTGGAGCATATGTTGTAACTTTTTCTGACACCTTTAAAAGTTACAAAAAAATTCAAAATTTTCTAAGTGATTTCTTGGCTAAATTTTGAGGTATATATAAATTTCCGTCAAAGTTCCCATCACGTAAAGCCTTCACTTAATTAATCTTCCAAAATATTAATTTCCTCCATGAGTCAAAATTGGAAAATATCCCTTTTTATTTCTAGCCTTAAATCCAGGCATGTATATCCCAAAACTCATATGTACCTTAATTTTTATCTAAATTCCCTGGTCCCTTTGTACCTATTCCAAAACATTATATTTCTTCTAGAAATAATATTTTTATTCCCACTTTCGTTTTACCTGTCACTCCATTCACTTTTCATCCTTATTATCACATCCCTATAATATTTTCTAATATATTTTACTATACCCTACCATTATATTTTTTATTCATATGATTCTCCATTTTTACCATAATCCCACATTAAAATTATTATATTTTATTTTACTCTAACAATGATATTGTTAGGTCCCTATAATACTAGTGTACCCCCCTTATTTTTATTATCACTGTATCCCCATTATTTCTATTTGTATGCCCATGTAGCACCCATATTGTTATTGTCGTGCCCCATAGAATCCCAGTATTTTTTTTTTTTGGTAATTGAGGCTAGTTTATATTAATTCGAAAATAGAAATAGTGCATATGCTACAGGCTGGGTTGGTAAGCAGTGCTTAACTAATCCCCACCTTTGTTGCACGGATAAGGGGCTGCCTCCATGGAGGAAACCAACCCAAGAAATACATGAAACAAGAAATTACAAAATGCGTTGAAGCACTGGTGTAATTGGAAATTACAAATTGTGTTGAAGCATTGGTGTAACTAGAAATTTCATGGTGATAGCAAGCATGAAAAAAAACAAGGAAGAACTGAGTCGTTGTGAAATCCTTAGTCTTCGGCTTCATCATTGATGTTAGGATCTTCCTCCACTATGGGGCAGAAGTACGCATGCACAACAACTCCCTCTGTATTATTGAGTGGATGTGAGGGCTTGGAGACTGGTGTGCAGAGGATGGGAGCCACCGGGTATTTTGCGTCAGGGACGCGCATCCAAGTGCCTTCAGAATCCATAAGCCCAAACATTTGTATCATCCCCCTCATCTTCCTGGGCCGAAAGAGGCTTGATCTTACGTGACAGGGGGTGCGCCTGGTGCGCAATGGTGGACTTCCAAGGTCCACTTCTGCCTCGCTGTGAAACCTGCACGAGGGCCTCCTCCTCCTGATCAAGTTCAGGGCTCTATCTAGCATGACTGCCTGAGGAGGAGCCTTCAACAGACTCCAGGCGATTATCTGGCCCTTGGTGGTAACGACTGGGGAGTGCACCTCTCTTGCCTCCATGGATGGTTATTTGGCACAACATAGGTGCCATGGTCAGCTAAAGCATAGGAGTTACGGAGCTAGGGGAATGCTCAGTAGGGAGGGAAGTTCGAAGCAAGGGAGGAGCGTAGGAGGACGGGGGGGAGCGCTGAAGGGGAAAGCACGTCAAGGGGCATAGGATAATAGATGTTCCCATACTAGTGAGACTGGCAGGACAGATGGAGCTGGGGTAAGATGTGCAGGTAGGGGGAATCGCAGCCTAGGGTTTTCTGCACAACACAACTCTGGGAGGAGGGTTGCGCAACGGACTGACCACGCAGGAGGGCGAGAACTGTAACAAAAAATAAACCTGAAGGAGATGACTGTGTGTCTCATTGTGCTGAGGGGCCTTCCTTTTAAAAGGCCTATGACACATGTGAAGGGGTAGAACATGATTGTGCCTCGCACACAGCTGCGTGCCATAACTGTTTTCATGAGTGGGCTCAAGTGAAGAGTTATGGCCGATCTGCGTGTCGATCTAGGTAATCATTTAGAACGATTGCTACAGAGAGCTAGTACCCTAGAGGGGATGACGTTGTCGAAGCATGTCTTCAGCATACCTTATTTCATTCATCTCACTCAGATGATTGCTAGCGTGAGGTTCCACATTAGGTGAGGACCTGCACTACAAATCTTCGTCCTTGTGGGTGTGGGAGAGGCAGTTGTCATTCGTACTTCTGTTGTCATCCGCATATGGGGAGAGGAGATCCTTTTGAATGAGAGTTTGGCATTCTCTTCTTAAAGAATCTTCCTCGGCTTGGGTGAGGTTGGAATGATATAACTCTCTGTGACTTTCCACCCCCTTATTCACGAGGAGGTCCGCAATTGAGTTTTCTTTCCTGCGCATATGGTGAATAGTAATAGCTCTGTGATTGTGTATCGGATATTCCAGAAGTTTGAGCCTGTGGGCAAGCATCTAGCTGGTAGATACCTTTGTGGAAGCCGCACCATATAGAATTCTTGTGGCCGCCATAGTGATGATTTGCGAGTTTCACTCCATTTCCAGGGGAAAATAGTTGAACTCAATTTATATGTAGATACCTTGGATGAGCCCCTCAAGCTCCGCAGAGTTGTTGTTATCCCACCCCATATTGCTATAGTAGATCCAAAGTGGCTCACCTTGAGAGTTCCTGAAAATATCTCCAAATCCTGCATTTCTAGGGTTTCCTTTGGAAGCGCCATCGAAATTACATTTGAAGAAGCCATTTGGGGGAGGCTTCCATTTTTCAGGAGAAAGGGTTCTTTCAGAGCTCCTGTGGTTGATGTCCAGGGGGGTATTGATGCTCATATGCCATTTGTTCCATATGTTATGCTCAATAGTAGAGGTGGGGAGATCCTGCTGGCTCCAGGCATCTAGGGCCACCGTTTCAGTGAGGTTGCCATGTATCCTTTCCCAGAGATGCTCTAGGGTGGATACTTCGTCTTTAAAGATTCGACTGTTCTTTTCTTTCCGTGTGTTCTAGATAAGTAGGCCCAGAATTATCTACAAGAGTCTGTTCAGAAAGTTTGTGGAGAAAGGATTATCTGTCCATCTGCTGATGGTGTTGATGATGTTTCCCCTTTCTCTGTTGGTACTTCTGCATAGGACTGTTATTATGTCCCACAGGGAATTAGAGGTAGGGTATTGGTCCAATAGGTGGTCAATGTTTTCCAAGTTTTCCTGGCATAGAGGGCATCTGGAGGGTCCTAAAAATTCTCTCTTCAAAAGATTCTCCCATGTGAGGATGCGTTGTTTACTGAGTAGCCATAAAAAGGTAGCTACTTTAGGCCAGAGTTTGGCCGACCATATCATTTTCCAGATGAGATTGGTAGGATCTAGGTTCTGATGATGTAAGAGGTTGTAGGCTTCCTTGGTGGAGTAGTTGCCACTTGGCATGTGACCCCATTGTAGGATATCAAGTCCTGGCTAGGCTCTAATTTTTCTTTTAGTGCTTAGTTCCTCCCAGATATCTGTGTGATTTTCGTTATTCTAGTTGTCTTGCCATCTGTCCATATGAAGCCAGTTCCTGTATCCTTGAGTTGTGTCATCGGTCCAGAAATCCTGTACAAACTTCCTTTGCCTTGCTTGTAATGCTACACTCCACAATGGTCTGGGAAATATGAAGGAGAGTCTTGGCCGTTGCTGCCAGGAGTCCTCCCAGAATCTAGCTCGAGTGTTGCTACACAAGTCCCAGAAGTTGTGGGTTTGTATCATCTAATTTTGGTTTCGTGCTGCTTTCCAGATTTGTGATCCTCCTGGCTCTATGTTGAATCTGATAAGGTCCTCCTTGGGCCATGTAGAAGCATATTTGGCTGCCCATAGGTTAGCCCATAGAGTGTGGGGTTTGGAAACCCATTTCCACCAGATACTAGCTTCCATAATGTTGTTGATGTGCTCAGGATCACACAGCCCTAGCCCCCCATGACCTTTTGGTGTACATACTTCTTTCCAATTGACTAAAGCCCATTTTTTTTTCCCTTTAGTACCACCCCACAAAAAATTTCTTTGTAGTTTGCGCATGGCCTTGAGGACCCATTTGGGGGCTGCAAGTACCGAGAAGAGGTAAATCGGGAGAGACTGCAGAACTGCTTAGATGAGTACCAAACGACCTGCTATATTGAGAGTACAATGGGTCCAGTTGGATAGCTTGGTTTCCATTTTGTCTAGCAGTGCTCGCCATGAGGAGTGATTAATGGTCGTGTCAGTGAGAGGGGCTCCAAGGTATTTGGAGGGTAAGGATGCGATGGAGAAGCCTAGGATGCAGGCAATGTTGCGCTGAGATAAAGGGGGTTGTGGCAGAAAAATATTTGCGATTTGTTAGGGTCGACCTCTATACCGGAGGCTTCAGAAAAGGAATATAGAAGAGATTTGAGTATACGGGCTTCCTGGACTGAGGGGTAACCCATGATCATGTTGTCATCCACAAATTGTTGATGGGAAGTGGGGGGAAGGTTGTGGAGGGGTATACCCTGCAGAGTACCTGAATGGATGGATATTTTGAGGAGGAGGCCGAGCCCTTCAGCCATAATGATGAAAATGAAGGGTGAAATGGGCTCCCCTTGTCTAATTCCTCTTGAGGGGTTGAAAGTTGCAAAAGGTATACCATTGACTAAGATGGAAAGAAATGGTGAGGTTATGAGGCTCATGATGCAACGTACCCAGGTGTGGCTGAAGCCGAAGGGAAGAAGGAAATATTTGATATAGTCCCAGCTAAGTGTGTCAAAAGCCTTAGATAGATTGATTTTGAGGAGCATACCTGGTTTATTGGAAGTTTTGAGAGAATGTATGACCTCGTCGGTTGAAATGATGCCATCAAGGATTTGTCGGCCTTCAACATATCCCATTTGCTTTGGGGAGATGATTAGGGGGAGGAGCTGCTTCATCCTGTTAGCAATAACTTTAGAGATTATCTTATAAATGACATTGTAGAGTGCTATGGGTATGTACTTACTTGGTGTGGATGAATTGTCTTCTTTTGGAACAAGAGTGATGAAGGTGGCGTTGAGCGCTGGAAGAAGCCAGTGAGTGGTACATGATTCCACCACTACTCCCTAGACCTCGTCTTTGATGGTTTCCCAGAAAAAGTGGAAGAATTTGGTGGTGAATCCTTCAGGGCCTGGAGCTTTCCCAGCTTTTAGTTGGAAAAATTCTTGTTCCACCTCAGCAAGAGTGGTGGCTTTGAGCAGTGTCCAGTTGTGTTCATTCGTAACCAGCTTGGGAATGTGCTAGGTGATTTTTCCTATTGCTGCATGCCTCTGATGATTAGGTTCTTGCATAATATTCCCGAACTGATTTCGCAGCTCCTCCATGATGTCCTCTTGCTTTTCCAGGCATTCTCCATTTTGGTTTTTAAGGACAGTGATTCTATTATGCATCCTATGCTGAATGGTGGAGCGGTGGAAAAAATTTGCGTTTCATTCTCCCTCTTTGCGCCAGCAGATCCTAGATTTTTGCCTCCATAGGATTTCTTCTTGGCTCCTTATTTCTTCCATCTGAGTTGATAATATCTTCTCTTGATTCTCTGAATTGGCTTAGAGGCCTTCCTTGATGATAGTTTGTTGAAGCTTCTTCATTTTCTCTTCCAGCGGTCTTTGATCTTTGAAGATATTGCCGAAGGTGGATTTTTTCCACACCTTCAATTTGCCTTTGAGCGTTTTCAACTTTGTCTGTAATTGGAGAATTTTTGTTTCTTGTGGTGGTAATAGGGAGGACCACCAATCAGAGACCATTTCCTTGAACCTTAGATGTTTGAGCTAGCAGTGTTCAAAGTGGAATGGTTTGGGAGCATGCATGCCTAGTCTTAACCATTGAAGTTGTATTGGCCAATGGTCAGAACCTGCGGTCGGGATGATGGTGGATACTAGATCACCCCCCAGACGGATGAAGTCTTACGTGATGAGAAATTGGTCCAGTATGGAGGCTATTTGGTGGGTGCCTCCTCTTTTATTATTCTAGGTGAAGACGCTATTGGAAGTTTCCAGGTCTGTGAGATCATTTTCTTAGATGAAGTTCTTGAATCCATTGCTATCCAGGTCAAGATGCATCCTTCCTCCCTTTTTTTCTAGTAGATTTGTTATCATATTGAAATCTCCTCCCAACAGCCATAGAGGTATATTTCTCTGTTTACTGAGTTCAACCATGTTGTCCAGAAGCTCTGTTTTCTGGTGAAGATTCTGGGGAAAGTAGACATTCGTTAGCAAGCCATGGATGTTCGTTCCAATCAGGTTAAAGTTGGCCTAGATGAAATGCCTATTGGAATGATAGTTCTCTAGGGAGATGATTTGGGGGTTCCAGATGATTACTAGTCCTCCAGAAGCTCCATTGGAGTCTACCTCTATTATTTTTCATCCTTTCCATATCTTTTTGAAGATTGTTTCCAGAGTGGAGCTGGAACATTTAGTTTCTTGCATGTAGAAAATTGTAGGGTGTTCCTCAGTGATTCTTTTCTTTATGATCATGTTCTTGGTGGGGCCATTGAGCCCTCTTATATTCCATGAGATAATCTTCATTGGGGGGGATGGGGAGGTTTTGGTAGTGTGAGCAAGATGTGTTAGCAGAATCTAGCTAGAAATCTGCTTTTCCTTGCTCATTTCTACTGTTCTTTGCAACGATGTTTTCCATCCTATTTTGCGGGACTCTTTCATGAAGTAATTTGTATTTATGAGTGTACCCCCCTGAATTCGCAGAGAGGGGACTTTTTGTGCTTGGGTTAGGATTTATTCCAGCCTTTGGACCTGCTGCTCGGATATTAAGAGAAAGTCTTTCTTATTGCATGCATCCTCTAGCCCTATGAGGTCCAGGCCCTCAAGGTCAATGCTCTTTGGCTCTTCCTCCATGGCTTCTAGGATCTCATCCAACACCTATTCTTTACCCTTCGACGCTGATTTATCCCCTAAGAAGCTAGGGGTTTGGGGTTTCAGAAAGGTCTCTGGTTGGATCTTGTTCTATTATGTCTTGGAGGTATGGGGCTACTCCTGCAAGGTGCAGTTGGTTTCGTTGGCTGGTTCATTCTCATTCTCACTCAGCCGATTTAGGTCTGCGAAGCTATTGCTGGTCGCGGACCCTTTTTTATTCTTGTGAGAATTAGTTCTCTTTTCATGCATTTTCTTGCTTGCTACCTTCGTGAATCCTTTTGTTGCTTGGTCGTTTGATTAATTTTCAGCCACCGCTTTTTTGTTTAGAGGGAAATATCTAAATAGATGCCCATGTTGGTGACACCTCTGACATCTAAAAGGAACATGCTCATAATCTACAGTTTGTATCCATTTAAAGTCTTCATGCATCAGACTTACCTCGCCTGGTAGTGACTCTGCTATGTTCATGTAGATGCAGATTCGAGCATATGCTGCATAGTGGTTGATCTTTGTTTCCTCTGCTGTCTTGACGAATTACCCTAGGGAAATTCCTATATCCCTGAGGGTGAGATCATCCCAGTAGTCTTGGGGGAGGGAGTAGAGCTGAATCCAGACTGGGGCCCATGTAAGATCTTGTTTGTCGGGGTTGAACCGCTCCGTCCAGTGTCAGAGGTATAAGCCTGTGCAGTTGAAGAATAGGGTCCTCCATCCATGATCCTATTTTTTTCTTCAATGCAGGTAAAGATCACATTGAAGAAGCCTTTAGCACACAACTATAGGTCAATATGGCCCTTGGGTTTCCATTTGGAAGCTATCCATCCTCAGAGGGCCTTTTAAGTGGGCCAGAAACCCATGAACTTGCCTATCAATGTATGATCCTTCATGAACTGGATTCTTTCGTTGATGCGATGCGCAGGGAGCTCTATCATTTTCCTTTTGGGGTTCTTCGGAATGCATGTTGCTGACGTGATGTTCGCTTCTTCTACTGCTAGTGTAGTTTTCTGCTGCATTGTGGGATTCTCCCCTGAAGTGTCATGAGATGGGCCAGAATTTTGCTAGCTATCGATGTCAGCCCTTGCCGCCACCCCTGTGGGAGGCTGGTCTATGATGGGGGGAGCAACTGGCCCCCCACTGGTTTTTATCATAGGTGAGCCTCAAGGCTGACCAAGAGAGTGATCGGGGCCTAACGGTCTGTGTGGGGTAGCCTACATAGAAACCTCCAAACCCTAGGTCATGGCGGTTGTCCTGGTGCAAAGCTCCGCTAGGGTATTTTATCCTCCCGTCAGAATCCCAATATTGTTATTTTTGTGCCCTTACATTATTAATTTTATGTAGGATTTGATTATATTGTGACCCCTTAGACTTATATATATACAAAGGAGTTATTTTCATTTTTATCATCTAAGAATTGTTAATTTATGTGATGTAAAGGAGGATCCCCCCTCGACGAGGCTAATTTTCAAGTCACTGATATATCTTTTGTTTTGTTTTATTTTTTGGTTGCATAACATTTGGTACCAGAGCTTTTGATTCTAGGGTTTCGCTATTGCAAACAAACCATCTTGGAATTTTTGTTGTAACTTTTTTCCTACAAAGTTTCAGAAGCTGAAATTGGGACCACGTGGAGCTGAAATTTGATGAACTTCCTGTAAAAATTTTAGATCTTGGTTCGCTATTTTTTCTGAGATATGCTACGAATAATTTCGTATTTTTGCATGCTCCAGAATTCTATTTCAAACAAGTGGCCTTGGTAAAATCATAATAACTTCCTCTACGACCATTGGATTGGAATATCATGCAGAATTAATATTTAATGTACTCCACCCGTCCCCTTCGCAAAGTTATTTAATTTTACTACCTTTAAAACATGTGTCTTTATTTCATGTGTTGTGGAACCCCGCTCCCCCGCAATATCATTGCAATATCATTTACCACATTGGTTTGAATTTAAAAATGTAACGTGAAAATGTCTATGAGGTATGACGTGGGAAATTTAAAAATCATAGTGTGTGCATTGAAGGGATAACAACGTAGGGAAGTTTTTTATAGCTCTATTTTTCTGGAATGAGCTTATCAGTGAAAGCTTGAGGTAAGAGGAGTTTAGACCAATAATTTAAATATATTTTCGTGCAGGTAAAATGAGGATACATGTTCCAGAGGTACATTTCAATACAAACCATAGTGTTTTCAATGCTTATAAAGAAATGTTTCCTCCTTGTGGAATAATTTTACAGAGGTAAAAATAAAATTTTACGAAGGAGAGAAATAAATGTTTTATGCTATGGATATAAGGAGGAAAGGAATTATAAAGAGAAAAATACACAGGAACAAAAAAATTGGATAATTTCTTATCCAAAGTTTTAAGAGGAGTAAAAAGGGGGAGATGAAGATATGGTTTTCGAAACCATGAGAAGAAAACCAATAATTTTTTTTCACGAAAAAATGAAAATTGTTTATGAAGTTTCATTTATTCGTAAGTATACCAAAAGTGGGAAAAATAAAAAATGAAAACAATGGGTGGTTTCAGTAAATTGTTTAAAATTTCATTTATGACATGACATGGCTTTTAAAACCATGAATGGTTTTACAGAGCAAAGATTATTTAAGGAAATATTTTAGGATTTGATTTATGAAATTCATGAAGAAAACAACAATTTTACGAAAATAACAATTTTACACGTCAAAACAAGACATGGTTTTCTATTTAAGACATGTTTTTTCAAAATAATGGGCAATAATTATATTTTTATGGAATGTGAAAATATGATTTTATAGATTTTTGGGAAATGTTTTTATCAAAATATCCTATGCCCAAAAATTTAAAATTGATATTTTTGAAAATTAAAGAGTGACAAAAAATCAATGATTTCCAAATTTTACGAAAATTATTAAGCACCTGAAAGATAATTAATTTAATTATCAAAGGATTTTATCAAATGACAGGAGATTAATCATTTCTATAAAACGGAAAAGTCAACCATATTATGGCCATATTAACTAAGTTTTAGGGGGAAAATTCAACAACCTTCAGATTATAAGGAAAAAGATCAATAAGGAGAAGATTAAGGAAGATTTGTGACAAAAAGTGAGCAACCAATTTCAAGAATAAAGGAAATCAATTAACAATTAGTGAGCCAATTCCTAGATTTGTAGGCACGAGACTTTCAATCAGCTCCAAATTTCCTGCAATAAATTAAATATTATATTTATTTCTACATTTATCATTATAATTTATTTTCTGTAGACTAGTAACATTTTGAGGATTGTTTTTTCCTATATATTGTATCATTTGAAATGTAAAAGGGTTGGATTTTGATGACAAAAAACCCTGATTCTTTTTGTAAAATCTCCTATTGCGGAATTTTTAATCAAGGGCTTCTAGCTTCAGTGTTATGACATAATTTGTTTATGCTGTATGTATTTTCGTGTGTAATCATTTATGGTTTTCATCATATGTTCAAGGTAACATAGAAGTCAGGTAAGGCTAAGTTGAGGATTGACTTCCTAAAAAACCCACTACAAAGTTATAATAATTATTGAGAATAACTAATTGAACATGTTTAAATTAGTACCTATACATCATTAAATTGTTTCCTTTTGTCATCTCTTGAATATATATGTGTTGGTTATAAATTTATCTATACACATATGATCTTGTTAGATGATTACATATTCAGGGAGGATACTTAATTATCTAATTTAAATTATATTCCTATATCAAAACTTTTTAAGATATGTTTTTCTACCATAGCATCTACAAGAGAGGGCTTTATCTATTAACCAAGAATTTTGGACTCATCACTAACAACCACCTATATAACAAATCTTAGATCTGACCATTTTTCTTCATAGGTTGTTATCAAGTGATAGTGAATAAAATTAAAAAGCCTCGTAACACTTGAGGGACCCCCCTCTAGTTTGAGGGCCAAATTGAACCTAAATATTGGTCTAGTTGGTTTCTCAGGTAATTTCGTAGCCAAGAACTACCTTTGAGAAACTGATACAACATTTGGCGTTGTTCTCAGGGCATGCCATAAAAAAAAATTCCCTGGAGAACAATCAAGATTATAACTATTCCTTGCTCGTGAAAAAGTATTAGGCATCTAAAATTGGTTGCATTTCCATCACCTAGTGGCTCCACTTTGTCTACATAGAAATTCCATAGGGTTACTGACTTCAGTAGTTCAAGATTTCAGCTACATCCACTGATCTGCTAGGTCAAGGTTCATTGATGGTTGCATTCAGCAACATATTTTTCTTCCTCTTGACTGTTACATATTTCCAAATTCCCCTGTAAGTATCAGTTACCTATGGAGTTTGTATTTCATATTGTAAATAGTTTTCAAGTTCTCAGCTGCATACAAGGTGATATGCTAGTCAATCCAATCCTCACATGGTTGCACTAGAAATTAGACTACACCTAATATTGCAAATTTTTAGCTCAGTTAGGTAGATGTGTGTGGGTTTGGATACGTTATTTTCATATTTAATTGCGTAGTAGATCAATCATTTATGGTGTGCAGTTTATGAATGGGTTTAATTTTCAACATTAGTGTGTAATAGATCAACAATTATTTCTGTATGGATTTTGTTTGCAATATGCGGTTTGGCTTGGTTGAGTATAATAAGTTACAGGAGATGGGAAGAAATATATATATATATATATATATATATATATATATATATATATATATATATATATATATTATTTTTTATTTTTTATTTTTATTTTTATAGTTGAATCCGCTAGCCTAATGGATTAGGCACTGTTGTGCTTACCATTACTTTCAATAGCTAGTGGTTTGGTTTTAGTTGACTGGTTACATATTTCAGTTTACAGGTTGTAGGTTGCTGGTAACAAATGATTGAGGGTTTTTGATAATGACTCCATGCCCAACATATTCAAGGCATAGTTCGACAGGTTATTTGTATCCAAAAGGTGGTGGGGGGGAGACCCAAGTTGGAGCCTATGTTGTAACTTTTTATGACACCTTTAAAAGTTACAAAAAATTTCAAAATTTGCTAAGTGATTTCTTGGCTAAATTTTGAGGTATATATAATTTCCGTTAAAGTTCCCATCACCTAAAGCCTTCACTTAATTAATCTTCCAAAATATTAATTTCCTCCATGAGTCAAAATTGGAAAATATCCCTTTTTATTTCTAGCCTTAAATCCAAGCATGTCTATCCCAAAACTCATATCTAGCCTTAATTTTTATCTAAATTCCTTGGTCCCTTTCTACCTATTCCAAATTATTATATTTCTTCCAAAAATAATATTTTTGTTCCCACTTTCGTTTTACTCGTCCCTTCATTCACTTTTCACCCTTATTATCATATCCCCATAATTTTTTTTAATATATTTTACTATACCCTACCATTATTTTTTTTATTCATCATTCTCCATTTTTACCATAATCTCACATTAAAGTTATTATTTTTTATTTTACTCTTTATCTTATTTATTTATGCCATTATTCCATACTCCACGCATTATAAAAATAGTATTTCTATCCATCTAAACCTATGTCACCACCCCTCATTTCACACATTAAAACACCATAATATATGATACCTAGATATGTATGAAGTCAATAATCTATGGTTTGTAGGGCGGGGGGGGGGGGGGGGTGGATGGGGGGTTGCCTATCCTACCTTTAAACTAACCATTCCCCAACAAATTTGTTTCATTTTATTGCCTTTAAAATGTGTCTCCATCTCATGTATTGGGGACCCTCCCCCTTCTTAAACAATTTACAACCTACTACCCCCCCGCAACACCATTGTAATACCATTTACCACATTAGTTTGAATTTAAAAATGTAAGGTGAAAATGTCTATGAGGTATGATGCGATAAATTTAAAAATCATAATGTGTGCATCGGCTAAAGCTTGAGGTAAGAGGAGGCTAGACCAACAATTGAAATATTTTCCTCCTTATGGAATAATTTTACAGAGGTAAAAATAAAATTTTACAGAGCAGATAAATAAATGTATTATGTTATGGATATGAGGAAATGAATTATAAAGAGGAAAATGCATCATGAACAAAATTTTTTGGATAATTCCTTATCTAAACTTTTTACAGAAGTAAAAAGAGGAAGATGAAAACATACTTTCATAGTTTACAAAAAATGATCGAATGCATGGTTTTGAAAACCATGGGAAGAAAACAAGTAAATTGTTTTGATCGAAAAATAAAAATTATTTATGAAGTTTCATTTATTCATTAGCGTACCAAAAGTGGGAAAAACAAAATATGAAAACAATGGGTGGTCTCGGTAAATTGTTTAAAATTTCATTTATGAAATTCTTAAGCAAATAAAATTAAATGCTACCATGGATAAATATTACAATACATGGTTTTGAAAACCATGTATGAGTTTACAGAGCAAAGATTATTTAAGGAAATATTGGGGATTTGATTTATGAAATTCATGAAGAAAAGAACAATTTTACATGTCAATACAAGACATGGTATTCTATTGCAGACATGGTTTTTCAAAACCACAAGAATTTTTTTTAGTTTTTTATTTTTTATGGAAATATGGAAATATGATTTTATAGAATTTTGGGAAATATTTTTATCAAAATATCTTATTCCCAAAAACTTAAAATTGATATTTTTGAAAATTAAAGAGAGAAAATCAACGATTTCCAAATCGTTTTCAAATTTTACGACAATGATTAAACACTTGAAAGATAATTAAATTAATTATCAAATAATTTTATGAAATGAAAGGGGATTAATCAATTCTATAAAAAATATTAGTCAACCAGATCATGAGCATATTAATTGAGTTTTAGGGAGGAACTTCAACAACCTCCAGACTCTAAGAAAAAACATCAACACGCAGAAGATTAACGAATATTTGTCACAAAAAGTGAGCAACTAGTTTCAAGAATAAATGCAATCAATCAACAATCAGTGAGCCAATTCCCAGATTTAGAGGCACAAGACTTTCAATAAGCTCCATATTTTCTGCAATAAATTAAATACTGTATTTATTTATAGGTTCATTATTAGAATTTGTTTCCTATAGACTAGTACATTTTTAGGATTTTTTTTTTCTTATATATTGTGTCATTTTAAATACAAAAGGGTTTGCTTTTGATGCCATAAAGCCTTGACTATTTTTTTAAAATCTCCTATTGCAAAATTTTTAATTTTGGGCTTCTAGATTTAGTTTTATGACAAAATTTGTTTCTAATGTAAGCCTTTTCCTATGTAATCATTTATGTTTTTCATCATATGTTTAAGCTAACATAGAAGTTAGGGTAAGTATAAGTTGAGGATTGAATTTCATGAAAATCCACTACAAAGTTATATTCATTACTGAGAATAGCTAATCGATCAGGTTGTTTAAATTAGTACCTCTGCATCATTGAATTTTTTCCTTTTATCATCTCTTGAATATATATACGTTGCCTATAGAAATTTCTCTATAGGCACTTGCTATTGTTAGATGATTAATTATTCAGGGAGGATACATGATTATCTAATTTCTCTTCTATTTATCTATCAAATCCTTTCAAGGTATGTTTTTCTTCCATAGATGAAAGTTTCCACTTTGATAAAACCTCTATAAGAGAGGGATTTATTTGTTAACTAGGGATTTGGGACTCATCAACAACCACCTATACAAAAAATCTTAGATATTGGTTTTTTGTTTCATAGGTTGTTGTCTAGCGACCATGAACAACATGAAAAATCCATGTAACACTTGAGGGAGCCCCCTCTAGTTTGAGGGACAACTTGAACCTAAAGATTGGTCGAGTTGGTTTCTCGGCGCAATTTCACAACTAATAAATTCCTTCGATAAACAAATACAATAGGTGGAAGAGGTGGGTGGCCACCAATATCCACCAAGATCAACCCCTAAGAAAAATCAATCCCTCCTAAAGAAATTCATGCCTCCTTAAATCAATTAAAATATCTATTCATGATGTTTCATCCCTCTTTTCAGGGTTTCAAGCTTAGTCAAGCAAATTATCGTATAATGAATTAGTCTCCAAGTAAATTGTGGATGACAAGTCACTTGTTTATAGAATTTTGTTAGCTAATCTTAGGGATAAAAAGGAGGATATGTTGTAATCCTTGTATAAATTGATTCTTCAGTCTCCTCCCAAATTGTTGTGGATTTTTGGAGATTACTATACCACAATTTAATTATTTTCATGAAGCATTGACGTTAACTATTGGACTTTGTATTTCTAGGTTATTCTTCTATATTTTCAAAAGCATTATTGTGATTATAAAATATTACTGCAAGAATAATAATATTGACCCATTGAAGGGAAACATTGTCACTTGGAAGGGGACATCAAGGGTTTGTTCTCTCACTCTCTCCTTTCTTTTCTTGAAGTAAGAATTAATCCACCTTGCTAGGCCATACCCTCAAGGGTTCCTTAGCAAGGGTTTTAATTTTATTTAATGCCATAATTGATATTTTGGTTGAATTATCTCCCCTTTGTAGGGATCCCTTCTAGTGGCTCCTTGTTTTCATAATTTCTCTTGATTAGAAAAAAGGTTAAATTATCTTCTAAGGTTCTAGCCTCTTTCTCAGACCCATAAGCCCTAAATAACCAACTTTAAGAGGGGAATTCATCTTAATCCAATTTTCCTTAGAGGAGATAAGACACTTAAGGCCTAATCCCAACAACTAACTACCATTTTCCAAAATTCTAATTATTTTCATTAATTTTTTCATAAATTTAAAAAATACAATAAATAGAAAATCAATTTAAATAAAAAAATTACAAAATCTTGTTAAAGCCTAAATTGCATCGTAAAGTTACATGTATTGGGAATTGTTCTTACCATTTTGGTCTATCATCCCAATAAGAAAATTTTCCCTCTTTATTTATGCTAAAATGATTTATCTAACATTTTTTTGAGGGTGTTTAAGATATTCTCTATATTCTGGAAATCAATTTTCGCAATATTATTTTAGGGGTTGGTGAAACCATAAGCCAAGGGTTTGGTGGAGTGATTGAGTTGGATATTCATGGCCACCCACTTATTAAACTAGCTCACATCACAATTTCCTATTTTAGCTATTTTCTATTTTTGGTAGTATTTAGGTCTTGAACTTCGAGAGCTGTTTTGAGGCACTAAACAAAATTTTTGGGGGAAAAAATTCGACAAGATTCATGAAATAAATTAGCAGTTAGAAATTTTACTCCTTGGATAGAAATTTATAATAGGATATCATGTGCACTAATCAAAGATCATATGCCAAAGTTACAACCCTTAGAAGTTGATGTTCCAACTTACCCCATAGGGGCTCATAAGCCTTTGTTGTCTCATCTCCTAGGGTTAGGTTTTTGGATTTTTAGATCTTCTCATTGCTTCATCATGATAAAAAGGACTTTGAGGCTCATTATAGCATAGTTTAGGAAGGCGTGTCCCATCATATCTCTTCTGAGAGATAAGCTACTACCGTTCGAGCTATTTTATTTTCATTCTACATGTATACATTTTCAACATTTTCCATTTATTTAATTGGAGTCAATTTTCACTATATCTCTATGTTTTGTTTATAACTCTATATTTTATTTCCTTCCCTTCATAAATTTGGATTAGTGGTAATTGAGTGGTATGATCTTTATCTATTTTTCTAAATTTCAGCCTAAATGTGGCTTCCTAAGGAAAAATAATAAAATAAAAGAGTTATGAATTTTAGAGGGAAAAGAAGAAAACTACTTTTTTTAATTGTATTTTTGGCTTATCTCCATATATGTTCACTCAAATTTCAAGTGTAGACACTCTTTGGATGCATAATTGAATTATGCATCCAACAAGTATCCATTATGCATACTTTTGAAAAGGCCCACATTCATAAAAATTGAATATACATTAAAAAAACATGTTCAACACGTTTTTTTTAAGTATATTCAATTTTTATCAATCTGGGTCTTCTCAAAAGTATGTATAATGGGTACTCGTTGGATGAAAAATTTAATTGTACATCCGACGAGTGTTTACACTTGAAATTTGAGTAAATATGTACGGAGATATGCCAAAAATACAATTTAAAAAGTAGTTTTTCTTCTTTTCCCTCCAAAATATTTACATGTGCCTCTTTTCAAATTTAAATAATTTTGATTGGTTTACGTATTATGACTTGGAAATTACGTGAAAATTTCATGGGTAATTTTAGGCTGAACATTTCTCTAATGAACGAGGTTGGGGTATAAGGAGTTGGGACTAGAACTATTTGAGCCCTTGCAAGACCATCCTCATTGACCCCCATGGCCTTCCATTGCAGAAGAAAAAAAAGATGAGGGAGAAGGAGTTCTTATCAAAATATTGCTTGAAGAATAAATCTAGTGACAAAGGAATGAGATGATAGATAATTTTTATCAGATCCTTCGATGGATACTAATAAGAAAGTAAACTATTAAACGGGAATTGTAAACTCAAATAATAACTCTAGCAAAAAAAACCCCAAATACATGAAAAAACAACCCAAAAACAATAAGTGTGTATGTCAGAACAATGTTTTTTTAGGGTAAATTTTAAACATTTTTTAAAAATAGAAATAAAAACCAAATTTTTTGTGCAAAAAAGATCAAAAGAACACACTAAAAATGAAAATTTTTGATGCTAGAACAACATTTTTTTCGAGGTATAATTTCACCATATTTTAGGAGTGGTGTTAAAGATAAAATATTGGGACTCTAAAAAACCTTAAAGTTCCAAAAAAGTTGAGGCGTGATGTTAAAAACAAAATATCACGTCTCTGAAAAGTCTTAAAATTCCAACAATTTCCATCCATGTCGATAAATATAAAATATCATGACTCTAAAAAACCCTAAAATTCTAATTGTTTTCAACCATACAATTAAATATAATATCATAACTAAGAAAAACCTTAAAAGTTTTACAATTTTTCAACCATAGAATTAAAATTCTTAAGTTTTCAACATATTTGACCATGACATTATGAACAAATTATATGGCTAAATAAAATATTAAAAATGAATACCTGAATTAAAGAGTCACTATTCCAAGAGTAATTTTTATTTTAAAGGATAAAAGTATAACTCTTTTAAAATCTTAGCCTAAGACAACTTATCCCATTGCAACAAAAACCTTAAAATCAACCATCAAAACGAAGTATCCCATTTTAATGAGGCATTAAAATTGTAACATTTTTTTAACTACGGTATATCAAATGATAATAATAAATAATATCATGGCAATATCATTGTATAATTTAAAAATTCAACATTAATTCTAATATTTTTTTTACTTTTAATCAAAATATCAATAGTGGTAGATTGAATGAAACATGAATTATTTCTTTAAGTTATTGTTACATTGTGGATATTCTAAACATATTAATTCTTCAAAATTAAAACATATAATCCCACAAACATAGAAATGACCATAAATTCTTCTCTTTCATCAACACCACTACTAAAATATGGTGAAAATAAATGCCTTCAAGAAACAAATAGAACAAGTGGAAGAGGTGGGTGGCCACCAATATCCACCAAGATCAACCCCTAAGAAAAATCAATCCCTCCTAAAGAAAGTCATGTCTGCTTCAATCAATTAAAAAAGGTGGAAAGAACACACTAAAAATGAAAATTTTTGATGTTATAACAACATTTTTTTTCAAGGTATAATTTCACAATATTTTAGTAGTGGTGTTACAGATAAAATATTGAAACTCAGAAAAACCTTAAAATTCAAAAAATCTTGAGGCATGATGTCAAAGACAAAATATCACATCTCTGAAAAGCCTTAAAATACCACTACTAAACTATTGCTTGAAGAATTGATCTAGTGACAGAGGAATGAGATAATGGATAATTTTTACCAAATCCTTCGATGGATGCTAATAAGAAATTAAACTATTAAATGGGAACTGTAAACTCAAACAAGAACTCTAGCAAAAAAAAACCCTACAAACATGAAAAAACAACTCGAAAACGAAAAGTGTGTATGTCAGAACAATGTTTTTTTAAGGGTAAATTTTCAACAATTTTTAAAAATAACAGTAAAAACCAAAATTTTTGTGCAAAAAAGATGGAAAGAACACGCTAAAAATGAAAATTTTTGATGCTAAAACAACATTTTTTTTCGAGGTATAATTTCACCATATTTTAGTAGTGGTGTTAAAGATAAAATATTGGGAAATAGAAATGACTCATATTATTCTCTTTCATCAACTAGTGCTCCATCTAAGTCAACATGCATGCCAACCATTTTAGGTTTTAAAAAACTTCTAGATCTATGACTAGGTTCAACATACTCCTATCTTAACACTATTTTTTCTTATAGCAACCTCTTCAAAATCTCAATGGTCCTAAAGTGAACAATTCTTCTCTTTTTTAAATTGAATTCACAAACAAGTATGTCAACATCCTCCAATTTTAAAAGGTTTGTGCGGCGACAATTTATATTTGCACCCTTTATTTTTCTCTTTTTGCCATTTTTTTATGAACTACCATCTCAGGCTTGTACACACTATTGAATGGGTGTGTACTTGTTGCATATCAATGTACTTCAATAGCTATAACATATTAATTTTACTTAATGACATTTATAACCTTGGAAGCCCAGAATGGACAGCCACGTGGATCTCCATCTTGTAACACTTTGATCATGCAACCTTTGTTAACATCTTATACGCAACGCCTATAAAGGTCTTCCACGACTTCACATTGTGCACATGATCTTCTAAAACCAATATACATTTCTCTTTCCTCTACTTGTGAAGAATTACCAATACCTTGATATTGTTGTTGTTCAACAATGTTTCTTTCCTCGTGCTGGTTTGACACATTTTGCGGCCAAATAAATGGAGTCTTCAAACGTATATCTTCATTTCTTGATCCTGAAATTATATCACTTTGATTATTGAAATAAAAACTCCCACCAAACAGAATCAACGACATCAACGTACTCATATATATCTCTAATAGATTTCTTTATTTCTTCCAAGCATTTAGAATAATTTATATATCTCTTATGTCTTTGTGAATTATGGATTTCAAAAATTAGTTGTAATAAAAATATGTGATTTGAAGATTAGATAATCTGGAAAGAACTTCAAAAATGAAAAACCTAATGACAATCCCCATTATGTAGTAGTTGAATACTTCTTGCCCCATATAAGTGTTTCCCCATCAATTTTTATGGTACGGAATTGTTGTTGGAAGCTAATGTCATTAATGTGTTCAACACATTTCTCCTAACCAAGTGATCCTAGAATTAGCCTTTGCATGCCAATAGTTTCTCCCAACATATGAAAAATAGGATCTTGAATGTATGATTTTTTAATACATTCAATTAATGATGGTAGGCTCCCAACATCCTTCCTCCTCAATGTTACTAAAAAACGAATGAACATCTGATCAATATGGTCATGAGTGCGCCCAACAATAAGGAAACCAACCTTTTCCTTTGAAAAAATCCAACTCAACAAACATGTTTAGATATCCAAAAAAAATAGATTTTTGTTTTCATGACTAGTTTTGTATAATTGCAGATACAAAAATCCAGGAAGATTGCCATACCAATGAGAAATCACATCATGAATTGTGGTTATGGTCATATTTGTGTCATTATGAATATTTGGAGTTGTGAAGTAAACTCTTGGTGACATTTTCCCATTAAAGGCAATACAATCGACCAAGTGAAATTGAATACAATTTCCTCAAGTAAAGTTTTTGATGTGTGAAAAAAATGTGGTATAAGTGTTTTCTTCTAGTCCATACCATCAATTGGAAAACCCAACTATGTATTTTTATTATCATAACACTTCTTTCGATGCTTATACAAGTTTTTCCTTTCACTTGTTTGTTGATTGTGATGCAGGCTTTAAGTGCTCTAACAATGGAATTGTTAGGTCCCTATAATACTAGTGTATCCCCCTTATTGTTATTATTACTGTATCCCCATTATTTCTATTTTTGTGCCTATGTAACGCCCATATTTTTATTTTTGTGCCCCATAGAATCCCACTATTGTTATTTTTGTGCCCTTACATTATTATTTTTATGTAGCCTTTGATTATATTGTGACCCCTTAGACTCAGGTATTGTCATTTTTATCATCTAAGAATTGTTAAGTTATGTGATGTAAAGGAGGATTACCCCTCAAAGAGACTAATTTTCAAGTCATTGATCTATCCTTTTTTTTTTATGTTTTGGTTGCATAACATTTGGTATTAGAGCTTTGGATTCTAGGGTTTCGCTCCTGCAAACAGACTATCTTGAATTTTTTGCTGTAATTTTTTTTCTAAGAAGTTTTAGAAGCTGAAATTGTGACCACAAGGAGCTGAAATCTTGATGAAGTCCCTGTAAAAATTTTAGATCTTGGTTCGCTATATTTTATGAGATAGGCTTCGAAGAATTTAGTATTTTTGCATGCTCCAGAATTTTGTTTCAAACAAGTGACCTTGGTGAAATCATAATAACTTTTTCTACGAGCATCCGATTGGAATTTTGTAAAATGTGACTGAAAGTGCATATACTTTAGTTTTTAGTGTATCAATTTTAGGGACTAAGGTTTAAATAGTGACACATGACATTCATTACAAGTTCTCTCTACTGAACTAGTCCATAATCAAGGCATCATGGGATATTGGGCATAACATGATCTTGAAGAATCTAATTTTGGTATGATATGCGGGGTTGGAAAGAATACTCAGATAGATAACATAGGATAAAAATTCATACCTTGGATTTTTTAAATTACAGATTTACAACCGTTTCAAGATTGAGCTCCAAAAATCAAGAAAAGGTTGTGTATTTTTTTTTAAAGTTGCATAAATTTTACTTGAAAAATCATTCCAAGTGCATATTGAAGCATATAAATCAGTATTGGGTTCTAAAATTTCTTCCAAAAAAATAAATCTATACCCATTAAGCTCTCAAAAATCTCTACTATGACACCTGAATAGGAATAATTGCAACATGATATATATAAATTACGAGACCAAGTGCAACAAATTTTGCACTCACAAAGAGAAACCAAAGATGAACTAAAAGGGGACATGGATGTCATAAAATGGGATATGGAGGGTTTAAAATTAGACATGGAATATAATATGGATGGTGTTGTTATATCAACCCTCATCACTCCAATGGGATTAAAGACTATTATATTAATAAGAAATGGTAAGAAAGACTTAAAGGAGTAAGCGGGTTGGTGTGCGTGAAAATGCATATAAAAAGGGGACATGACATAGAATTTTAACTTTGTGGTAAAACCTTACTCAACACAAAGGAGCATATATGTGCAAGACATCTAGAGAGAGCGGGACCCGCCCAAGTGCCGAACAGTCAAAAGAGGAGAACAACGCTAAGCATTTCCAGGGGTATCAAAGAAGGGAGGGGAAAGAGGAAGCTCAACCCCCCGGAAGCATGAGGTGACGTGACAGTGGTGGGGCCCCAAGAGACACATTCTGTGGGGTGATGGCTGCGGGCTTAGAGCCGCTCCAAGACCCTGTCGGACTACTTAGTGGGCCCATTCAGGTAACAGCTGGTGCAAGTAACACAAGGGTAAGGTAAGTCCTAGGACACTCGGTACACAACCAGTACCGGTATTTAACTCGACGCGTGGTATACACCTAACCAAAATTTGATAACCAATAGCTAAATTCCATGCGTCCCAATGTCAACGTCCTTATGACGTCAACCCTACAAGTGTCGTCCTAGCCTCATTTTTCAGGTAATCTAAAGACGTTTAACCCTATTCTATGTTCACTGTGGTAAAATAATTTCTTTTACGAGATATCGTATAGCAAAAGTGTGAGTTCCCAGTACCAGGTCTACCAAGTCGCTTTCAACTTCCCTGCATCATTTTCTCCTGAGCATTATCCTTACTGCACAGGTATTGCCTACTCTAGCAGTCGACATTTGGTAGAAGTGTAATGATCTTACCAATACTCCGATTACAACATCTTCACCTCTGCCAACACTGCCTCTAAAGCAGAAAGACAACTCTTCCACAACCTCAGTGCCACCTACTCCATCAGCAACAACTGCCCAGCCTCTCCAGAAAAAACATTAACTCATGTTTTTGGCCCACGTGGCCTTTACTTTATTTACTTTTTGTAATTTCGGGTAAAAACTGCATTTCACCTTTGGTAATTTACTTTTAGTTGAAAAGTTGTTTCATTTTTAGTTAGAAATGGTGTTAAGACCACTCTGTAAGATGATGAGATGCGTTCTACTTCATCATCAATTTTGTTTTTGATTAGGAATTTAAACAACATACAGGCATGCGGAAAAGATATTTTCTCAAAATATCTTTCCGCATATGGGAACCAGAAAGCTATAAAAACATAAATGAAACACTAATACAGGGTTCCAGATTTTGAGAAAAACTGATCAGCTTAAGCAACTCTGTATGAGTATTTTGTATGAACTTAATATTTTTTGTTGAAGATCACATTAGGATTCATAAATAAATATTTTGTCGCAAAGGGGATTCCACATGAAGTGTTTCACAATTTGTAATCTTTCCTTATCGTTATTGTTTTAAATGAATGTTCATTTCGTCTTCATCCATATTTCTTGTATCTCAAATGTTCTGGAATGCGAGTGCTTCATGTTTAGATGTGAATTTATCACAGTTGATACTCATATCTGTTCATTTTTAGCGCTTTAAATATGGCTCAGGCATGATACTCTGCCCATTTTCTGTCTCATTTCCGCTGTTCTTCTGATACGAACTATAATGGATTCTTATCTTGGAATAAGCCCATTTGCAGTTAATATCTCATTTCACATTCTGCCATAGTTTTCACTATCACTGAACTTGATAACTGTGTATTCATTTTATAGCTGGCCCTCTTTATAGCATTATGATTTATAGCTATCTTACACATTCACTTATTCAGTCTCATACTCATCCTCTGCAGTTTTCTTAGTTGCTTTGTTTATTATTAAGGTCTCGGTCCCACTCTTTTAAAAACTTTCACCAGTTGTTAATTGCAAGGAAGCCTAATATTGTTAGCTACAAATAGTTTAGTCAAAGTTCCTTGCATTTTAAGATGTCCTAGGCACTGGTCCTTTTACAACTCAGGGTTGTCTCTAGGAGTTACAACATCTTTTTGGCACCATTGCCGAGGACCGAAGTTAAAGATTTAAATCCCTGGGATACGACAAAAACACAGTCACCCTTCAAAATAGGTGAGCAGGAAGGGTTGAGAGTTGTAGATCCCTCACCTTGGCGACTCCACTATCATCTAAAGTATTAATCTATTTCATAGTCCTGGCTCATAATAAGCCCCACCCGAGGTCAGATACGTCTCAACTAAGGACTCCTTCAGTGTCTGACCCTGAGAAGATATTACACAAAAGAAATTGGAGAGAAAAGCAGTCTGCTTATACTGATATACCAAGATTCTCCTTAGAAGACTCTCCATCTTCCTCACAGTTAGCTCAAGTTCAAGGCCCTGATACCACTACTTGAATCCTTGAATACTCTCCAGATAATCTTTCCCTTGAGCATACAGAAGTCAAAGATGAGACTAAATCGATAGACACTTCAATATTTTTTTTGCACCCCACTCCTGAAACAGAAGAGGTCAAAGAAGTCACAGCGGTTACTACCTCCCATACTCCATTGGTCCAAACAAACCCACAATCCACTGTTCAGTATATTCCTATTATCATTCATCAGAACCCTCCTCTGCCTCCTCCACCTATAATGGTCGTTCCTGGGTTCTTATTGAATAAATATGCCCCCCTGGCGTTGCCACAGATCTTGCATGACATGCCTCAAGATTAATGGGGAAGATGACACTGCCGCCCAAAAACACTTGGAAGTTTTTTGTGCCTTTGCAGAAAAATTAAATGTTGAGCATCTAGACGTAGTATTGAGACTTTTTGTTCAGTCATTAGATGCAGAGGCTCGAAAATGGTTAAAAACCCTTGGGGACCGCTCTATTACCACTTGGGAGGAAATGGAGAATGCCTTCACCATGAAATGGGGAGAGAAAAAGGATCATGGATATTGTCTTACTGAATTCAATGCCCTAAAGAAAAGACATGTTGAAGATGTGTCTGAGTTCATTAAGAGATTTAACAAGCTATATACTAGTCTACCAACAGATATGAAACCTCATCAGATCGCCGCTAAGGCAGTGTTTGTAGCAACATTTGAATCAGAGTTCAGATTCTCCCTTAGGGAGGGAAAGTCTACCACTCTGGACCAAGCTCAGACTGACACTTTAGAAGTGGAAGCTAACTTTGCTTCTATGGGAAAATATAAAGGGAGGCTGGACCATGATTCTAGACGCAGGGGCAAAGCAGAAACCTCTACCTTAAATCAAGGAAGGGAGGCATCAGATTATAAGATCGAGGAAATGAACAAGATGATCAAGAACCTCTCAAGCAAGTTGGTGAAGCTTGAGCTGGAAGCAAAGAATTCATCCTTTAGACCACCTCAAGATGCTCCTAACAGGGGATATAACCCTCAGTATAGAAAACCTCCTTTGAAAATATTGCAGAGAGACCGGAAGGAGCAACAAGATCACATACAGCCCCCGCTGTATCTTGAAGGGAAAATGGATGGCTCTGCTGAAGAAGCTCCTGACGGGCAAGATGATCAATACCTTGCCTACTCAGAAGGTGAGGAGGTGGAACTCTCTTTGCAAGAAGATGAGGAGGTTGAGTTTCCTTTGCAAGAAGAAGCTGAGAAAACAGGTGTCGCTGAAGATCCTAATATTGATGATTACTGCAAACAATTTGTGGACTTCATGCAAGCATAATTTCATAGAAAGTATGATCTCTGGTCCTCCAGGAAGAGGACCCGAACACAAGAGCTAGAAGAAGAGTTGCCACAAAAGGAGTCAGTTGTTCAAAAAGTTGAAGGCAAAGGTAAGAAACCTATCAATGAGCCTATATATTCTAATGTTTCCATCCCCTCTTCTTTTAAGCCTATATATAATTCCCATGTAAAGGTCGAACATATTCCAACAGAGGAGAAACCTCCAATCATGCCAAAAGAACCCAAGGAAAACCCAATAGAGAAGTCCCCTACTGTTTTTTGTCTTCAAAAAGAGCTGGAGAAAGTAAGATCCCAGTCCCCCTAGCTGAGCTTTCGAAACAGCCTACCTACCAAGCTCAAGTGTCTCAGTTCATGCTTCCTCAGGGAGTAATCTCAATCTTAGACAATCTTAACCTCCAAGAGGAAAGGCCCATGGTAGTGTTTGGTCCCCATGTAGAGGAGTTGAATTCATTGACCCCTCCTTTCTATGTCTCCTTAGTGATTCATGACTTTTTGTTGCATAACTGCATGCTGGACCCAGGGGCATCCCATAACCTGTTACCTCTGTCAGTAATGGAACAATTGGGATTGCAGATTAATAATCCATACAAAGACCTATACTCTTTTGATTCTAAGAGAGTCAAATGTTTGGGGATGATCAAATATCTGGTTGTAAATCTGGCTCAAATCCCAGCCAAGAGTGTGGTAATGGATATAGTGGTTGCTAATATCCCGACCCGTTTTGGGATGCTATTATCCAGATCATGGGGGACAAATATTGGGGGATCCATCAAGATGGATCTGACATACGCAAAAATCCCTGTATTTGGAGGCCAAGAGAGAAGGTTATACAGGGAGATAAGATTTGTAAAGATGGTGACCAGGGCTGATAACTCAGTCAATTCACCCGTTTATAGCAAAGATGGGGATTTCTCTTGTTTGATGCTCGAAGAAGACGAGGATTTCTTGCAGGAGTCGACCTTATGCCAATTGAAGGAAAAACAATCGACAAATGTTGAAGAGAGGGGTATCTGGACCCTACATTTTGATGGAGCGAATTCCAGAGAAGGGAATGGAGCCGGGGTCCTTTTGATTTCTCCTACTGGGCAGTTAGTTCCATTTTCCTTCAAATTAGAATACGAAGCCACAAACAATGTGGCTGAATATGAGGCGCTGCTTCTGGGGCTGTAGACAACCAAAAACATGAACATCCAAAGTCTGAAAGTATTTGGGGATTCAGAGTTGGTAGTAAGGCAGATCAGGAATCAGTGCTAGGCAAAGCATCCCCGATTAAGGGCTTACAAAAATGAAGTATGGGACCTAGTGGAGAACTTCTTCCTGGCGTTCAATATACAATTTATGCCAAGAGATAAAAATAGAATGGACGACTCTCTCGCTGTTGTAGCAAGTAATTTTAGGCCACCTCAGAATCCCCTCCTGAGATATGAAATAGAGGTTCGTTATCGTCCCTCTATCCCTGATAATGTCAAGAACTGGCAAGTGTTTGAAGATGAGGAGCAGATTCAATGCTTCATGGAGACTATCGGAGAATTCTCCAACCTATTCATTGATGCTGGTGACGAAGAGATAGAAGATCTACCCCAAAATAGATGGATGGATACCGTGGCTGGACATAAGGTATTGCAGCTCAAAGGAAATGTGATCCCCAGAGGTTTGGTGCCTTTAGATAGGCCGTTTGACAAAAAATATGTCCCAATCAGTCCTAACAAGATGGTGGAATAAGGACAGGTGGACGATTTAAACCTCAGAATAGAAGCATATCCCAAGATTGTAAAGCTATCCAAGAAGGTCCTAGAAGAGTACAAAGACCAATATCTGAAATTATTCCAGACCTACAAATATGTATTTGCCTGGTCTTATCAAGACTTAAAAACTTTTGATATTAGCATCATACAACATAAAATCCCACTGAAAGGAGATGCTAAGCCACACAGGTAGAAGTTAAGACAGATCAATCCTCTACTTATACCTTCAATAGAAAAAGAAATCAAGAAGCTGCTCAAAGCCAAGATTATTGTGCCTCTGAGATATTCTGAGTGGGTGGCCAATTTGGTCTTGGTTCGAAAGAAGAATGGAGAGATAAGACTGTGTGTTGATTTTTGGAACTTAAATAGAGCATCCCTTAAAGACAATTATCCGCTGCCAAAAATGGATCACATATTGCAGAAGGTGGTGGGATCCTCACGCATGTCCATGATGGATGGTTTCTCAGGGTACAATCAAGTGGCAGTTATTCCATAAGACCAAAAGAAAATGACATTTACCACTCCATGGGGTACATTCATGTATGCCCGGATGCCAATTGAGTTGATAAACGCGGGCACCACATTTCAGAGAGCCATGGACATCGCTTTTGTAGGTGAGCAGGACAAATTTGTGGTGGTGTACCTAGAAGATATCACAGTTTTCTCCAAGGATGATACCGAGCACATCGATCACTTGCGCAAAACCTTTGACAAATGCCGCAGGTATGGGCTATCTCCGAACCTACAAAAATCTTTGTTTACTTTAGAATAAGGGAAATTGTTGGGTCATATTGTAACTAAAGCTAGGGTCAAAATTGATCCAAAAACGGTAGAAGTAATAAACAACATATCCTTACCCTGAAACAAGAAGGAAGTTCAAGTGTTTCTTGGATGCATAAATTTTTTGAGGAGGTTCATACCGAACTACGCAGAGATAGTTCGGTATATAACAGAAATGTTGAAGAAAGATAATGATGTGAAGTGGACTTTCGAGTTGAGGGAAGTGTTTAATAGAATCAAAAGTGCTTTTGCAGAAGCCCCTGTACTGGTAGGTCCTGACTATGGTAAGCCCTTCATGATTTTCTCGTTTGCATATCCTCACATTGTAGCAGCGATACTATTACAAAAGAATGCGGAAGGGTACGAGCAACCCATTGCCTTTTTCAGTCAGGTGCTTCGAGACATTGAGATGAAATATAATATTTTGGAGAAACAGGCCTATGCCCTGGTCAAGTCCCTGAAGGCTTTTCAAATGTACGTATTGCAGTTAGCTATAACTGCTTTCGTACCCACTGCTGCAGTGAAAGATATTTTGATCCAAGGTGACAGCGAGGGTAAGAGGGGAAAGTGGATAGCAAAGATCCAAGAATATGAGTTGGATATTTGCCCCACCAAGCTTATAAAGGGACAAGGACTAGCAAAGATCCTGTCCGAATCAAACTATCAAGCCTTGGGAATAAACTTAACCATGGGAGTTGAAGACGTACTTGAAGGTACAGGCGAGCAGCCTGGCGTAGAAACTGCCATTCAAAAGACTCACATGAAATAACTACTCAGTGCATGGTACAAGGAGATTGTAGAGTATCTTCTAACTCTCAATTGTCCCCCAAGCTGTGATAAGACGAAATACCGAACTCTGAGATCAAAATCCCAAAATTTTATTGTAGAAAATGGCTGGTTGTACTGGAGAGACCCCTTAGGAATCTTGCTCTTATGTCTCACAGAGCCTGAGGTGGAGGAAGTTATGGCTGAATTCCACGAAGGCATTTGTGGAGGACACTATAGTTGGAGGGCCACGGTCCACAAAATTTTGAAGGCAGGTTTCTTTTGGCCTAAACTTTTTGGATATGTTCATGCTCGGGTCAGGGCTTATGAAAAATGTCAAAGATTCGCTGAGAAGAAAAAGTTTGCACCCTTGCGCATGATCCCAGTACATATAGAAGAGCCTTTTCAACAATGGGGAATTGACTTCATAGGAGAGATTCATCTTGCATCCAGTGGGCAACACAAGTGGATCCTGACAGCCATAGACTACTTTACTAAATGGGTAGAAACGGTGCCAACGAGGAATTCCACAGATGTAGTAGTTATCAAGTTCATGGAGGATAACATCATATCCAGGTTTGGCTACCCTACTAAGATCATAACTAACAATGCACAGGATTTTAAGTCTACCAAGTTCATTAACTTCTGCCAGCAATACAATATTGTGTTGGGATACTCCACTACGTACTATCCACAGGGAAATGGGCTGGCGGAATCCTCTAATAAGACATTGGTAAGAGCATTGAAAAAAGCCATAAACGAAAACTAGAAAAACTTGGATTCTCAGCTCAAGTTTGCACTATGGGCAAACAGAATTACCAGCAAGCGATCAACTGCCAAGTCTCCGTATGAATTGGTCTATGGACGAGCATCGATGTTTCCAATACAACTAGCTCTACCTGTAGCTCATTTCCTGCAAGACAGTCAGGAGGAGCCAAATGATCTTTTCAAAAGAATGAATCAGTTGGTTGAGTTGGAAGAAACCTGGAGTCATGTAAACCAAAGGTTGACAGAGTATCAAGAAAAAATGAAAGACTTGTTTGACCAACATACTAAAGATAAAGAAATTCAGGTTGGAGATCTGGTACTAAGGTGGGATGTCAGGAGAGTCGAGAAAGGAAAGCATGGGAAGTTCGATCCATTGTGGTTTGGACCATTCAAAATTGCAGAAGCTGGAGGAAATAACACTTTCAGGCTGGAAAATTTGGAAGGTGATTTGCTTGAAGCCTCGGTAAATGGGAAATTTATAAAACCTTATTTCCAGTACTGATTCAGGTTGTGAGGCCCGCTGTATATATATATTGTACAATATCTGTTTTCTTTTACTCTTATGTTTGCTATTTTTGATTAAGACCTAAGGAAGGTAGAGGTGTCACGAAGGTTTTGCCTACAGAAAGAAGTTAACAACTGGTTTGTGGATTTCTTGACACGTTCGAGGATGAACATGTCGTCCCCAAATGGAGCCAATGTTGTTATATCAACCATCATCACTCAAATGGGATTAAAGACTATTATCTTAATAAGAAATGGTAAGAAAGACTCAAATGAGTAAGCGGGTTGGTGTGCGTGAAAATGAATATAAAAAAGGGGACAAGACATAGTGTTTTAACTTTGCGATAAAACCTTACTCAACACAAAGGAGCATATATGTGAAAGAAATATGGACAGAGCGGGACCCGCCTAAGTGCCGAACAGTCAAAAGAGGAGAACAACGCTAAGCATTTATGGGGGTATCAAAGAAGGCTGGGGAAAGCGGAAGCTCAACCCCCCGGAAGCATGAGGTGATGTGACAGTGGTGGGGCCCCAAGAGACACATTCCGTGGGGTGATGGTCGCAGGCTTAGAGCCGCTCCAAGACCCCGCCGGACTACTTAGTGGGCCCATTCAGGTAACATCTGGCGCAAGTAACACAAGGGTAAGGTAAGCCCTAGGACACCTAGTACATGACCAGTATCGATATTTAACTCGGCGCGTGGTATACACCTAACCAAACTTTGATAACCAATAGCCAAATGCCACGCGTCCCAATGTCGACGTCCTTATGATGTCAGCCCTACAAGTGTCATCCTAGCCTTGTTTTTCGGGTAATCTAAATTTGTTTAACCCTATTCTATGTTCACTGTGGTAAAATAATTTCTTTTACGAGATATCGTATAGCCAAAGCATGAGCTCCCAGTACCAGGCCTACCAAGTCACTTGCAACTTCCCTGCATCGTTTTCTCCTGAGCATTTTCCTTACTACGCAGGTATCGCCTACTCCATCATCCGACATCTGACAGAAGTGTAACGATCTTACCAATACTCCGATTACTGCATCTTCACCTTTGCCAACATCGCCTCTGAAGTAGAAAGACAACTCTTCCACGACCTCAGTGCCACCTCCTCTATCAGCAACAACTGCCCAGCCTCTCCAGAAAAAGCGTTAACTCAAGTTTTTGGCCCACGTGGCCTTTACTTTATTTACTTTTTGTAATTTCGGGTGAAAACTGCATTTTACCTTTGGAAATTTACTTTCAGTTCAAAAGTTGTTTCATTTTAGTTAGAAATGGTGTTAAGACCACTCTATAAGATGATGAGATGCGTTTTACTTCATCATCAATTTTGTTTTTGATTAGGACTTTAAACAGCATACAGGCATGCAGAAAATATATTTTCTCAAAATATCTTTCCGCATACGGGAACCAAAAAGCTATAAAAATAGAAAAGAAACACTAATACATGGTTCCAGATTTTGAGAAAAACTGATCAGCTAAAGCAATTATGTATGAGTATTTTGTATGAAATTAATAGTTTTTGTTGAAGATCACATTGGGATTCAGATATAAAGATTTTGTCGCAAAGGGGATTCCACATGAAGTGTTTCATAGTTTGTAATATTTCCTTATCGTTATTGTTTTAAATGAATGTTCATTTCGTCTTCATCCATATTTCTTGTATCTCAAATGTTCTGGAATGCGAGTGCTTCATGTTTAGATGTGAATTTATCACAATTGATACTCATATCTGTTCATTTTTAGCGCTTTAAATATGGCTCAGGCATGATACTCTGCCCATTTTCTGTCTCATTTCCGCTGTTCTTCTGATACGAACTATAATGGATTCTTATCTTGGAATAAGCCCATTTGCAGTTAATATCTCATTTCACATTCTGGCATAGTTTTCACTATCACTGAACTTGATAACTGTGTATTCATTTTATAGCTGGCCCTCTTTATAGCATTATGATTTATAGCTATCTTACACATTCACTTATTCAGTCTCATACTCATCCTCTGCAGTTTTATTAGTTGATGTGTTTATTATTAAGGTCTCGGTCCCACTCTTTTAAAAACTTTCACCAGTTGTTAATTGCAAGGAAGCCTAATATTGTTAGCTACAAATAGTTTAGTCAAAGTTCCTTGCATTTTAAGATGTCCTAGGCATTGGTCCTTTTACAACTCAGGGCTGTCTCTAGGAGTTACAATAGATGGCTTGAAAGCAAACATGGAAGGTTTGACAAAGTTGCTACATGAAATGCTTTGTAGTGGTGACAAGGTACTCCATGAAAATCATGATGATGAAAGAAAGAATTTGAAATATGAGTTTAGAGACTCCAACATTGGGTTTAAGACCCACGACATTCCAAAGATAGATATTAAGAATTTATATGGAAATGATCTCGTAACATGGATACTGCTTATGGAGTAATTCTTTGATCTACATGATGTACCACATACACAAAAGGTGCACAATCCATCTTTATATTTAGAAAAAAATCAATTTGTGTGGTATAAATGGATTTATTCTCGTAAATAAATTGTAACTTGACCAATTTTTTTGGAGGATTTGGTATCAAATTATGAGGATACAAAGAGCAATACATTCTTTAGTTAATTGATAAATCTCAAACAAAAGCATTTAATGGAAGAGCACATTTGAGTTCCAAAGATTGAACTGTTGAGCCCTAAAAATGTCTTTTCTTTTCACCAAACTCCACTTCATTCCATTTATCCTTGATCAGTTATAAGCCTAAAAGATCAATAAGAATGATTAAAAACACTTTAAGAATACATGCAATGACTGACTTATTATACTTTTATGGTTTTGTTGTCATAGTGATTTTTGAGCAGACTTAGCTACAGAATGCGATCATTTTGTAGCTAGTCGTATGTTCCGTAGCCATCTTTGTGTTCAAACAGGTTACAGGTGTCATATAAGGGAAAGACGTATATGGTTAGACTCCAAAACTCTCCTGCATCATTCCTTGTCCTCCACGAGGGCTGAGCAAAAATCTGGCAGTGGTTATGCACGTGGACAAAGCCAAAACCAAGAAGCAGACTTCTATAAGGATAAGGACTCTTGAGGTGTCTTCAGCAAAATACGAGTCCTCAACAGGAGTTTTAGTTCGATTTTGATTATAAAAGACACCTATGCATATTTCTACTCAATGTCAGTTATGTAGTTGCTTATAAAAATAACTCGGTGAACCGAGAAATAGTTAGTTGATGTTTTGTTTTCAGTTTTCAAAAACTGTGATACTCTGTTTCTGAAGCGTTTTCTTCTAATGAAAGAAGTATAACTTTGATGCATGATCTGAAGCAAATTTAAGGAGTTAAGGATTCGTCTGCCAATCTGATGGTAGAGGGCCCCTACTATCTGAAAAGGCTTTTGCATATTTTCTAGATAAGTGACCTTTAACTCTGTTTTGTTCTTAACTTAGGCAGATTTCTGAGTTTATCCTCTTGCATCATGTTTTATGTCATTTACTTACATCGAATATTACAGTCAATCTTGTTCTCATAAGCTGTTCCAATATATCACTAATACGTGAATGAGATCTAGCTGTAGTACTTTGAGTTAATTGCATTTCAGTCTTGTTAGTTAATTGCATTTCAGTCCTGTTAGTTAGAGTTAGAAGACCCTCATTATTTTATAAGCTACTCTTGTTCTCAACTTATTCTAACACATCGTGCTATTATATGAAAAAGAATTAGTTATATCATTTTGAGTTCTTGACTGTTCTGCAATTATGTAAGAGACTCTCATGATTTTACAAACAATCTTTTTCCCAAGTTGTTCTAAGAAATCTCTAATCCTTGAATGAGGCTTAATAGTAACATTGTGAGTTGCAGAATAAGTTAATTCTAGTGTCATAAGTTATTTTAGCATAGGATTCTTTACTATGTTACGGATGATATTTTTCTCAAAATGTTCCAACAGGTTTCTAACAACGAATAAGATTTCTTTGTGATATTTTAAGTTGTTGTTTACTAAGAGAACCTCATTACATCAAAACTAATCCTTTTCTCAGTTTATTCCAACATACCTCTAATGAAATGAATTGGACTAAGTTTAATGTTATGAGTTACTTTTCTTAGCAGCTTTACAATCTGTGAATTAGCAGTGTCTGTTCTTGGTACCATTCATAGTTTAGAGTAGATTTTATTCTGTTTTAGTGTGATCAGTAACTTCTCTTTGCTAGTAATTTAGTTTTTTTTCTCTTTCTTTAGCATAAAAAACACAAAACCAAAAACACTAGAAAAACACTAAGCACAACAAAGTAGGAAGAAGATACCTAGGCACATATGGCGCACTTCACTTCAACAATTTACTAGCCCTGGTTGACAATTTATGATATCAATTTAGGAACACTAAGTTGACTAGACATGAACATCAAGGTAAATGATATTCTAGAGGAGCATAGGATTGATGTCTTCATAGGGAATTTAAAGGATAACATCCAACATGAGGTTCTCCTTTGGGAACCTGATTCATTGGAGAATACATTCAAGGTGGCAAGAAAAGTTGAAAGCAAAATTATGGAAGCAAGGAAGTCTTCCACTCACAACTATAAATGATCAGGAGATCAAGTCTTATGCTAAAAAATGAAAGTGCTTGAAACAGGTCTGAACCTGAGTGACTGGAAACATCTTGTCATTGTGATTCCGACGCCGCGAATGGTTCGAAAAACTGATGTCGTATGAGGAAGATATCGCGTTCTGTCTGTTTTCCCAAACAATAAAATTTTGTGACTAGATGCCCAGTCAGCATGCAAGTATAGTCAGTAGGTATATACTTCCAATATTCCATTTTTACTCAGCCTACAGGATCGTGCCACGTGGCTCAATCTGTGTCATTGAATTCTTGAGGTACGGAGTTGATTTGGATCCTTGATGAGTTTTTGGTTGGCCAATGGTTGAGCGACACGTGGCAAGCTCGCAGGCCGCCACGTGTCCTCAAGATGGTATATTAAAATTTGTTTGAGGCTATAAGAATCGAACCTGAAACCTCAGGCATGGGCGTGAACAACTTCCAGTCCGCATGTGGGGTGTTTCTTAGCCCTATAGGGCGTCACTACTATTTCAATGTTATATGTTTTTTGCATTGGGGGCTGGGGAGGCCAACCCCCCCTCTCATGTGGCCTTGTGCCTAGAAACCTGGCCTCTGCTCTAACCGCAACAGAAAACTTAAATTCCCATGGTCAATGCCAAGTCGTTCACATGAGTTGTAAAACACACAATCAACAATTAATTGGTGGCAACATGACATAAAACTCCGACGGGATTTGTGTGATCACACGATAGGGGTTAAAGAGTTTAAATGCGACGGTTAGCATGGAACCATGTAGACTCCGGGTTCCAAACCTTTAAGCGGAGTTCAAACAGTTAGTTGCGGAGGTTATAGCAGGGTCAGTATGTGACCACCCCGCCACTAAAATTTTATGTTATCCTAAACCGTTCAACCATTTTAGAGCACGCCCCTAAATTTTAGGGTTTTCCATCAATTTAACTTAAGTTAACTGTCTATCTCCACATTTAGTGGAGCTTTTCTAGCTATCATTGGGGAAAATGCATTGTGAGGTCAATTTTAGACCAATTTTGGTGAAACAAGAGTCTACCTATAATAATTTGAGCATTCTGAAGCCATTGGTGCAGAGAAAAAAACCATTAGAGGCTTGTAAACATATGTAATTTACAATTTTGAGCATAATGACAAAGAGGGACATGCCATTGGGAGCTGGACCAACAGATGTAGCCCAGGAGGGGTGGACTGCTTCATCATGCCTACTTTGTAAAACTTATGTGTGAATATTTTTCTCTGTTATGCACTGTTGTTCAATGTTTTTAAGGCTTATTTACATGCTTAAAGTTCACTAATTCATTTAAATTTCATGGTTGAAACTCTCATCCCTTAAGAAAACTTATGGAGACAATTTGTACATGTTTATTTTCCTTAAAGGACACTATGAACAATAGAACTAATACACTCCTTTTAGATCAATTTGGTATTAGAGCTAGAGTTTTATCTCTGGTGTTTTTATGTGCAAGGATTTGTTTACTGTTTGCAAGGTTTTTCATGCTTACTAGGCTCAAGCTTAAGAGAGGAGAAGGAAAATTGGTGGAAGAAAGAGGTTCTCAAAGTGAGCCACAACAAAGGAGGGCAATATTTCCACATTATCCACCACCTAGTTCACCTCCAAGAGAAGCAAAAGCAGCATCAAGCATGCCTCTAGGAGAAAAAGAAACCCATGAAGAGATGGATCCCAAAGAGGAAGAAAGAGTGTTCAGGAAAGCATTCCTTGACATGACTGAAATGGTGAGAGTCTTTTATCAAGAAAGGAATGAAAGACTAGAAGGAGAAGGATCCAAACTTCACAAGGAAGGACAAGGATCGTTAGGAGGTCACAATGATGAAGATAAATCAAAGAAGGGCAATGGAGGAAATGGAGAAAGTGGAAAGTCACCATCATCGCCCTCATCTTCATCCTCATAATCCTTTACTTCATCTTCAGTACATCAGCCATTTAAGTCAAAGAATATGGGTAAATTTCCTTTTCTAAAACTTGATGTTAAGTTTTAATTTCCAATTTTTAATGGTGAAGTTAATGCAGAAAAGTTAGATAATTGGATTAGGCAATTGGAGGTCTATTTGAGAATCCAAAATTTTCATGATGATGACACCAAAATCGAACTAGCTTCATTGTGGATGGAAGGTGCAACTCTTGTTTGGTGGGAAGCCAAGACAAAGGAGGAGATCAAAAAGCATGGTAAGATTATTCTATCATGGACTGATTTCATTACTGTAATAAAACAATATTTTTATCCATTAGCTCACATGCAGAAAGCCATAATGAACTGGAAAAAATTTAGACAATTGAAAGGACAAAGTGTACAAGTGTATACTCAAGAATTTAGGAGAAGAGCTCTTTTAATAGGAGTATATTTGCATAGCCAAGACACTTTGCTCAAGTATATAGGAGGCTTACATACCTACCTAAGACATACTATCCTCATGTTTAACCCTACAAGCCTAGATGAGGTTTGCGTTCAAGCCACACATTTAGAGGCAAGGGGAAAACAAAACTTAGATGATAATGAGGAAAATGAGTTTAAAGGAAAATGGAAGAAAAAGAGAAATGAAAATACTAGAAAAGAGAAGGAAAAATTATTTTGCAAACACTGTTCTAAAACTAGCCATGATGAGGACCATTGTTGGAAACTTCATCCAAAGTTGAAACCAGAAAGTTTGAAGGCCAAAGAGAAAGCCAAGGAGAAAGGAAAAGCTATTGCAATAGCTGAACAAGACCTAGGGTTAGATTCAAGAGATGAAACAAAAATCATAGCTATGGGACTAAAGAACTTGAAGGGGAAAGAGATTGAAAATAAACCCAGTTCTAGTATATCTAACTGTCACATACAAGCTCCAAATGAAGAAAAGAGAATTGAACTGTTTCATGTGAGGGTCATTTCCAAACATACCAAGGTTGACACATTGTTTGACATTGGGTCACAAGCAAATTTATTCTCTGAAGAATTGGTCAAGAAACTTAATCTTGAGACCATTCCACATTCGAAAGCATATCCCCTTGGTTGGATTTGTAAGGATCCAAATTTACAGGTTTCAAAGAAGTGCATGTTGCGCTTTGCAATAATCGCGCAATTTATTGACACAGTTGAATTAGATGTTGTTCCGCTTGATATAATAGGTATGGTGTTGGGCAGTCCTTACTTGTATGACAGGAAAGAAATATTTCATCACCATGCGAAAAAATACCATTTATTCAAGGATGGCAAGGAGTATATTGTGAGAGCTCATCGCAAAAAACTAGACACTTCTTTAGTTAATGCAAGGCATATGAAGAGGCTCGTTAATGCAAGCCAAAACTTGACATTGATTATGATTAAACAAAGATAAGTTTTACTTAATCCTTTTCAAACAAATCCTGATGTATGTAATGAGTTGTTTCAGTTTGAAAGCAGGTTGTCTTTGAAAGAAGATGATAAGCAGTTGTAGCAGTCGACTTTGGTGTTGAATTCAAAAATTTTCATTGCTAGTTTCAGAAAGGCATGGTACAATGGCGAAGAAACTTTGTTAGGAATCGACACAAGTTCAAGGCAAATTCAGCAAAAAATCGCCATAAGGACAGGATGCAAGGTGAGAGTAATTCCAAGTTTCCTTTTATTATATACCAATGTAGAAACAAGATGTTTAATACAAAGTTAGGTTTTTTTTCTGCAAGTTCAGCGAATATGCAACATGACAATGTCAAAGTCAACAATGGTTGGTCAACTGAATCAAGGAAAAATTTGTCGTTTCATGAAAAGCTCCAATTAATGAAATTAAGGAAATTTCAGTGGATAAAGATAGGAAGAGTGGGGACATAGTCTCCTCATCTTCATATTCAGTAGTCCAAAGAGCTTTTGGGGTCCAAACGCTTCCCAATGGGGAGGTGTGATAAGGAGATCAAGTCTTATGCTAAAAAATGAAAGTGCTCGAAACAGGTCCGAACTTGAGTGACCAGAAAGGTCTTGTCGTTGCGATTCCGGCGCCATGAATGGTTCGAAAAACTGATTTCGTATGAGGAAGATATCACTTTCTGTCCATTTTCCAAAACATCAAAATTTTGTGACCGGATGCATAGTTAGCATGCAGGTAAAATCAACAGTTATATACTTGGAATATTCCATTTTTACTCAGCCAAAAGGATCGTGCCATGTGGCTCAATCTGGGTTGTTGAATGCTTGAGGTACGGATTTTATTTGGACCGTTGATGATTTTTTGGTTGGCCAATGGTTGAGTGACACGTGGAAAGCCCGCAAGCCGCCACGTTTCCTTAGGATGGTCTATTAAAATTTGTTTGAGGCTACAGGAATCGAACCCAAAACCTCAGGCATGGGCGCAAACGGCTTGACCAGTCCACCTGTGGGGTGTTTCTTACTCCTATAGGGCACCACTACTATTTCAATGTTATATGTTTTGCATTGGGGGCTGGGGAGGCCAACCCCCCCTATCCTGTGGCCTTGCACCCAGAAACCTAGTCTCCGCTCTAACCGCAACTGAAAACTTAACTTACCGCATTCAATGCCAAGTCATTCACATGAGTTGTAAGCTGCAACAATTGATGGTTAATCAACGACAATGTGACATAAAAATCCGGTGGGATTTGTGTGATCACATGGTGGGGGTTAAATAGTTTAAATGCGACGGTTAGCACGGAACCGTGTAGACTCCAAGTTCCAAACCTTTTGGTGGAGTTCAAACAGTTAGTTGTGGAGGTTACGGCGTGGTCAGTATGTGATCACCCCACCACTAAAATTTAATGTTATCCTAAACCGTTCGACTATTTTGGAGAGCACCCCTAAATTTTAGGGTTTTCCATCAATTTAACTTAAGTTAACTGCATGTCTCCACATTTAGTGGAGCTTTTCTAGCTGTCATTGGGGAAAATGCATTGGGAGGTCAATTTTCGACCAATTTTGGTGAAACAATAGTCTACCTAGACTAATTGGAGCATTCTGGAGCCATTAGTGCAGAGAAAACAACCATTAGAGGCCTGTAAACATACGTAATTTACAATTTTGAGCATAATGACAAAGAGGGACATGCAATTGGGAGCAGGACCAACAGATGTAGCCCAGGAGGGGTGAATTGCTTCATCATGCCTACTGTGTAAAACTTATGTGTGAATGTTTTTCTCTGTTATGCACTGCTATTCAGTATTTTTAAGGCTTATTTACACGCTTAAAGTTCACTAATTCATCTAAATTTCATGGTTAAAACTCTCATCCCTTAAGAAAACTTATGGAGATAATTTGTACATGTTTATTTTACTGAAAGGACACTTAGCATAGCAAAACTAATACACTCCTTTTAGATCAATAAATATGTAAGTTTTGTTTATCCTAGCCTCCCACAACCTACAAGGTTGACACCACAACAACTGATGGAAAAAAAAGAAAAGAAAAAGGGATTTGTTACAGTTGTGATAGAAAATACACTAAGGGTGATAAGTGTGCTGAGAAGAAAATATTTTACATATATTATGAAGAGGAGGAAGACAAGGAATTGGAAACATCAAAAGAAGAGGATATACACTAGGGATCAATCCTAGGGAAAGAAGAAATGAATCAGACCATATATTGTAATGCATTGGCAAGAATTACCACTCCTCAAACTCTCAAAATGGAAAGATTTATGAATAAGAAAATGGTAATTTTGTTGATCGATTCTGGTAGTACCAAAAATTGTATTCATTGTAAGATACCCAAGGAATTTAATTACTTTCTATATCTAGCACTAAAGTGTTAAGTGATGTTTGAAAATGGAGGAACTATCAATTGCTCAGGGAAGTGTCATAATATCAATCTAAACATGGGGGAATATGTATTGCATAGTCCAATGATTTCCATTCTTATGGGTGGTGTTGATGCAACTATATTAGGAGTCCAATGGTTACAATGTTTGGGGATGACAGCTTTTAATGTTCAGGAACTTTTCTTGAAATTTTCATGGTCCGATATAAATAAATGGAACCGAAACATTATTTTCACACACTTTCTTCATTTGGACAGAATTTCAAAACTAAATCTTTTGGGCTGAATTTTTAAAAGAAATTTTTTTGGCTCACTTTTTAAAGTGAGCTTTTTTGAAAGTAAGTGTTTTGGGCTAAATTTTTAAATTGAGTTTTTTTGAAAGTAAGTATTTTGTGCTGAATTTTTAAAGAAAGCTTTTTTGTCTAAATTTTGAAAGTGAGTTTTTTTGTCTAAATTTTGAAAGTGAGTTTTTTTTATCTAAATTTTGAAAGTGAGTTTTTTTATCTAAATTTTGGAAGTGAGTTTTTTTTGCAGTATTTTGAAATTGGATTTTTTGGGTTCTATTTTAAAAAACTACATAGAATAAATTATCATGGAAAATCAAAGAAATTGGAAGAGAAAATATGATCGAACAAGAAACCTTGAGGCTCATAGAGAATACAAGAGAGACTATTACAAAAAAGGAAAGAGGAACGCTTGAATATTGAAATTGAAAATCAAACTCAACTAGAAGTTGAAGCGTGTATGTAAATGCAAATACTATAAATGATATTTAAAATTTAACCTAGTGTATTGTGAAATTTAATTTTTATTTGATGAGCTAATTTGAAAAATATTTTGTAATGTAAACAAAGAGAGAGATTCCTCATAACATTGATGATGAGATTGAAAATGTTGAAAGACAAAGTGAAAAAGGTAATGAACCAATGATTGATGATGGTGTTGAAGATGTTGAAAGAAATTCAATTGAAGAAATTGAATCACTGGGTATGTATATATATATTTCATGTGTATTATTGAAATTATACATATTTATTAATTTAAATTTCATTCAAACTCTATTTTTTAATTTAATTATTTATTAAATATTTATACCCATTTACATTTAATTCACATATGTACAGATGGAATCAATATTGATGATGAGATGTTACAAAATGTTGACACTGACACATGTGGAGATAAAAAATCTGACCATGTTATACACTATCGTCTTAAGCTCATTATTGATAAGTTCTTCAAAGATGAAAATGTAGAAGTTCAAGCCCAAATTTTGAGAGGTCTCTTAACATCAAAGGAATTAAAAGAAGCTACAACTCTATTGGGTATTCGAAAAAAAACAAAAGATAAAAAAAGATGAAGGAAAATGTGATTCAAAATATACATAGTGCTATAAAATCAATTGGAAGATCTAGAAATAAAAGTGATATAGATGCACGTAGAGAAATACAAATGGCATTGGTTTTATCAATTACTAAAGGAAATTGTTTGGAAAAATATATGGAAAAAACATTAGGGACCTCACAAAAAAATGCACAAACATAGGATTTTTTTTTTTTAATTTTTTTTTAATTTTTTTTTTTTTTAAATTTCAAATACATGTAAATGATGAGCTCGCTTATTGGAAAATTATTTTTAGTCAACCATAAAAATATAGACTTGAGGAGATTTAGAAAAAAACAATATATGAATATTGGATGAAAAATTTACGTGTTTCACCAAAATCAAGGGATGTGATGCAACGAAGAATAACATGAAATCAGTATGAAGAACATGCGAAACATATCTTGGACACCACTTAGATAAATTTATTCAATAAGTTCATGGAAGACAATTATGGAATTAATGTCTCAATCAATTCATTTGTGCAACAAAAACCATGGTATGTTAAACCTATCAGTGTACGCAACATTTTTTGTTGTTGTTATCATGTGGAATTTCAGTTATATTATGACACATTCCTTAATTTTCGTACAAATATTTGGAAAAATTCACCTCCTCCTCCCACTATCCATCTCATCATCTTGGGTCATTGAGTTTCATGTGGACTCCACGTCCATGTCATCTTCTTGGGAGAGGCGGACAATGGCGGAGCGAAGGCTAGCAAGGGCTAGTCGGAATCAGGGTATGTAGTGACAATTATCCAAAAGGTGATTGTCGGTGCATAATGGACAGGTGAATTGCGCAGCCCGCAATCCAACATAGTAGACCCTTTCGATTGGATACCATCTGTGGATGAGTTCCAGGGATGCGCACTCTTCGAGGTAGTGACCACGTCTGTCGCATAGTGTGCAACGTATAATGGGCATGACAGGGGGTCTTTCTACAACCCTATGTTCTTCTTGTAAGTACAGGATGATTCGAGGTTCATCGTAGATAGACTGGATGGAGGGATATTATTGATAAGATCACTTAATGGCATGCAGTGCATCCCTATATCGCGGGATCTATGGGAAATGGTTGGTATAGTGCCCATAGTTGCTACAGAGCGTGCATGCATGATTGGTATGCAGTGGTTTGCCTTTACCTTTAGGGGTAGGTTCCTTCTTTCGGGAACGTGGTATCGCGATTTCTGTCTCAGATCTGAGGAGTGGTTTTAATTCATCCAACTCTAGAAAGATATGGGTAGGGTGACCTATGACGTCACATATGGCGCATATTGGTGAATCCATTTGCATGGTGGGGGTCACCATATTCTTTCCTCTCTTTTCGATTTTCTTGGTTGTGATTACCGGCTTTGCAATGGTGACTTCCTTTGCAGGGGTAGTCTCAATTGTTTCTTGGATGGGTGGGGGCTGCTCAGGATTGAGGGGCTTCAACCATGTGGCAGTAACGTGGGTGGCGCCTATTCCTGTGGGGGGAATGAGGTACCAAATTGGGACTACCAATGATATGTTGGGCAATACCAGATTTGCCAAAACTTGTTGGGAGAGAAAGCCAGGTGGGGGGTATAAGAAAGGGGTCTGGGAGGCGGCGTAGGCTAGAGAAGCCGCTGTGGATGATGCCTCGGTGTCATTACTGCTTGAGTCTATGTCCTAACTCACCTCGGCACTTGATGTCAACATCATGCATACTCGGGCTCCTGCAACATCGGGTGATGTCTCAGGGATGATGGGAGGATCTCCTAGTAATGACCCTATAACGGACGATGGTTTGAATTGGCCGGGGCCATACTCTTGGCACCGTGAAAGACCATCTGAGACTGTATCTACATAGGGTAGAATTATATCAGTGTTTTTTAGGGGACGCTTTTCACTGTGCGTCAGCTAGTCTACCATAATGATTCAATCCTCGTGGGGGAACATCATAATGTGGAAGATGAAGGATGCTATGGCAGACATGGCGTACATGTAACTCTGCCCAAGGAGTATATTGTAATCCAAGTGAGCGTCCAAGAATTCAATGTCTATGTGGATCGTCTTGCCAGCTAATCAGACCGGTACGTTTTAGTAGAGGCCGATGGGAGTCGAGGGATGACCATCGTATGCTCTGAGCGTGATGACTGAAGGTTTGAGTTCAGGGGACCCTAACTTCTGCCAAACATTTTTTGACATGATGCATGTGGATGCACCCTCGTCTATGACACATCGGTGAATAGTGATATTCTGAACTGACACTGGTATCTAGAAGGCGACCATGGAGGGAAGCCTAGGGGTGGCTTTATCTAGGTCAAAAGCCATTAGGTGTGTATCGTTAGGGTCGATAGCGCCTAACGTGGAAAGTAGGGCTTTTCGCTATTTTGGGCATGACTGCAGTACTTCCAAAGCCGACATAGCAACAGGAGATTGTGCTAAATCGTCCACGATGCTATAATGATGGGTCGCTTGGGAGTAATTCCCTGCTCGCCTATTGGGTCCCTTTGCCATCTTTGGCAATGGTTCTGTAGGCATCTTTGGGATGGTCAAAGGTGCAGTCGGCGCACTGGTACTAACCCCTGACATATTGGTGTCTAGTGGGGCATCGTAGTTGTGATTCCGTGTTTGGAAAAACATCTCTTCCCCAGTCATGTAGATCTCATGGTTGTTTTTCTCGGAATCGTCTGGGTTTTACTGCTGAGTGCTGACCATCCCTTGATGAGGGAAAGGTTCTCACAATGCAACAATTTGTTGGGACGATCCTCCTTGTCCTCAGTTACTCTATAACCTCTTTAGCTCAGGGAGTTTGGGATAGTGGTGAGTATAGTGTCCGTACTCACCACATATTGAACAAGAATGGTTTGTTCATAGAGGTGGCCTTTTTCCTTGCCATTGGGCATTGCTTGACTCCTGTTTTTGATTCTGGTTGGAGTTACCTCTAGCCTGGGATCGCGGTGGGCGCTGCTGGTTGCTGCCTCCCTGTCTAGGGTTCCCTTTTGGCTTATTTTTTGACTTTTTATTTACCATGTTAGGAGGATAATTCTCCTGGTTATACTGGTCTGGATGGTTTTGGGACGGCTACACAAAGTTCACCTGTGCGTTTATTTGCATAGGTGGGTCGTGTGTTGGGGACTGAGCATAACGTTGTCCCGTGTTTGCATCTAGCCATTGGAGGCGAGCTCTTCCGTCAGTGTTTCTTTCTGCGTACTGGGTCCCTTTAGCCGGAGGGTAAGGTCCTCCTTGGTGATACGCTTGTGCCCAATTAGTCAAATGTTGTTGCGGCATATGATGACTTTGAAATCCGGGTTGAGACATGTTCTATGTAGAACTATGTGTGTAACCGAGATTTTGACTGCTGCAGCCTAGGTATCCTTAGGTCATTGACCCAATTAGTCTGTCTGTAGAGTTCGACGTGCCTGAAAATTCTTGATAAGTTTTCAGGTGCGGGGCGTTAGGCAGGATATTTTAGATGTATGCTGACTGCGTATAAATCAGTTCAAGCTGCTGGGCTTTACTGATTGCATCCTCTTCGGATGTGGGGTTGCGTTGCGCCATATCCTTTGAAATCTTCACCGTTAGAGTTTTCAAGAATAAATCTAAGAGGACCTAATCGTCGAGTTTAGCTTTACATAAACTACGACGCCGCCTCCATTCATGGAGATGGTCTGAGATATGGATGGCGGGGGATTGTCTGAAATGAGTCAGCAACTCCATTCCCGAATCATGGTGAATGGGTAATTGAAAGTATGTGAGGAACGTGATAGCGAGGGCACTAAAGGTTCCATGTGAAACAGGAGGTTGCTCCACGTACCACTTCGTGGCTACTCCCGTAAGAGTGCGTTGAAACAGCCTCAACCAAATAGTGTTGTCAATGACGCTATTCGATGAGCACCACAGGTGAAAGGTCATTACATGATTACTTGGGTCTTCTGCTTACTTACCTTTGAATTTTGGTATGTTTGAAGGGAGCTTTGTGGGCATGGGAGGCCAATTGGGGTTGTGTGCTATGGGGTCATTCATCAGCTTGGTTAAATCGGGTAGATTTAACGAAGCTAAGAAAGGTGACTGGGAGGTTGACGCCATGGAAATTTGTGAAGACACAAAGTTCTGGTTAGAATGAGGGTTATTCTGTGACGTACCCTATTGTGAAGTCAACTGGCTTCCCTTATGGGACACACTCCTCTGCCCCCTATGGGTCAAGGGAGGAGTGGTGTGTGGTGTGGTGTTGGGAGACTGTCTAGGGTTCCCAATTGAGGTTGCTCCAATAAAGGATGAACCAATGATGGTGGCAGTGTTCTGTCTTTGACGCCTAAATGGCGAAAGTCCTGGAACCCCTCCCGGTAATGGGGGGAGGTCCAAAAGACGCCTGGATCGACGAGGTTCTGTTGGGATTGTTTGGGTGTCGATTAAGTTAGGTTTTGGAAAAATTTGAGAGGATAGAGTCTATGATCAAAGAAAAATTATCACATACATAAAACAAAGCGAAAATAAAATAATTTTCCTTTTAACTTAATCTATGTGATCAATCAAGCAAAAAATGGTTTTTGTTTGTTTTGCACATGATACTCAAAATCCTAGAAGACCTAATGCGTCCTCACACACTCAAAAGTAACTGGGCCTTGAGAATATTTCTTGCGAGTGTTGGCACAATGTCCCGTAAGAGCTGGTGATGCCCCTAGTCAGCCGAAGAGAATCCACCAAGGTAAGGGTAGAGGGCTTGGCGCTTGCCTGCACCATCACATATAGGGTAAAGGATGCCCTAGTTTTTTGCCACTAAGAACCACCTTCCCACATGAGCGTTTGAATATTAGGCTTCTTGGTAGTCAACTAACAGTACCGAGCATCAGCCGAGTTAGGTAGCCCCAACTGATACCGCATGCACTGCGCCTAAGCCTAACCTCCTCTGAATCGGGTCTCTGCCGCGCTCAGGTTTTATTTTCCATGGGCTGATAGGTGGATTTGAAGCTCCATAAATATAAAAATTCTATGTTTCAATATGAAGTGTGATCAAGGCGGCTTATTGGATGCCTACCCCCTTGATCCTAACCTAAACTATAAATTCCATTGTGGCCCTTGTGGGGAGAATTTAGTGAGTTTGGTTAAGTTAGTTTTAGGTTGGTTTCTTTTCTTAGTGAGTGAGTGTGTGTGAGCATAAGGTGAACAAGCTCATATTTTTAACATATGGATATCAGTGATCCTTTACAAAAATCTCCTAGTTAAACTACGTTATCTTGTTCCTGGCTCAAAATGGAAAACGTGTGCGGACAAGGGGCCACTTTCAAATTTTCCTAGTTAATCTATGTGACTAACTAAAGGGAGATGGTGAATCATAAATATAGAGCGTTCATATGCTTTCCTAGGATCATCGGAGGGTGCAAAGGCAGCAGAGATTACTTGCTCTAATCGACGATTCAATTCTAGTCCCGCAATTCCTAAATGCAAAAATTGAATTAATCTAAACAATTTCTACACTAGAAAGAAAACTAGCTATGCATGCGTGGTCGTGGGCCACTTACTTGGACTAGTTATCTAAGTGTGAATACCAAATTTTTGCAAAACATAAATTGTTTGGAATGCAATGGTTAATTTCCCCCCTACTTAAACTATGTGAAGATTTTTGCAAAAAACCAACTTAAAGCGAAACTAACTCTAAGCCTACAGAAGGTAGCTAAAAGTAAGTTCTCAGCAACTGTAGGGTATCAACACAAGTGCTGGAAGATACATTAGGGGCTGACCAACACACTAAAAGTAGAGAAATGTAGAATATAGGGAGAAAAATTTCATTCTGCAACTTGCACGCAAAAAGCCTTAACAAGTGCGCCTTCCTGCGCGCAGGTCAGTGCTGAACACGCACCCTGCGCATCTGTGAGGAAAAACTATGTGCAAAAATCTTGCAAGTAAAAAATATTAGGAGCTGCCTTCTTCATTATGTCACTCCAATTGAATCTAGGGAGTGTAAGATGGATCAGAGGACTATCAGCTCCACTCTGACATAGACAAAAGGTCTCCTGCAAAAGATGGCACAACCACATAAACTTGGAAAACATCAATGGAGTCGCCAATCCTGATGTGGTGGATTTGTCGCATGGGTGTATGAAATCGCACCAGTTTAAAGAGTGTGATCTACCCTTTAAACTATTGGTAACAGGCAGAAAGTGGTGGATCTCAAAAGCACACAATCTAGTGGAAAAAGTATGCAAATGTATGCTCAGATTAAACTAAAACTAAAAACACAAATATACTGAAGCTATAAAGAGAGTCAAACGATAATAATGCAATATTCTTATTAAAATTTTGATATGGAGAAGAAATTTTACCCACTTTCCAAAGGGCCCTTAGACAATGGTTCTAGGTCCTGATGCAAGGATGTTGCCTTCCAAGCTCTGCTTCTGATGTAGTCCCCCTCTCTCTCTACTGTGGTGGACTAAGATTGTTGGGTGGCCAACAATAAAGTCCTCTTTAGCTCCAGCTCTGGGTCACACACTTCTGGTGTTGGTTGGGCAACTTTGGACAACACAACAATATGATCACCCATTCTTCATCTCTTGGTGGCTTTATATAGGGGATTTCAAATCCTCCTTCCCTCCCTTAGTACATTGTGGATGGTGACCCAAGGGAGAGGTATGATTCCATTGTGTGCTCCAAATATTCCTTTATGTGCTCACATAGTGTCTAAGGAGGAGCTGGTGGTTTTCCTTAGGCAGCTTCATGTAAGGAGAAACTGTCCTTTGCTTTGTGTGGTCCCGGAAAGCGACATTTTTCCATTTTCAAGAATCCATGCTTATCGGGAAAAAAGGCGCGCAGAAGGCACTCTTCTCGAAGGATAAAGCATGCAATTCAACATTTAAGACTAGTTCAAATTTGATTTTCTCAAAACCTTAGAGATTTTTAAATACTTTGAGATCCTGTAATGTTTTCAACCCCTAAACCTTTGGAATGAAATTATTTAATGTCATCTTCTACTGTATGATTTTCCAGTGTTAACACTCACTGTCATCATTGCTCTTTTCCTCATTTTCATCTCCATTACTGTTTGATGCACTAGTATCATGAGATGACGGTGAGGGATTGTGAAAAGGTGATGAAGGAGGATCATCATGAGGTGAAGGTAGGTGAGTGAGAGGTGATGTGGAAAGGTCATCATGGGGTGAAGGAATGTGAGTAGATGGTGATGCATGAGTAGTGGGATGTGATGGAGAAGCAGGAATGGGAGGGTGAGAAGATGAGGGAATTTCTTGCTCATGATGGGCTTGTGGAGTAGTAAACACCTCATGAGCAATGAAGGTCTCCCATGGAATGCCTTTCTGCTATAGTTGGTGCATAGCCACCATATTGATAAGTGTGTGATGGAATAGGCTTTGCATTTGTTGAGGGAAAACTATCTTTTGCACTATATAGGCCATTTTTTCAATGCTTCTGTAGAGGTAATATGGTATATACAACATCCTCACTCTAGTAAAATGCATAAGCAACCTGATGAGATATGAGTAAAGGTGGGAGAATCTTCCCTCACATGTGAAATATTTCATTATGATCCTCATCATGGGTGCATATCTATCAAGCAGACGTGAAAAGGGAAAGATGGACTTGTGGTGATCCTTATACCTAGGTTTCAGATATGGCTCAAGGTAACTCATGTCTAGGTTAGCTTGATTGAACCATTTCTCCCCTACACTGGTATGCCTGTGGCATTGAAAATGGAATCTGTAGATAATTCAAAGGTGACCCCTGCAAGATTAACTTGTTTTTCATGCAAGTTAATGATAAATAGTCTAGTTAGTTCAGGGTGGTTTTTCACCACTGCACCTTCTCAAAAAATTCATAGCAGCCCATGTGTTTAAAGCAGGAAACAGTTAGGGGAGATTCCATTAGCTCCCTTGTGTTGAGGGGTTCAAATCTATTGATATTTCCTCCCTTGTGATCATGCATCCTTGTAATTTGAGCCTCTCCACCACTACCATTGTCCTCCCTTTTTGGCATTTTGGCAACTCTACTTTTGAAACCCTAGCACTGATGTGAAACTAAGATGAAAAGAGGGTAATGGAATAACAGTCCTTTGCAAGTGAAGGCAATGAGTGAGTGAGGGTATAGGTGTATGAGAATGATTGAGAGGCTAAAAAAACTCAATGACAACCCTATAGCTGTGCAATTACCCTTTCTATCACTAACACTCTATCTAGGAAGATGAAATGAGGGTTAAATAGTGATTTCAAGTTCAAGACTTAGGGTTTCCTCTTAGGATTTCAATTTCTTTCAATTAAATGATGAAAAACATGCTTGAAGATGGGTTGATGACCTGTACTTACCCCTCAATCTGCTTGGAGGACCTTTTGGCAGAGCTTGGAAGCAATTTGAGGTGTTTTTAGCATTGATAGGGTTTAGAAACCCTTCCTAGCCAAGCGAGCAGTGCTAAGGCTGAGTGCGCAGCGCCAAACAACTCTACACTGGGTCCTATCGGGTAAGAGCACAATGATTTGATAGGTGTGCAACGCCTTCAGAAAATATACAGAGGAGAAAATCCGAGCGCGCAACGCTAGCTTCCAGGGGCGCAGCGCCAAGGCAACTTAGCCAAATTTTGCCTGAAAACTCAAAAAATCTTCTCTCCTTCAATGCTCTTGATCTATTGAAGGAAAAAATGACTTTTGAAATGTGAAATGAGCCTTTATAGATGATAGGAATTTGATTTAACTATAGAAACCCACTTTCTAATGTTTTAAAATATTTTTTCCTTTCTCACTGATGTTTTTTGACTTTTTTCTTGTAGGTGATTAAAATGATGAATTTGACCTTTCTTTTTCTCTTTGAGGCATGACAAATTCACCTTGGAAAATTTGGGATGATTGCACACAGTAGCACCTTCAAAACCTTCCTTTGCTGCCACCATGGAGTTTGAATCATCTTTTTCTCATTTAGGCATGACAAGCTCATTAAACACCTTTGGGAGGATTTTCACATAGAAACACCTTTAAAACCCTCTTTTGCCTACACCATGGAGTTAAAACCATGATTTTCACCTTAATTGGCCATTGTCCCAAAATCCTAGGTGTCTAGAGTGCTTTTCAACAATCATCAGTGTTGTCTTCTAAGTTCTCTATAGCCCTTTCAAGTTCATCCATTTCTGTTCAGTTCACCTTACCTTTTTCCAATCCTCATCAACAGTCTTTGATAGACTTTCTTCATGTTTGGCCTTGTGTGCTTCTTGCATGTCATTTTCTTATCAGTACCTTCTGCTGACACAATTTTCAACACTCCTGCAGAAGTGTTGATCTTTTTCATTTTCCTCACTTGCAGAATTTGTACTGAGAAGATAATCCTCCTTGGAAGTTTAAGGTCCTTCTTGAGTAACCACGTGCTAACTTTCCATTACACCCGAGCCAAGTTCTAGCAAAGGAAAAGCAGTGCCTGAAAAATCCAATGATGACCCCGGACTATTTAAAAAACCTAGAGGGTGGGTCCTTTGACATGATCTTGACTTGGCTTGGAGATCTTCAACTGAAAACAAAGTATGGTCAAAAGTGTTGTATTGAAGATCCAAAATCCAATGTACTTGATTTATCTAAAGAGCCTACAAAGATAGTTTTGAGGCCATCAATGCTTGAGGGACCTGGGGAACATGGGAAAAAGGTTTTATGAAGGCAACAAGGATGAGAATGAGAGGTGTAAGCCTATAATGAGTTTTTAGGAGTGACAAGGTGACCATGAAATGGAAAACTTATAGAATAGTGAAAAATTTTCTATAAGGATAATGAAGGCAGTGAAATTTCTGAAACTCACAATTTTCAAGGAATGTTGTTTTCAGAAATCTAGAACCATCCTATAGTCATCTAAAGATAGTAAAATTATTGATGACTAATAGTGGCTCCACTTGGGGATGTCAGATCCTTTCGGGAGGTGTCCAGAACCTTAGAGTTCAGATCTCTGAGTTTTGAATATCAGTACCTTACTTGTACTTGGAAAATCCCTCTTTCTTCACTTGCTGATTTGCTGTTGTTCTTTGACGCCGTGATCTTACAGTCTGAAAAAACATGATTTCTTCAATATCAACTCTACCTACCCATCATACTTTGCCTAACATTTTTTGTTCTTTTGGATGCACTTGGACTGGAAAACCCTTGAAATCATTTTCTTTTGAAAGCATAACAACTATCTACTTCTACCCTTATGTCATCCAAAGGCTTAGATTAGACTGATGAACTCTTTTATTCTCTACCTAGTCTAGTTATCTATCAAGGTTAAGTTGTTTGACAGGTTTTCATTCTCTAACCTACTGACATGAAATTAAAAACATGAATCAATCAAGGTTAAGCAATTTGATTGGCCAAGAGCTGTGGCATTTTGGACAAGATGCACACAGAATTTATTTTTTGTCTAAGCAAAAACTAGAAACTTGAGGGCTGTGATTTGGAATTTGTTATTTATCCCTCTCCTTTCTCTTTTGGTCTAGATTTGAGCATCGAAACCAAATATCTTTTCCTAATCTAATCTACTAACAAGCCAAGCTTAAATGGTTTGGCAAGTATTCTTTCACTAACCTATCAGCAGAAATTTAAAACACGTTCTATCATGATTAGGCTATATGACTGAAGAAGACTTTCCTTTCTCAAATAGTAGTGGCATTTGGACTTGCACACTTTCAACAATATTCCTTTTTTGGTATGGGGTTGTACCTCTTATTTTATCTGCCCTCTTTTTCTTTTCTTTTTTTCTTGTTATTGTGTTTCATTTTTCTGATTTTTATCAAGTAATGTTATGTACAATGAATGAGGCTTTAAACTAAGAAAATTCAACAAAAATAGTGCTTGAGCATCCTGCCATTGACGGGACCTCCAAATAACTCAGTTCCATCCAGTTCTTGTAGAAATAATGCATTTTTACCTCTTATTGAATGGATGATGTATGGACCCTTCCATAATTTTTCAAATTTTCATGCTTTCCTTTGTCTTCTCTCCTTGAATCCCACTTCAACACTTTGTCTCAAATCTGAAAATCATTTTCCTTGGTCCTTCTGTCAAATATCTTCTTGATGTTCTCTTGCACTGCTTGTGTTCTGTTGTATACTCCTTCCCTTGATTGCTACAAGTGAATGGTTTGGTTCAGCCTCCTTTGTATATCATTCTCCTTTGATTGTACCGCTTGAAGAAGCTTCATCACTGGGACTCCCAAGGATGTTGGAAAAACTGCATCCATGCCATACACTAGTTGATAGGGAGACATATTAATTGATTTTTTGCTTGTTAATCTGTCAACCCATAGTGCATGCACTAGTTTGCTATGCCATGACTTCTTGTTCTCTTCCAACAGTTATGCCATGACTTCTTGTTCTCTTCCAACAACTTCTTGATGATGTTTACCAAACTTTTGTTAGAGGACTCAAACAACCCATTACCTTGAGGGTAATAAGCTGCAGAATGCCCTAGTGTGATGTGATACTTGTGGAAAAATTTCACCATTCTCTTGGACTTAAATGTAGCAAAATTATCGGTGATGATCTTTCTAGGACAACCAAATCTGGACAAGATGTTGGTTTCAAGGAATTTGATGATTACTAAGTCAGTGGAATTCCATGAAGGGATGGCTTCTATCCATTTGGTGAAATAGTCAGTTGCAGTGAGGATCCATTTGTGTTGGACTGAGGAGGCAAGGAGGATTTCTCCAATGAAACCTAAAACCCATTGTTAAAAAGGAGTTTCAACACTGATAGGGTGCAAAGGCAAAGGCAGTAGTTTTCTCTTCCCATCAAAGATTTGGCACTTATGGAAAGTCACTACTAGCTTGTGGATATCAGGGAAAAGAGTGGGCCAATAGAAACCAGCTCTAAGGATTTTGTTTGCAATGGTTTTCAAATAGAGATGACCTCCACATTCTCTTTCATGAAACTCATGAATGATTCTATCTGCATCATCTTCAGGTAAACATTTAAGCAAGATACCAACAGAAATTTTTCAATACAAAACTTTATCTAGAATGCAAAAATTTATAGCCTTTTGTTTCAAGAATATATCTTTTTTTTTTATCAAAGTAGGAGGAGCATTTATATTAACAAGCACATTAATATATCAGCATACCAGAGTGAGTTCAGAAATTCTTCTTCAATAGGTGGAGTCACTAGCTCCTCTTGTTCATCCAAAGAATGTATCATGTTCATGTCTAATGCTTGAAAGTTTGCTTCAACCATTAGTTTGGCTAGTCCTTTCCCTTTGATCAATTTAGTGGGCTTGATTTATAGATCATATTCTAAAATGATAGAGATCCACTTACCTCTTTTACCATCAAGATCCTGAGTTAGTATGTCCTTAACAACTGCACGAGGAACAAAAGCAATGACATGTGAATGCAAGATGTAAAATTTGAAATCTTTTAAGGATTTGATTAAGGCAAAAGCTTGTTTCTCCATGATGTTATATTTCAGAGGTGCACCTCTCAATGCCTTTCTGAAGAAAGCTATGGGATGTTCTTGTCCCATCATGTTCTTTTACATCAATAATGCAGCAATTATGTGTTCTGATGCAAATGAGAAGATGAAGAAGTCCTTGGTAAAGTCAGGGCTAATTAGAACTGGTGTTTGGGTAAGTGCTTGTTTTACCAGTTCGAAGGATTGCTTTGCTTCCATGGTCTATTTGACTCCTATTTCTCTTTTCAGCATGTTTGTAATGTTTCTTAGGAGTTCTGCAAGGTTTGGTATGAACCTTCTTAAGAAGTTGATATTTCCAATGAAAGATTGCAACTCTTTAATGTTTCTAGGGTGACTAATCTGCAATATACCTTCAATCCTTTTAGGGTATATCTTAATCCCTTCTTTAGATATAATGTGGCCTAAGAGTTTTCCTTCTTGAAGACCAAACAGAGTTTTCTTATGATTTAAAGATAAACCATACTTCCTACATTTCTCAAAGACCTTTCTTAAGTGAACTAGGTGTTCTTCATCGGTTTTAGAATAGACAGTGATGTCATCAAGGTATATCACAATGAAGTAACCTATGTCCTCGGAAAAAGCAATGTACATGGCTCTTTGGAAAGTGGTCCCCGCATTCATTAACGCAAAAGGAATTTTGACATACATGAAGGTGCCCCAAGGTGTAGTGAAATCGGTTTTGTGCTGATCACTTGGAAGTACTAACACCTGATTATACCCTGAAAAACCATCAAGAAATGATATTATTTTAGAGCCTACCACCCTTTGCAGTATATGATCCATCTTAGGTAAAGGGTAGTTGTCCTTCAGGGAGGCTTTGTTTAAGTTTCTAAAGTCTATGCATAGCCTAATCTCCCTTGTTTTCTTCGTCACTGACACAAGGTTTGAGACCCATTCTGAGTACCTGAGTGGGACTATTATTCCAACATCGTACATCTTTTTGATTTTTTTCTCAACTAGAGGCATTAGGACATGGTTTATCCTATGCAATTTCTGCTTGAATGGTTTTTGGTTTTCCTTGAGAGGAATTTTGTGCTGAATGATGTTTGTGTCATAGGACTTCAAGTCCTCATAACCCCATGCAAACACATCCTTGAATTCTTTAAATAGCTCAATGTATTTCTGTTTTATAAGAGCTGGAAATGTTTTGGACAGTTTTATCATTTTAGGTTCTTCTTTACTGCCTATGTTGCATTCTTCTATATCTGTTTCGGTGGATTCTATCTTAGGCGTCCTAGCAACATCATTAAAATCAAATAATTATTCTAAGGGGACAAGTCCTCTTGGCAATAAGTTGTATTTGTAGTGTAATACCTCAAGGTATATTTTATCTAAATATTCACACAATTCTGCCTCATGAGGGTGTTCTAGCAGATTTATATCAGCAGGATAAGGTGGCTCTGTTTTGTGCATTTGTTTCTCAGTAGAGTAGTCCTCTTTATGATCTGAGTCTGATTTTGGCATTTCAAACTTATTTTTGGGCTACAAGAAGTCTTCAATCTGTTTTTCACTTTCAAACAATTGCCAATGATCTGTGTTATTAGGGATTGATGGTTTGTACTTGACCTTAACTGTTTATTGTTCATTGACATGAGGCAATTTACAAGTGTTGGCAACAAAGGCTAGTTCATTTGCAAGGCTGTTTTGAGTTCTTAGGACAGAGGTAAGTTCATATTTCTCAGATGTATTTAGGAGGTCTAAGGTAGGATTCCTATATTCTCTTAGCCTAGGATTCTTGGCTGAATATTCTCCTTTGATTTTCCTAATGATTAGCTCAGAATCTCCTTGAACATAAATCTTCTTAGATCCTATGTTTTTCAGCAAGTGTAATCCTAGGAGAAGAGCTTCATACTCTGCAATATTATTTGTACATTAAAAATCCAGTTTGTAGGAGTGACCTTCATTAGTGTTGTGTATCCAAACACCTGCTCCTGAACCGGCTTTGCCACAAGAGCCATCAAAGCACATGTTCCAAAGAGTTTCAAGTTCAGATTCACCATTATGTTGTTGTGCATGGCTGCTATGGTTTTGACTGTTATGTTCTTCATTTTGTGTTTGGTTTGACTGATATGACAGGTCTAGTTCTTCCTCCTTTTCATCTACTTGTTCATTGATGTCATCTTCATTGTACAAGATAAATGAGTCAAGGTTTTAATGGATAGAATAGAGAGGGGTGTTGTTTGGCCTATCTTGGCTGCTTACCATGTATTTCATGTGATATTCTTTGTACATTCTTCTTGTTTGGTTAAAGACCAGAATGGTAGCATATGTCATGTCCATTTGGAGGTTTCCTTGGAGTTTGGCTCCCCATGATCTAGATAAGAGAATGCCATATTTTTGGGGAATGTCAGCCACTACAATATCCACGACAAGGCTCTTGGCCGGTATTTGTGCCATATTGACACACACATCTTTTATTAGACCCATAAATTTAACTCTACTTTAATCAAAGGAGTACAAATCTTTGTATGGTTTGGTTATTTCGAGGCCTAATCTCTCCATCACTACCTTTGGCATGAGCTTGTGTGAAGCACCAAAGTCTAGCATAACATTGTGTAGGATTTTGTCATGGATGTTCAAACTGACATAGAATGGAGGTACAACTCCCTCTTGAAACTTTCCCTCTACTTCAGGTCCAAAAAATAGTTCTGGCTTGTCATCAGTCAAATTTAGAGTGTCTATGTCATTTCCTATATTTAAAGCTTTCAATACTTGAGACCTATATACATCTTGAGTCACTAATTCAGTAAGGGGTATGGCTATTTTGATCTTGGAATTTTCAATTTCAATACTGAATGGTGCTTGTGGTCTTCGCAAATTTGGATAAGATTTATCATACATGGTCTTGTTAGCAAGTTTAGCTTGCTTATTTTGATTTGGAATCTTAGTCAAAACAATTTTTTCAGGGCCACTAGCTGATGTACTAGGGCAGCTTTGGTCGTCACTATGTTAGCTAGTTTTGTTTTTGATTTGATCAACACTCTTGACCACGGTCTTTGTGTTTTCTACTGTCTTTCTAAGAGTGTTTTGAGGGGTCTTCCTAGCAGAAATTTCTGGTTTGTTCTTCTTAGGAGTGTCTTGAGTTTTCCTACTTCTGAGGTCATACTGCCTATGAACCTCCATAATAGCGTTTTCAAACCCTAGTTTGTATTCTTTAGAATCCTCATATGTTTTTTCATTTTGGTTTGAGGAAAACAAACCTTGTTCTTCTTCTGTGAGAAAAACATCATCCTCATTGTTGGAGTCTATTAGATTGACATGATTTTCTTTCGGATCTTCAGTGTCTCTTTCCTCTTCATCTACATTATTTTCTTGGAAAGGAGGTATGATTTGCTGGTCATTTTCTCTTTTTCTGATTTGAGGGGGATCTCTTCTAAAGTTTTGGTTTCTGTTTCTGTTTTGAGGGTTCTTTTGGTTTTCCCAAGGAGGTGCTCTTTCATTTAAGTTAATTCTCTCCATCATCCTTTCCATCGTCCTAACTAGGCTGTCAATTTTAGCATCAGATGTGGAGGCCATAGTTTCATATTTGTATGTGACCTTCTTTTCTGTTCTCATCCTAGCCCTCTTAGCAATTAGATTGCCTTTTACACTTACATCTCCCCTTTGTATGTATTCTAGGGTAAGGGGATCTCTTTCTCTTAACTGGTAGGCCATTTTGGGATCAAATCCATCTGGAAACTTTACTAAGGCTAGGCCTTGTGGGGGTTTCTTGTGAGGTGGGAGTGCATTGTAAACACTATTGAACCTAGTGCAGTAGTCTTGGACACTCTCTCCGACATTTCTCCAAAGGTTATCATACTCTGATAGAATTTGAAGAGGATTTTTCTTAGCCTCCCACTTGTTTATGAATGTTTGATAAAGGGAAGGGAGATCATGAATGCTACTAGGAGTTAAGTTCTTGAACCATAACTTTGCTTCTCCTCCTAAAAATTGGGAAAACATTTTCATTTTTATGGTCTCCTCTTCTATTTCTTGGTAGTCAAAAGCATCATTCATCTTGTCTACATGCTGTTGAGAAGTTGTAGAATCAGTCCCATTGAAGTGAGGGATTTTAGATTGATAGTCATGTGGCATAGGTAGTAAAGGTTGTGGTAGAACTAGGGGGGTTTAGAAGAGGGGGTTTTATGAGTGGCGGTGGAGGATGAATGGGAGTGGTTTTCACAGTGAATGTATGAGTGGGGGTGGCAGATGTACTTGGACCAGCTAACTGCTTTTGAGCAGATTTGGAATGAAAGGAGCCAAAGTGTTGGAGAAGCTGAAAATCAGGAGGAGTGGAAGGAGAGGCTTCTCTACTAGGACTCTGCTGTATGTTGGTAGGCTCAAGGCTTGTATGGTCTATCCCACTTTGAGACTTAGTTCTGAATAGGTTTATTCTATGGTATAAGTCAAATTGGGTATCTTGCAAGGATGTGAGATGTTCAGGGACAAAGCTTGCTTTGTGAATGGGTCTAACAATAGTTGAGTCTTCAGTCTTAGAATTTTCCCATAAGATTCTTTCTGCGTCATCGACTATGGTAGGAGGGTTTGGGTCAGGGTGAGATCTGGTACTGATTCTTTGTTAAGACAGATTTTAGACCTACACAATAGAGAGGCTGAAATTTTTATAAGAGTTTTTGAAAAACAGACCTATCTGTAAGAGTACTAAGTTCACATAGTATGTGATTGGGCTTTATAATGCTATGACTGATTGATACATTCCCAGAGGAGTCTATGAGAAATAGTGGGGTCAACAAGGCTCCTGAAGACCATTGGAGTCACCAGGTGGATGATGCTTACTATTTTGAGGATGTACTTGTTGTCCACCATCAACAACTAAATACCAATCTAAAGATGTTTTTGGGTTTTTTGAGTTCTTTATGTAACACTAAGATTTTCAATAAGTGTTTTCTAGTATGGTCACCATGGTGCTAGTATGGTGAATCAACTAGATATCATTCTTGGATAACACTTGATTTATCTAAGTTTGATAGGGGTTTGCGAGTTCTTAAGGAATATTTAAGCTGCTACTTACTCAAGTCCCACCGTGATTGCCATTATGCTAGGTCCCTGTAATTTGTCAGATTGGCAAGACCAAATGAACAAGGGTAACATCAAACCAACTTTGGAGCCCTAGGACCTAGCCTTCTTGGACTGAGAGAGGGCTCTCTCTATATTTGTGTAAAGGATGTAACTTGATTGATTTTAGGGTTTTGATGTTAGGCTAGTTATAGTGGTATAGTTTGTTTGTTTTGTTTTTTTTGGTTGGATTGCCTGCTAAGTAAAACATATAGAGTAAGATAAATTCAAAACCATTGAGCTATGGAGTCTGCAAAAGGTCCTGAAAAGTACAACAATAGGTCAAGCGTGTTTTATAGGGCAAGTTAACAAATCCAAATGGATCTAAATAGGTTAAGTGAGTGTGAAATGAACATAAAGTTGTGAGTTCAGCAGGTCTAAAGGGAAATGAAGAATCCTTTAACATACTTCAAACAAGAAAAGCTTTCAGGATGATAGCATAGTGAAACAAAAGATAAGTTAAGAATTTTTCAACTAGACTTCACTAAACAAACCTCAAAACAACAATCAAGTAATCCTAGAGGGCAGTTAAGAATTCTCTAACTAATACTTTAAGAGGAAAACATAGATAATAATGACACACAGAGTTGAGGTGCCAAAACAACATATCTCAACCTAAAATTTCTGTCCTATAATCAGAGAAGTAATGAACAATATGTAAAACAAAAGAAAAAATTGACAAGAGTGGAATAACATCACCATGTAATAGAGTTCATGAATCCTAGGAATGTGCTGGTTCCATTGATATTCAATCCAAGAGATTTACAAAGCTCCAAAGCCAAACTTCATTAAACCTTAGAGTCTATGCTCAACTCAACAAAGAACCAAAAAAAAAAATGAAACCTCCATGGAGTATTTAACTTGCAAAGGAGGATCAAAACCCTAGATAGGGTTTTGGAAGTCATTAACTATACATAAATGTCATTTTGTCCTTATGAGACCATGCAAGGCCCAAGGCACAAATATTTTAACTTAATAAATGCAAAACTAAATTCTAACATAACTCCTCAGCTAGCTTTGGAGTGATTTGCCTTCAAAGCCCTCAAAATATTTTTTTCAATAACTCCAAGTGTCTTTTGTTGACTTTCTGGCAACAACGCAACGACAAGGTTCAAGGGCACAACGCCAACACTGGGAAAATTTCTCATTTTGCAACTGAGTTTTGGAGGCCTTCCCGGTGTCCAAATGAGCTCCATGATAGCTCATTGGAAAGCCTATCCTGTCTAGTTTCGAAAATTTCCTTTAGTTTTCAGTTTGGTGTCCATTTTCGTGCTCAAAAATAAATTCTCCCAGGACTGCTATTGGCGCAGCGCCAGTGCTGAAAATAGGGCAAAAATGTGTTTTTTTTGCTTGTTTTTGGCCCTTTTGAGGGACCAGTCCTACTCCAAATGACTTGAAACTTGGTGAGGGTGATATATTTGGCCTAAGGATCATGAAAATGAAAAATTTTCCTCATTTGAGTGCCCCAAAAAAGAGCACAACGCTAGTGGCGTGCGCCTTTGGCCATTTTTTCTGCTGGCCAACTGTCAAAAATAAAAAACTGGAAAAAATGTGCCAAAATTTGGATTTACCTTGCTGATCATGTTTGGGATGCTTGTAGGGATGCATCAGCAAGGATATCTGGCTTGTATTTCTCCTTTGCCTCTTTTAGGACTTGAATCTTTGCAAGGGCTCTTTTGAGCTTGGCCCTTGCAATTTTGTTCCTCATGGCATAATTATTAGACATATTTCTTTGCATGTCAAGGTCTCTTTTTGTCTTCTCAAGCTGAACCTCTAGGTGAAATTTTTCCCTTGCTAACCAAGATTCCCTATCATAGTCTATTTCCATGGCAAGCAACTCACTTGGAGTGAGCTTCTCTGCGAATGCTGACTCTTTTTCCCTTTCTCAGGCTAAGTCCTTCCTCAACCCAATTATCATTGGCCTCTTCCTAGGAATCTTCTCTTCCTCAATTTCTTAGTCATCAAATGTTCCCAAGGCCTCATCTAGCTTAGCCTTGGCCTTCCCGGCCTCTTTCCTAGCTCTAACCTCATTGGTGGCCTTCTCTATCTCTAACTTCTAGTTCTCTTGCTCAAGATAGATGATCACAACCTTTTCCATACCAATATTAGTTTGCAGCTCTCTAATCTGGGCATATTTTCTCTTGAGAAGCATGTTTGTGATCCTCTCCTCATCCTCATTCTCACTATCAAGGTGAATTAGCTAAAAATATTTCTCAGTTTCATGTTTGTCTTCCTCCTCTTCAACAACCTGCTCTGTAACATTTTCCTTACCTTTGTCAAGCTATTTTGTTGATGTAGAAGGCAGGGTCCCTTCCACAATCTGTGGAGAAAACACCTACCTATGAACTCTTTGATAGGTCAAAGGAAAAGGTTTTATGTCAATCATCTCAGTGTCATTTGTCCCACTGCTCTCTTCTTCACTGACATCTACCTCATTGTTATTTCCCTCACTGCTTTCTTCCTCACTGCCATCAAGTTAACTGCCCCTTTCTGCCTCATTGCTCCTTTCCTCATTTCCATCAGCTTCATTTCTTCCTTCTGCCTCATTTCTCTTTTCCTCACTGTCATCTCCCTTACTATTTGATGCACTAGTATCATGAGATGATGGTGAGGGATTGTGAAAAGGTGATGAAGGAGGATCATCATGAGGTGAAGGTAGGTGAGTGAGAAGTGATGTGGAAAGGTCATCACGGGGTGAAGGAATGTGAGTGGATGGTGATGCATGAGTAGTGGGATGTGATGGAGAAGGAGGAATGGGAGGGTGAGAAGATGAAGGAATGTCTTGTTGATGATGCACTTGTGGCAAGTTTTGGCAAGTTTGGCAATACCAAAAGATGAGACAACATCAAAACCACTTTTAGACCTCAGGATCTAGCCCTCCTGGGTCCAGAGAGGGATCTCTCTATAAAGGCAAAGGTATATGTCATTGAAGCTTGATTTGAAGGTATTAGGCTAGCTATTAGGCACAAGGTTTGTTTTGTTTGTTTGTTTGTTTGTTGGGAATCATGAAGGAAGGGTTCAGTATAAGACAAAGGATGAGAAAAGAGGATTTTAGGCAAGGGAGAGATACTTCAAAGAACAATCGAGACCATTGGGTAATGGAGTCATGAAAGGGTTTACTTGCTATTCAGTATTCAAGGCTTTCAATTGGGCTAGTCATCTAAAGCGTAGGATCTTAAAGATGATAGTGTGGTATGAAATGATAAGGAATGAAGTTGAATGACAAGGAAACCTCCAAGGTGACCAGTTAGAAATCAGATCTAGGGACAGGGCATGCCATTAAACACCTATGATCCAACTCCTAAAGGTTAACTCTTATGACAAAGGAAACATTAAAGATTTAAACACAAAGGTGAAGGCCTAAGATCAAAGAAAGGCTTTGAACTTTCAATGCTTCGAAATTCAACTTAAGGGAACTTAGTAAGGTTCAATTGATAGAAAGAGACCCCAGTGAGGCAGAATCAACATTTTGAACTCCTAGTATCCCAATTCTTTCAACTAAAACCCGACAAGAACATCTAAGAATGGATTCATGAATTCATACATCAGCTAGCAGTGAAAAACAACTACTACATCGGTTAAATTATCTTGAATTAGTACTCAGATAACACAATCAGTAGAAAACATCAAAGGTAAGAAGAGCAGGAGCATTAGGGTACCATGCAAGGGTATATCCTAAGCCAAATTTCTGATTCTTACCAGAGAAATGAAATGTAATGAATTACAGAAGGAAACACAGACAAATTAAGAACACATCACCACTGCTTTAAATCAGGATAAAAAAAAATGTGCTTGTCATATTAAAGAGCAACACCAGTCATGTACAACATTGTCTGACAGTTTGATATTAAGTCTAAAAACATCTTCCTTGGCCTATATTATAGCTTTATACAAGGAACTATATCTCAAGAGAAACAACTTACAATTCACAGATATCCGATCAACAACCAACAACAATCTTACAATGTGTTTTTCTTGAGTTCTTATAGCTGAGAGAGAGGCAAAGGAGGTAGATGAAACACTAAATGAAACTTTAAAACAGAAGTAGAAGAAAGGGCTCGAGGCCCATTCTGTCTTAATATCTATGCATTAATCTTCAGTACTCTTTGGATGAAAGAGTGGTCTTCGACAGGCTGATATTTACTCTAGGTATGTTCTTTGATGTACTTTCGGCTGCAGTACTCTGTAGTACTCTGGTGACAGGAACAAAGGTAGATAAATGACTTTTAGGTCTGCCATACTGCATAACAAATGCTCTGGTAGCATTAGGACCATTATGTCAGGGTGTAGATCGTCTCAAGAACTTGATGTAGCATAAAAAACAATATGGGAAGTTGTCCTTTCATGGGAAAGAACCTTCTACTGATGCGTGACACTGATAATATTGTTTTATGTGCTTTAGGCCTCATTAGGCCTTCTGTGTTAATCACAAGGTCTTTGATACATTACATTTTCCCTTTAAACATTGAATTAAGGCTTAAAATCTTCAATAATGGGCATTAAACTCTTTAATTCTTCATTGATACTCTTTTCCGCTTCATTGACTGTCTTTGTCCATGAAAATGGAACTTTAATGGTGCTGGAGGTCTTACAGAGTTTAAAAACTGGTTCTTTAATGGGATTTTTCGTTCAAACACATTCCCAGGCATTCATTCTGCAATCTCTGGCTTTGAAAATGGACTTCTCTGCGTTCTGTGTCACTATGACAGTGACTGTGAGCCATGGCAGCGCAATAGAGATGAAAACGATGGATGCAAGGGAAAACTGGTGAAAATGCAGCGGATGGAGGTTTGGTGGCGGAATGCTTTTGGGCCGTTAGATTAGATGGAGTCATGATGATCGACGGTGGGGATTCATTGATGGAAAAGTTTTAGAGGCCAAGCAAAATGAAATAAACTTTAATGTAAAACATTAAAGTTTTAATGTGGGCAGAGAGAAAGATTTCTAATGTAAATCATAAGGTTTAGACCTTTGGATGGAATACAAAGGAAATGTGTAAAAATTCAACGAAACGAGGCTTGAATGGTGGGACCAGGCGTGGGAAGAGGGTGATTTAATATGGACTGTCAGATCTCAGGAGGAGATCGACGGCTGAGATGACGCGATGAAGTTCTAAGGTCGTCCGATGAAAAATATGAATGTAAAGCGAGATGTGATGAGGGCCGTTGATCTGCACAGATCAACGGTCAGGATTGCGTCGAAGAAAGGCCATGAGCGGAAGTGGGGAAGTGGTTTTCTAGGAAAAACAACTATTTTCACGCGATAAAAGGCGGGTAAGGCGGTTTTCACTTTTCGAACGCGATATAAGTCCCCGACTGACACGTGGCCTTTTAAAACTGCCTATGTCACGTGAATTTGAACTGTTAAAGCCCGGACACAAAAAATGCGCAATATTGATGCTGGTCATTGGATCTGGGACCGTGAGATCCGATGGTGGGAGATGGAGCGCGATACAAGGAGATGCACGGTCGGTTAAGGTGGGGGCCGATCAAAGGTGGTTTGAATACAGGCCGTCTGATCTATGAATGAACAGCTGAGATCTGGAGAGGGAGAGAAAAGGCGGAGGATATGGTTAGTGGGTGGGAGGAATCTGAGCCATTGGATCAAGAGGGATGAATGGTTGTGATTCAATCGTAAGTGGAGGAGGAAGGGGCCAAAACTCCGATGGGATGGAGGAGCGATCGCATTTGTACCGTTGGATTGGCGGTAGATCAACGGTCACGATTGGATCGAGGTTGACCAATCGGAGAAATAGGGGCGGAATGAGGGGAAATCCTAGCCATTTGTTCTTGTGGATTCAACATCTAGGATCCAATCGGGGATTGGCCAATCGGGGAATCAGAAGAGTGGCGCGTTAAGTTTTGCGATGGTGCGAGATTGCGATGGCCGTTGGATTGCTTTAAGATCAATAGTGGGATCTTCATCGGGAGTTAACAAAGGGAGGATGGGGGGCACGACGAAATAGGTGTGGAACTGTTAGATCTATTTAGATCAATGTCAGATATCGCTTCCGAGACCGACAAAAAAAATACACCTCGCATCGGAGATTTTTTGTTTAACAAAGAAAACATGCTCCGACCAATCCTTCCGATGCGATAAGCGTTTTATGCCTCAGCGCTTGGTCTTAGCGCTTAGTTGCATGGAGGGGAAGTGGTTAGGGGCTGGCCGAAAGGGGCTAAGCCTGTTATATGAAGAAAAGTGGGTTTTTTGGCCTAAAAATAGAGTTTTTAAGGCTTAAAAGAGGTTTTCGGTAGAGGTAAAAAGGGATTTTTAAGCCAAACAAAGGGTGTTTGTAAGGTTTTAAAGGGGTGATGGGATGATTTAGAAGAATTAGGAAGGGATTTTGGCGGTTAAAGGGGAAAATTTGAAAAGGGGAAATAAGGGGTTAAAATGGGAAATTTGCAGGGATACAAAGGGGCAAATGGAGGCTTTTCTGAGCATAATTTTTTGACATACAGTGAGGCTTATTGGATGGAAACAACAGTGAAGATATTTTCAAAGGCAAAGGGCATACAAAGGCTTCAAGAATGAGATATTTTCATAGGAAATGTATCTCTTGAAGGCTCAGACAAATATTTAGCCACCTGTTTGCTTGAAAAAAATTCATAGGTGGCTAACAGTGGCTCCACACGGGGATGGCATCTTCTTGAAGGTGTCAAGAATTCAAAAAATAATCTTTGGAGTAGGCCAGATGCTCGATCTTTGAACCATATTTCTTCTTTGATTCAGCTGTTACAAACATGATGGATATTAATCAGCAAAAAAATTTCCCCAAACAATCTACCTACCCATCCTACAATCCTAACATTTTTTCTTCAAGGTGCATTTGAATTTGCAGACCTTCTTCATCAATTTTTTTTTTATTGAAAGCAGAAAACAAACTAGTCTAATTCTACCCTTATTCCTCCATGAGACCAGATTAAACTATTGGCCTCATAGTTTCTCTACCTAATCTAATATCTGCTAGGATTAAACTGTCTAGCAGATTTCTTTCTCTACATTCTACAACAGAAATTTAAAAATAGTCAAACTAGAATTAGACAGTCTGGTTTGTTGTGGATCCATGGCATAAAGACAATTGCACATGGAATGAAATTACAGAAACTTGAAACAAAACCTGAAGGCTTGAAATCTTGAAACTTTGAAGCATTCCTTCTTTTCTTTGTGACTCAAGTTTTGAGCTTGTTAGAGTCACTTTCTTCTTTCTTCTTTGCTGGTTCATATTTTGAGCATATTAGAACCAACTTCTTTTACTTCCTTTGGCTTAGGTTTTGATCATATTAGAGCCAATATTTTGCACTTTCGAGGTTCAAGTTTTGAGAATGTCTGAACCTCTCTTCCTCTCTTTTTGAAACATTTTCTCTTTTTCTTGAAATCAAAACACAACAATGGTATTTACAATGGAAATGAAAACCGTAAACTAGAAATCAACAGTAGTATTGCTTGAGCATCCTGCCATTGACAGGACCCCCAAACATATCTGTGCCATGTAGCTCTTGAAGAAAAAATGCATTTGGACCAATGGTGGATTGGATGATGTAAGGACCCTGCCACAAACTGTCAAATTTTCCATGCTTTCCTTTGTCTTCTCTCCTAGAGTCCCATTTCAGAACCTTATCTCCAATTTTGAAGTCACAAGATTTCGTTCTCTTGTCAAACAACTTCTTTATGTTTTCTTGTACTTTCAGAGCATCTCTTATAGACTTATTCTCTTGTTTGTTGGAGATGAATTGTTTGATTTACCCTCCTCACCATGCTGTCTTCTTCTGTCTGAATCTCTTGGACTAGTTTAATCACTGGTACCCCTAGGCTGGTAGGAAACATTGCCTCTGTTCCATAAACAAGCTGATATGGTGACATGCCAATGGATTTCTTCGTTGTTAGCCTGTCAGCCCACAAAGCATGCACTAACTTGTTATTCCATGATTTCTTATTCTCTGCAAAAAGTTTTTTGATGATGGTCACCAAGCTCTTGTTTGATGATTCAGCTAACCCATTACCTTGTGGGTAATAAGTAGTTGAATGACCGAGTGCTATCTGATACCTGTGACAAAAATCAATCATTTTCTTGGATCCAAAAGCAGCAGTGTTATTAGTGATTATTTTTCTTGGGCAGCCAAATCTAGAGAGGATGTGGTCTTCTAGGAACTTAATGATAACAAAATCTGTGGCATTCCTATAAGGTATGACCTCTATCCATTTTGTGAAGTAGTCTGTGGTTGTAAGGATCCACTTGTGTTGTGCAGAAGAATCAAGGTGTATTTCTCCTATGAAATCTAGGCCCCATTGTTGAAAGGGAGCCTCAACAGTAATTGGTTGCAATGGTAAAGGGGGGAGCTTTCTTTTGCCCTCAAAAATCTAGCACTTATGGTAGGCAATTATCATTTTGTGGATGTCATTGAAAAGTGTAGGCCAGTAATAGCCAGCTCTGAGTATTTTTTTAGTAGTGGATTTCTAGTTTAAATGGCCTCCACACTCTCCTGCATGGAACTCCTGTTTAATCCTCTTTGCTTCAGTTTCAAGAAAACATTTAAGCAATAGACCATTTGCATTTCTCCAGTATAAACATTCATTTAGTATGCAATAGTTTTTGGCTTTTAACTTTAGGAATCTAGCCTTATTCTTTGATAAATTAGGAGGGGCATTGAGGTTTGTGAGTACATACAGGATATCGGAATACCAGGGAGAGTTTTGAAATTGTTCTTCAACTGTAGGATCAGGCAGTCCTTCATGTTCATCCAGGGCATCTACCATGTTTATGTCAAGGGCTTGCAGGTTAGACTCAGCCATTAGTTGAGCTAAGCCCTGACCTTTGATCAGTTTTGTGGGTTTTATTTCCAGGTCATACTCCAATATTACAACAATCCATTTGCCCCTCTTTCCATCCGGATCTTGGGACAAAATTTCTTTCACCACTATGTTAGGCACGTAGGCAATGATGTGAGAATGCAGAATGGCCTTTACCAAGGCATAGGCCTATTTTTCCATTATGTTATATTTCAAGGGTTCATCCCTCAGAGCCTTGCTGAAGAAAGCAATAGGCTGTTCCATTCCCTCTGGATTTTTCTGTAGCAGAACTGCAGCCACTGTATGCTCAGAGGCAAAGGAAAATATCAGGAAATATTTTGAAAAGTCAGGGCTGATCAGGACAGGTGCCCGGGTGAGTGAAAGTTTAACTAACTCAAAATATTTTTTAGCCTCTACAGTCCACTTAACCCCTACACCTTTTTTTAGCATGTTTGTCATATCCCTGAGGTGTTCAACTAAGTTAGGAATAAACCTCCTTAAGAAGTTAATTTTCCCAATAAAGGACTGCAACTCTTTTATGTTTCTCGAGTGTGTAATCTACAGTATTCCCTCAACTCTTTGCGGGTCTATTTTAATTCCCTTCTCTGATATAATATGGCCAAGAAGCTTACCTTCTTGAAGCCCAAATACAGTCTTCTTGGGATTTAAAGACAGACCGAACCTTCGACATTTTTCAAAAACTCTTCTCAGATGTTTTAGGTGCTCCTCATCAGTCTTGGAATAGACTATTATGTCATCAAGATAGATGACAATGAAGTGCCCTATTTCCTCTGAAAAGGCTATGTCCATTGCTCGTTGGAAGGTCGCACCAGCGTTCATTAGTCAAAAAGGAATTTTTACCAACATAAAAGTGCCCCACAGAGTGGTGAAAGCTGTCTTGAGTTGGTCTTCTGGGAGCACTAAAACTTGGTTATAGCCTGAAAAACCATCTAACAGGGAGATCCTTTTTGAGCCAACTACCCTCTGTAGGACATGTTCCATCTTTGGTAAAGGGTAATTGTCTTTAAGTGAAGCTCGGTTAAGGTTCCTAAAATCAATGCACAATCTGATCTCACCTGTCTTCTTTCTCACAGCTACAAGGTTTGAAACCCAATCGGAGAACCTCACAGGCACTATAATTCCTGCCTTGTACATCTTCTTGATTTCCTATTTGACTAGAGGCAGTTGTTTCTAGTTAATTCTGTGAAGTTTCTGTTTGAAGGGTTTTTGGTTCTCTTTCAAAGGGATTTTGTGCTGTATGATGTCTGTATCGTAGGCCTTTAAGTCCTCGTAGCTCCAGGAAAACACATCAATGAAGTCTTTAAATAAGTCAATATATTTATTTTTCATGTCCGCGGGCAAGGACTTAGCCAATTTAATCATCTTAGGCTTATCTTCAGTGCCTATGTTGAATTCCTCGACATCTGAGTCTGAGTGTTCTATAGAGCGTTTTTTCGCCACATCGTCAAAATCAAAAAGGTCCTCTAAAGGGGCCAGTCCTCTGGGTATATTCTTATTTTTGGACTGCAGCACCTCTATTTCCTCTTTATCTACATTCTTATATTCTTCGGTTTGATTTCCAAGTTGTTCAGTTAAAGTGTTTATTTCTACATTATGTGGTGATCTTTCTTCGTCGGTGGGCTCTTCACTCAGGCAGCTTTCCTCAGATTTAGAGTCTGAATCAGAGAATTCAAACTCGTTCCTGCCCATCAGGAAATCCTCTATCTGCTTATCGCTCTCAAATACCTGCCAATATTTCTCATTATTAGGCACTGCAGGTCTGTATTTTGTCTGAATGATGATTTGTTTGTCACTAGGATATTTATGATATGAACTAGCTATGCAGGCTAATCCATTCGCAATTATGTTCTGACTCCTAGGAACAAACACCAGTTCATACTCTACAAAGGTTTTCAATAAATCCATAGCATCATTCCTGTATGCTCTCAATCTAGGGTGTTTAGCTATATACTCTCCGTTCACTTGTTTTATGATTAAATCAGAGTCTTCGTGCACAGCTGTCCTTCGGGCTCCTAGTTTTTTCAATAGATTCAAGCCTAGGATGAGAGCCTCGTACTCTGCGATATTGTTTGTACATTTGAAGTTCAGATTGAAGGCATGAATCTTGGCATAATCACTCTCAGTGTTATGTAACCACACTCCCGCTCCTGCAGTCTTTCTAGTGCAAGACCCATCAAAATTCATTCTCCATAAGGGATCATTTTCAGGTTTATCATCATTTTCAATGTGGGTTTCACTAGTCTGTTTTATTGTGGGGTCTACACCGTGGTGTGGAGGGTTTTGTTCTTCATGGTGTGTATGGATTTTAGAGAGATGACCAGTCAGCTATTTGTAGTCTTGTTCTTGTTCACTCTAAGTTTCAGATTTAGTGCACTGTCCAGAGGTTTCTTCTTCGTTTTCTCCTAAGTCTAGAGTGGCCATTATGTTAAAATCTATGGGCTCTACTCTATTGTTTGCATATTTGTCTTCCGGCTCTGGCTCGTCTATGGATTCATCATTGCAAAGGATAAAGGAGTCCAGATCTATGTGCACAGAGTAGAGAGGTGGATTCTCAGGTTTTTCAGGGCTGTTAACCATGAACTTCATTTGTGCCTCTCTATACAGTCTCCTAAGTTGGCTAAAGACAGGGATTGTGGCATATGACCCATCCATATGCATTGTACCTTGTAGCTTGGCTCCCCATGACCTGGAAAACAACATGCCATACTTAGGTGGCACATCTGCCACTACAACATCCATAACCATACATTTGGCTGGAATCTGGGTCATGTTCACACAAAGGTCTTTGATTAGGCCAAGGCATTTTACTCTGCTGGAGTCAAATGAATATGAATATTTATAAGGATGGGTTATCTCTAGGCCTAACCTCTCCATAACTACCTTAGGCATTAGGTTGTGTGATGCCCCAAAGTCATGCATTGCATTGTGAAGGATCTTGTCATGGATATTGAGGCTGATATAAAACGGAGGTACTACCCTTTCCTGAAACTTCCCTTCTATCTTTGGGCCAAACAGAAGGGCTGGTTGATCATCACTTAGACTGACAGTGTCACTGTTTTCACCTAGATTTAAAGCTTTCAAAATTTGGCCTTTATATACATCCTGAGTGGCCAGCTCAGAGAGTGGGACAGAGATTTTAATTTTAGCAATCTCACTCTCCAAATTAAAGGGAGATTGACTCTTTGTAAGACTCAACTCTATTTTGTTAGCCACTACTTTAGTGGCAGAATCAGTATGCTGATTCTCACCATGTATAGTGCTTGGCGGTGTTTTATCAGGAGCATTAGCTGCAATGCTAGTGCCGCTAGTTTGTTGATTTTGTTTATCAGTACTTTGGCTTTCCTTTTCTTTGTTCTTCCTAGAACTCTCAGCTGCTGATTTGCTACTTTCAGCAGTCACCTTAGGAGTTTTCTCAGGTCTTTTCTTAATGGTAATCTCAGAAGATTTTGGTTTGGAATTGTCTAAGCTCTTTTTGCTTCTAAGTTCATACTGTTTTCTAACCTGCATGATGGCATTTTCAAATCCTAGCCTGTAATCCTCAGATTCTAACCTTTCCTCATCTCAATGTGAGTGTGAGTTCTGATATTCTTCTGTGGAATAGTTGTGGATTGAGTTGTCCATTTCCAACATGTTTATTGTGGTTCCCTCGGACTCTTCTGTTATCCCCTCATCCTCATCAAGGAAATTCTCTTGAAATGGGGGTATGACTTGTTGATCAGAGTCTCTTTGTCTGTTTGGAGGGTTGTTTCTCCTAAAGTTCTGGTTCTGGTTATGATTTTGGTTTTTGTTCTGATTACTAACTGTGACAACCATTTTTTCCATCATTTTCTCCAGCCTTTCCATGTTTTTGGCTAGACTGTCATACTTGGGATTGGATGTGGAAGCTGATGTGTCATCCCTATATGTTACCTTTTTCTCAGACCTCATTCTGGCTCTCTTTTCAATCAGGTTAGCTTCTACACTCACTGCTCCTTTTTGCATATCTTCCAATGTGTTGTAATCTCTCTCCCTAAGCTGGTAGGCCATGTTAGCATCAAAGCCTTCAGGATATTTCACTAAAGCCATACCTTGGGGAGGTTTCATGTGTGGAGGAAGAGCGTTATAAATGCTATTAAACCTTGTAGAATAGTCATGGACACTCTCTCCTACATTTCTTTTAAGATTCTTGTATTTTGCTAAGATTTGGAGAGGGTTGGTTTTGACTTCCCATTTGTTTATGAAGGATTGGTATAAAGAGGGGAGATCATGGATACTATTAGGAGGTAGGCCTTTAAACCACTTCTTCACATCTCCTCCTAAACTCTGGGCAAATATTCTCATCTTGACTGTCTCATCGTCTATCTCCATATAGTCAAAGGAATCTTCCATCCTATTTACATGGTGTTGAGATGTGGTTGAATATTTTGCAGTGAAATGTGGGATCTTTGATTGATAATCATTGGGTAAAGGCACTAGAGTCTGTGGTAACACCAGAGGTGCATACCAGGCTACCATAATGGCGTTTTAAGGAGGTAAAGGATTGGCTCGAGCAGCAGGTATGTGGATGACAGGAATACTAGAACCAGCAACACTCTGTTGAGCTGATTTAGGGTGGCAAAGCCCCAAGTTTTTAATGAAATGAATATCCGGAGGTGTATATGGAGGGGTATCTCTATCCCTAATGTGTTGAACACTGTGAGATGGTGAACTAGGAAGCTCAAGGTTTAGCTAGTCTAGAGCACCAAATGACCTAGTTCTTGGTAAGCTGCTTGGTAAGTCTAAGTCAAAAAGAGTGTCTGATAGAGCTGTAAAGTTTTCTGGTGTAGATTTAGCTCTATGGATGTGTCTCGAAATAGTTGGCCTCCTAGGTGTAGGAGATTTCCTAAGAATGCTCTTAGGGTTGTCAACTATTTCAGGTGGGTTTGGGTTAGGATAAGCTCTTGTATGTATGGTCCTTGAAGCCAGAATGTTATCTTCAAACAAAGCAGCTTAATCCTACTTGTTACTTCTAATATGGTTGATGTTGTAATAAGGTTTGGTCTCCCAGTGGAGTCTTTTAATCGTTAAGGAGCTATGGAGTCGCCAGGTGGAAGGTTTAGAATGTTTCAGGAAGGTTTTACTATCCACCACAGTGTTTAACTGCCAATCTAACTAGAGATTTTGGTTTTCTGAGGTCCTAATGATGTAATAAGATGGAAAACACTCGGAAATTCCCCAGCGGAGTTGCCATTATGCTAGGGTTCCCATGTTTTGGCAAGTTTGGCAATACGAAAAGATGTGAAAACATCAAAACCACTTTTAGACCTCAGGATCTAGCCCTCCTGGGTCCAGAGAGGGATCTCTCTATAAAGGCAAAGGTACATGTCTTTGAAGCTTGATTTGAAGGTATTAGGCTAGCTATTAGGCACAAGGTTTGATTTGTTTGTTTGTTTTTTTGTTGGGAATCATGAAGGAAGGGTTCAGTATAAGACAAAGGATGAGAAAAGAGGATTTTAGGCAAGGGAGAGATACTTCAGAGAACACTCGAGACCATTGGGTAATGGAGTCATGAAAGGGTTTACTTGCTATTCAGTATTCAATGCTTTCAATTGGGCTAGTCATCTAAAGCATAGGATCTTAAAGATGATAGTGTGGTATGAAATGATAAGGAATGAAGGTGAATGACAAGGAAACCTCCAAGGTGACCAGTTAGAAATAAAATCTAGGGACAGGGCATGCCATTAAACACCTATGATCCAACTCCTAAAGGTTAACTCTTCAGACAAAGGAAATATTAAAGATTTAAACACAAAGGTGAAGGCCTGAGATCAAAGAAAGGCTTTGAACTTTCAATGCTTCGACATTCAACTTAAGGAAACTTAGTAAGGTTCAATTGATAGAAAGATACCCTAGTGAGACAGAATCAGCATTCCGAACTGCCAATATCCCAATTCTTTCAACTAAAACCTGACAAGAACATCTAAGAATGGATTCATGAATTCATACATCAACTAGCAGTGAAAAAAAACTACTACACTGGTTAAATTATCTTGAATCAGTACTCAGATAACACAATCAGTAGAAAACATCAAAGGTAAGAAGAGCAGGAGTGTTAGGGTACCATGCAAGGGTATATCCTAAGCCAGATTTCTGATTCTTACCAGAGAAATGAAATGTAATGAATTACAGAAGGAAACAGAGACAAAGTAAGAACACATCACCGCTGCTTTAAATCAGGATCCAAAGAAATGTGCTTGTAATATTAAAGAGCAACACTAGTCATGTACAACATTGTCTGACAGCTTGATATTCAGTTTGAAAACATCTTCCTTGGCCTATCTTACAACTTTACACAGGGAACTATATCTCAAGAGAAACAACTTACAATTCACAGATATTCGATCAACAACCAACAACAACCTTACAATGTATTTTTCTTGAGTTCTTATAGCTGAGAGAGAGGCAGAGGATGTAGATGAAACACTAAATGAAACATTGAAACAAAAGTAGAAGAAAGGGCTCGAGGCCCATTCTGTCTTAATATCTATGCATTAATCTTCATTACTCTTTGGATGAAAGAGTGGTCTTCGACAGGCTGATATTTACTCTAGGTATGTTCTTTGATGTACTTTCGGCTACAATACTCTGTAGTACTTTGGTGATAGGAACAAAGGCATATAAATGACTTTTAGGTCTGCCATACTACATAACAAATGCTCTGGTAGCATTAGGACTGTTCTGTCAGGGTGTAGATCTTCTCAAGAACTTGATGTAGCGTAAAAAATAGTATGGGAAGTTGTCCTTTCGCTGGAAAGAACCTTCTGCTGATGCGTGATACTGATAATATTGTTTTCTGTGCTTTAGGCCTCATTAGGTCTTCTATGTTAATCACAAGGTCTTCGATACGGTACATTTTCCATTTAAACATTGAATTAAGGCTTAAAATCTTCAATAATGGGCATTAAACTCTTTAATTCTTCACTGATACTCTTTGCCGCTTCATTGACTGTCTCTGTTCGTGAAAATGGAACTTTAATGGCGCTGGAGGTCTTACAGAGTTTAAAAACTGGTTCTTTAATGGGATGTTTCGTTCAAACACCTTCCCAGGCGTTCATTCTGCAATCTATGGTTTTGAAAATGGCATTCTCTGTGCTCTATGTCACTATGACAGTGACTGTGAGCCATGGCGGTTTCCACCACCTGTAACCCTACAAAACACACAAAAATGTTAAGAAAATCCATGCGAAATGATGGTGGATGCAGTGGAAGGCTGTGAGAATGGCATCACAACAGAGATGAAAATGGTGGATGCAAGGGAAAACTGGTGAAAAATGCAGTGTAATGGTGAAAATGTAGCAGATGGAGGTTTGGTGGCGGAATTATTTTGGGCTGTTAGATCAGATGGAGTCATGATGATCGACGGTGGGGATTCATTGATGGAAAAGCTTTAGAGGCCAAGCGAAATGAAATAAACTTTAATGTAAAACATTAAAGTTTTAATGTGGGCGGAGAGAAATACTTCTAATGTAAATCATAAGGTTTGGACCTTTGGATGGAATACAAAGGAAATGCGTAAAAATGCAACGAAACGAGGCTTGAATGGTGGGACCAGGCGTGGGCGGAGGGCGATTTAATATGGACCATCAGATCTCAGGAGGAGATCGACGGTTGAGATGACGCGATGAAGTTCTAAGGTCGCCCGATGAAAAATATGAATGTAATGCGAGATGTGATGAGGGCCGTTGATCTGCACAGATCAACGGTCAGGATTGCATGGAATAAAGTCCATGAGTGGAAGTGGGGAAGTGGTTTTCTAGGAAAAATAGTTGTTTTCGTCCGATAAAAGGCAGGTAAGACAGTTTTCACTTTTCTAATGCGATATAGGTCCCCGGATGACACGTGGCCTTTTAAAACCGCCTATGTCGCGTGAATTTGAACTGTTAAAGCGCGGAAAAAAAAAATGCGTGATATTGATGCTGGCCATTGGATCTGGGATCGTGAGATATGACAGTGGGAGATGGAGCACGATACGAGGAGATGCACAGTCGGTTAAGGTGGGGGCCGATCAAAGGTGGTTTGAATACAGGCCATCCGATCTATGAATGAACGACTGAGATCTGGAGAGGGAGAGAAAAGGCAGAGGATATGGTTAGTAGGTGGGAGGAATCTGAGCCATTGGATCAAGAGGGATGAATGACTACGATTCAATTGGAAGCAGAGGAGGCAGGGGCCAAAACTCTGATGGGATGAAGGAGAGATTGCATCTAGACCGTTGGATCGGCGGTAGATCAATGGTCGCGATTGGATCGGGGGTGACCAATCGTAGAAATAGGGTCGGAATGAGGGGAAATCCTAGCCATTGGTTCTTGTGGATTCAATGGCTAGGATCCAATCGGGGATCGGCCAATCAGGGAATCGGAAGAGTGGCGCGTTAAGTTTTGCGATGGTGCGAGATTGCGATGGCCGTCGGATTGCTTTAAGATCAACGGTGGGATCTTCATCGGGAGTTAACAAAAGGGAGGATGGGGGGCACGGTGAAATAGGCGTGGAACTGTTATATCTATTCAGATCAATGGCAAATATCGCTTCCGAGATCGACAGAATAAAAACACCTCGCATTGGAGATTTTTTGTTTAACAAAGAAAACGCGCTCCAACCAATCCTTCTGATGCGATAAGCGCTTTATGCCTCAGCGCTTGGTCTTAGCACTTAGTTGCATGGAGGGGAAGTGGTTAGGGGCTGGCCGAAAGGGGCTAAGCCTGTTATATGAAGAAAAGTGGGTTTTTTGGCCTAAAAACAGAGTTTTTAAGGCTTAAAAGAGGTTTTCGGTAGAGGTAAAAAGGGATTTTTAAGCCAAACAAAGGGTGTTTGTAAGGTTTTAAGGGGGCGATGGGATGATTTTGAAGACTTAGGAAGGGATTTTCGGGGTTAAAGGGGAAACTTTGAAAAGGGGAAACAAGGGGTTAAAATGGGAAATTTGCAGGGATACAAAGGGGCAAATGGAGGCTTTTATGAGCATAATTTTTTCACAGACAGTGGGGCTTATTTGATGGAAACAATAGTGAAGATATTTTCAAAGGAAAAGGGCATACAGAGGCTTCAAGAATGAGATATTTTCATAGGAAATGTATCTCTTGAAGGCTCAGAAAAATATTTAGCCACCTGTTTGCTTGACAAAAAATTCATAGGTGGCTAACACACCTCATGAGCAATGAAGTTCTCACATGGAATGCCTTTCTGTTGTAGTTGGTGCATAACCACCATTTTGATAAGTGAGTGATGGAATAGCTTTGAATCTGCTGAGGGAAAACTCTCTTTTGCACTATAGAGGCCATTTTGTCAACACTTCTGTAGAGGTAGTATGGTATATGCAACATCCTCACTCTAGTGAAATGCATAAGTAGCCCGATGTGATATGAGTAAAGGCAGGATAATCTTCCCTCACATGTGAAATATTTCATTATGATCCTCATCGTGGGTGCATATCTATCAAGCAAGTGTGAAAAAGGAAAGATGGACTTGTGGTGATCCTTATACCTAGGTTTTAGATTTGGCTCAAAGTAACTTAGGTCTAGGTTAGATTGCTTGAACCATTTCTCCCCTACACTAGGTATGCTTGTGGCATTGGCAATGGCATCTGCAGATAATTCAAAGGTGACCCCTACAAGATTAAATTTTTTGTCATGCATGTTAATGATAAATAGTCTAGTTAGTTCAAGGTGGTTTTTCACCTTCTACGTCTTCTCACAAAATTTATAGTAGCCCATGTGTTTGAAGCAGGAAATAGTTAGGGGAGATGCCATTAGCTCCCTTGTGTTGAGGTGTTCAAATCTATTGATATTTCCTCCATTGTTATCATGCCTCCTTGGAATTTGAGCCTCTCCACCACTGCCACTGTCCTCTCTTTCTAACATTTTGAAAACTCTGCTTTTGAAACCCTAACATTGATGTGAAACTTAGATGAAAAGAGGGTAATGGAATGGCAGTCCTTTGCAAGTGAAGGAAATGAGTGAGTGAGGGTATAGGTGTATAAGAATGAGTGATAGGGTAAAAAAACTCAATGACAACCCTCCAACTATGCAATTACCCTTTCTATCACTGATACTCTGTCTAGGAAGATGAAATGAGGGTTAAACAGTGATTTCAAAATCAAGCCTTAGGGTTTCCTCTTAGGATTTCAATTTATTTCAATTAAATGATGAAAACAATGCTTGAATATGGGTTGATGACCTGTACTTACCCCTCAATTTTCTTGGAGGACCTTTTGGCAGAGCTTGGAAGCAATTTGAGGTGTTTTGAGCATTGATAGGGTTTAGAAACCCTTCCTAACCAAGCGCACAGTGCCAAGGCTTAGCGCGCAGCGCCTAGGCTGAGGGCACAACGCCAAACAACTATGCACTGGGTCCTATCGGGCAAGAGCACAACGCTTTGCCATGCGCGCAACACCTTCAAAAAATACACAAAGGAGAAAATCCAAACACACAATGCCAGCTTCCAGGGGCGCAGAGCCAAGCTGAGCATGCAATGCTAAGGCAACTTTGCCAAATTTTTCCTGAAAACCAAAAATGCTTCACTCCTTGAATGCTCTTGATCTCTTGAAGGAAAAAATGACTTTTGAAATGTGAAATGAGCCTTTATAGATGATAGGAATTTGATTTAACTATATAAACCCACTTTCTAATGTTTTAAAGTCATTTTGCCTTTGTCATTGATGTTTTTTGACTTTTTTCTTGTAGGTGACTGAAGTGATGAATTTTAACTTTCTTTTGCTCTTTGAGGCATGAAAAATTTACCTTCGAAACTTTGGGATGATTGCACACAGTAGCACCTTCAAAACCTTCCTTTGCTACCACCATGGAGTTTGACTCATCTTTTTCTCATTTAGGCATGGAAAGCTCATTAAACACCTTTGGGAGGATTTTCACATAGCAGCACCTTCAAAACCCTCTTTTGCCTGCACCATGGAGTTCAAACCATGCTTTTCACCTTCATTGGCCACTTTTCCAAAACCCTAGATGTTTAGAGTGCTTTTCAACAATCATCAATGTTGTCTTCTAAGTTCTCGATAGCCCTTTCAAGTTCATCCATTTCTGTCCAGTTCACCTTACCTTTTTCCAATCCTCATCAACAGTCTCTGATAGAATTTATTCATGTTTGGCCTTATGTGCTTCCTACATGTCATTTTCTCATTAGTACCTTCTACTGATACAAATTTCAACAAAAATGCAAAAGTGTTGATGTTTGTCATTTTCCTCACTTGCACACTTTGTACTGAGAATATAATCCTCCTTGGAAGTTTAAGGTCCTTCTTGAGTAACCATGTGCTGAATTTCAATTACACCTGAGCTAGATTCTAGCAAAGAAAAAGCAGTGCCTGAAAAATCCAATGATGACCCTAGACTATGTAAAAACCCTAATGACCTAGAGGGTGGGTCCTTTGACCTGATCTTGACTGAAATTTGGCTTGGAGATCTTCAACTGAAAATAGAGTATGGTCAAAAGTGTTGTATTGAAGATCCAAAATCCAATGTACTTGATTTATCTAAAGAGCCTACAGAGATAGTTTGAGGCCATCAATGCTTGAGGGACCTAGAGAACATGGGAAAAAGGTTTTATGAAGGCAAGAAGGATGAGAATGAGAGGTGTAAGCCTATAATGAGTTTGTAGGAGTGACAAGGTGACCATGAAATGGAAAACTAATAGAATAGTGAAAAAATTTCTGTAAGGATAATGAAGGCAGCGAGATTTCTGAAACTCACAATTTTCAAGGAATGTTGTTTTCAGAAATCTAGAACCATCCTATAGTCATCTAAAGATGGTAAAACTATTGATGACTAACATCATTGATTGCTCAGATCCAATGGTCTTCGCTGCTCCTTTGCTGTGTTTTTCCAATTTTTCTTCTTTGGTTGTGTGCATTCGTTTCTTTTAGTTTTTTGTAGAATACTTGACTCCTTTCGCGACTTGCCCCTCGTTCATGACTTGACCCAATGTGCACGACTTGACCCTTTGTTGTTTTCCTGCCTTAACTACTTCTCTACTGCCCCTTTGATTTAGCTAATGATCTAATGATGCTCCTTTTTGACTTACCAGCAAGATTTCCCCCTTCTACTGAATTGAAAGGCATAATAGATTCCTTTGAAGCTCTTGACAGTTAGGATTTCCTCTTTTCCTGAAAATAAGTGATGGCCATGGAATATTATTTTCAGTATGGAAATCTAAGCAATAATCAATCACCTGGTGATATTGTGAAATACAGGGGTCTAACAGACATGACGATAGATGACGTTGTGCAGATGATGTGGCTATAGATGATGTGGCACAGATGATGTGGCGATAGATGATGTGGCTCATATTGTTGAGGCATAAAAGGTATCTTTCAAAAACCTATTGATCTCACATTGATTATCAATCTGGGAGCGACTTTTTATTTCAAGAGTGTACTCTATCTGAGACTGCAATTAACTAAGAGTAATGTTGTGAAAGGTGTAGTACAGTATGCTAGATACAAGAGTAAACGGATGCTTGTAAAGAAATCTAATTACAGGAACATGAATGAAAATACTCTGAAATATTAACTACTCATTTTGTAAAACATCAATCAGGGATACAATAACAATAACTCATTCCCTTAGAAATCGATGCAACTGAAATCACACTAAGGCAAGACAATCAATTTGGGGACTTGGAAGCAGTAACCACTGTCCTCTACATTCGATGGTCCTGTTCTTTAAGCAATCAAAATGAAATCAAACTTGAACTACTTACTGATGAAAATAACTGAAAAGAACTACTTCTAATAACAAGAGTTGAAAAGGAACAACAACTTGTAATTCCTATGTGTACACAACAACTGTAAACAATATCTCTGCTAATCTGAACCTATGAATCAGAAATGAAAAATAAAAAGGAATGGAACAACAAACATTAATTGAACAACAATTCTAAACTTAACGTAATCAAGAAACTAATCCTCTTAACACTTCAATCCTGTCGACAGCCAACACTATGAAATAGTCAATCAGAATGAACCATAAACCAATGGAACAACAACTGGAATTAAGTATCGAACAACAAGGCTTCATAAAAGATAGCAAGATGAATAAGACAGTAAATATGATTCTTGCTAAGATATAATAGCAGTGCAATTCATTAATACTCACAGCAAATTCGAATTCAATCCAACAACATTCAATCAATTCTGTAAACGGAATGAATCTAAACGCAATTATCACACAACAATAAGCAAATGATAGAAATACAAACAACAGAGTAATTCCACTAAGGCCGGGCCCTTACCACCAGTGAAACACTGCTGGGTTACTTCAGTACTTGAAATATGAAATGAAATGCGCCTTTATATTAATCGAACATAAAGTATTACAGAGATTGCTCTCTAAAGCCGAGAGTGAATAAAACGTAATATTACAAAAGAAATGTTTGAATCATAGGATATCTGATCTATTAATCACTAAAGGGCGTTGCCTTATATATCAGACTCTGACAAAAAAGACGAGGAATAAGATGAGGCTTGAACAACGATCCCTCAGGATCGAAGGATCTTGAGGGATTCACTTCCCTTCTTTTAGTTATCACATGATTTACTTTGACCAAAGCTGAGCTGTCCCCTGCCTTTTCTGAGTGATGCATTTGGATTTCCTTGTCCTTGGCAGGATTTGGTCTGACGCTGGAGGAATAACAGTTTCATTTATCTTAGCCTCGCCTCTGATATAGCTATTCACCTCGTCTAATTCCTGTTTTTGGCAACAAAAAGCAATCTTTAGTCATCTTTTTACAATAAACATAAATCTTTACAATTCTACCATAATTCTTGTAATAAATCATCTTTCTAGGGTAAAAAGGATTATGCTTAAAGTAAAAGAATGAGAAAACACATAGTGAATTCATACCTTTTCCACTGCTCAACATACCCCCCTGCTTACCCTTTTTCATGTCCTCATGAAAACTATAGTTCACATGCAGGGCAGTTAAAGAATACGTTGGATAAGGTTTTAAAGAATAAGTTGGATAAGGTTTTGCATCAAAAGGCCTAGAACCCTGCATTGCAGCTAATGATTCGAAGACATGCTCTGTCTGTCCTTAGGGTAGTTCATAAGTGGCTTTGTAGTCTATAGCAGAATACCATGCAATAGGGCTTCGAAACCTACACCCTAGCCAGAATGGTCCTTCTTTCAAAATGAGGTGGCTATAGGAAACCAGGCGGTCTACAGCTAATCCAAAGTTTTTATAGTTAAATGGTTCTCTATTTTGAACATTTTGATTGGAAATTCCCCATCGGACCTTAGCTGCTATGTAAGCCTAGTTTCTAATAGATAGGAAATAGTCTATCCCATTCAAGACAATTGATTTATGGACAAGCCCCAATGCTTGGATAACACCTTCCTTTGTCATCAAATTCTTCTGCCTAGCCCATAGTTGTAATGGCTACTTAGGTTCAATCCTAACCCTCAAATCTAATTCATTTTCCTTCCTTTGAAAAACATTATAGGCTTTAAGCCATTTTAACTAATTAACAGCAAAAGAAATAAATGCCTGGTATTGGATATCACCCACAAAAGGGCTAGGATTTGTCTCACTATCATTTTCCAATATGAGATTATGAAAATAAAACTCACACAAGAGGCACTGTACCTTTACCCCATAGAGTTTGCAGCATGTTACAAAATCATCTATAGTTTTAGCTCTATAGATTTTTCTGCCCTAACTGCGTTAATATTTAGCTGTAAATATCTTTCTAATAAAAATAAAGCATAGTTCTTGGCAGGGCATCTACAAGCTAAGACATCGGTGTACAATGAGCAGAGAGTGTCCATTTGATTCTGGGCTAATTTTAATTGATTCATTACCTTTTCAGCCTTCTCCTCTGCCTTTCGACACTTCTCATGGGCTTCAACCTCTGCTTCATGGATGGTCTTCATCTGTTGCTACAAATCCTAATATCTTCTCCTAGGGACAATGTCTTCTTCCAATTTTTCCCTTTCCAATCGAGCTTGTGCCAACTCCTCTTGGATTCTGGCTAATTTAGGGTCACTAAAAGTATTCTGACTACTAGCTTGCATATTTTCACTTGAAGTGGGTCCCTTTGGAACAACTTCTTTTGGAACAACTGCTTGCTATTTTGTTTCTTCATGATTAGGCTCAGCCATAGCTTCTGCAACTTGGGGGTTCATTTTAGTGGCCACTTTCCTCTTTTTCGAAGCTCGCTTGTTGGCTATGCTTCTTCTCTTTGGGGTTTGCTTGGGTATTTATTTCATTCTAAGAACCCTAACGGTTTGCCTGAGTTGTTCCACGAGTCTCTGAAGCTTCATTCATTCCCTCCGAAGCTTTTCAATCTCAGTTACTTTCTTCCTTTTTCTTAATGGAATGGCTGTTCCTTTTTCTGGACCTACTTGCTCAACAGGGTTTTGGTCCTCATTAGCTGTGCCTTCAGTTGGGCTCGCTTCTCTGTTTCCTTCTTGGGGTTCTTCCTCGATGTTCATATGCCCTTGGGTAAATTCTTCGGGAATTATACCCTTAATTGACTCTGCAATCCCCTGAGAATTTTTAGGTTGGGATACTACTTCAGTGTTCCCTTTTTCTTGTTCATGCTTCTCAGGGGAAGCAACCCCAGCTGATTCCATCCTTTTGTTAGGGTTTTCTATTTCATCCAGCATTTCTTCATCCGTTTCTTTGTTGACAGCAGAGTGCTCCCGCAATTGGTTGATATCAATATTAAGGTCCAGAGGGCTATGAGGCTGCACATAGTCACTCATATTGGCCATAATTTGGGCCAATTGATCTTCTTGCAAAGGGCTTCGTGGTGAACTTGTAGTAGTGTTTTTGGGAGGCTCTGTTCCTTCTCTTTCACTGCTGTGATTATCTTCGTTCTCCTAGCAGGTATGGTAACAACCTTCTTGTTCATCCGAGTAATGAATTTCTCTCTCAATTTCCTCTTCTTCATTACTTCCTTCTTCTGCATTAGTTTGTTTCTCACCACTGGTGTGGTGGCTCATTTCTTCTTCATCCGAGTAGCGAATTTCTCCCTCAATTTCCTCTTCTTCATCAGTACGAGGACTTCCTCCTTCCAATTGTGGAGGCTGTTCATCCTTCAAGATGAGAAATTGAATGGGCTGGCTACTGCTACTCGGAAGTCCTTCTATAAATCCCCTACTTATTTTGGAACGGGAGGACTGTCTACGATTTGATGGCTCAGCTGCTAAGCTAGCCATTCTCTTCCATTTTGGGGCAGGTAAGGCTAATCCTCTATCAATCGAAAATATCAAATCTTCCCAACTGGTCTGTTGTTGGGCGAGAGTACGACTCACTATTAATTTGATTAGGCAATGGTGGCTTACCACCATGTATGCATGCCGAGCTTTTCTTATACTACGGGCAACATCATGCAGTAAGGAATTTAAAAATGAAAGCAAATTTATAGTGCATTTCTGCTTTAATACTGCCAATAATTTAAGGTGGCAAGGTCTTACCACGTCTTTCCTTCCGTCGCATGTTATATAGGCCTGCACTATCTTGGCCAATTCCATCCATGGTTCTCCCAATGATGCCGGCTGAACTCCTTTGCCTTTGATGACCAATATCTGTCTGTCATCCTGGAAAATATTCATGGCTTCTTGAAGCCTGACCTTTTTCTGAGTCCATATGGTTCCTTGCGCTGGTAGACCAGAAACCTCTGCAATTATTTCATCTGTTATGGCTATCTGTCTTCCTCTAACCATGGAGTATCCTTCCTGCAAATTCTGCAAAAACTCGGTAGCCACTGTTTCATGGGGTTGTTGCAGCCTTGTGAAATATGTAATCCATCCCGATTTTTCCAGAATCTCCCGTGCAGCATCAAAAACAACTAGCACTTGCGGCTCACTACGAATTGGTCGTCCTCCCATCGTCTCTGCCCACTGTTACTTTTTTCCAAACACACAGTGATTGTAATGGAACAACACAACACGATGAATTGGAATAATATCGTTAAGTTTTTTTTATTCCTTAGAATGTCGAGATTTGATTTGCATACAGGTAAAAAATGTAGGGATTTGATCTGCATGCAGAGATTAAGAGACATCCGCGCCCCCCCTGGAGGATGATAGGTCTTCCTCGACCATCAATTAAGAGAGGAAAGTACTACACAACAGTTGTACAGCAGGAAAAAGCAGGCATAATTATGATACAATCAATCAAATTATAGCATTTACTGAAATTGATGCATGTGATAAATCAAAAATATATATAGAAATGTTTTGTAATGATTTAAAGATAAGGAGAAGGGACAACTTAAGATGAACATAAGTACAGATGCGTTATTACCCACTCAAACTAATGTGATCGATTTGTGATGATTTTCATGTATAATAGGTTCGAAATCAAGGGTTGAGGATTCATACTTTCATTTGATATTTAGATAGATATAGGAAAAAGGGTTTAATATTACTATTGATGTGTACAAATGTGACTCCAATACCATCAACAGAGCTCTGTTGCCCACAGGTGTCCATAACCTTGACAGAGTTGCTTTCTCACCCTTGGAACCATTGTCCTTTATTTATACTGAGGAACTACTGTTTAATTGTCATGACGGAGGCCATTGTGCTGACTTGGTGACCAAATAAATTACAATTCCATTCACCGGGAAGAAGTGAGAAGTGGGCAGGCCGGCTCGTGATGAGACCTCCTGTTCCAAGGACTTCTTAATTTTTTTTTTCTTTCAATTGTCCATTGGACCATATCCCTGGTGTGGTGGCCATGATGGGAATGGCACTTCACTTGCTTCCTTATGATCATGGTAGGCTGGCTCTTGATGAGACCCCCTATCCTCCATCTGCCATATCATAAAATTATTAGTGAAATATAAATATTCTTTCTTTTTCATATAGCACTTTCCTAGTTATATATAAAGGATGGCTCAGCACTCCTTAAGAGTAGGGATGGTGGAAGAAGTCTAAACATCTCAATAGAAAAGAATATGCCCTTATTCCTTCTCCATAAAAATCAAAGAAAGTTATAAAATTTGGGGAAGAACCAACATGATAAGGATAATTGATCATATTAATTCTAGTGATAGTAAGACAACAAAGTCATGTTATTAATTATGTCCCTTTTTCCTTTTTCTTATCATTATGAAACAATTTTCTTAAAAATGACGATTTCTTTGGATTTGCTGATTCCAGTAAGCTTTAATTTGTATGATTTTGTGTAAATAGTATGTTTGCCTTTAGAAGAGTCATAAAAAATCCTCAAAATGCTGGTTTAGAACAAAAAATAATCCACTCAAAAGGTGTTGTTCCTTTAGAAAGGAACAACAAAAACAATCTGCGGAAATGTTGTTCCTTCTGAAAGGAACAACAAAAAGAATCTGCGAAACTGCTGTTCCTTTCGAAAGGAATAGAAAAACAATATGTGAAACAGCGAAAACAAACAACACAACTACTGTTCCTTTCAAAAGGAACAACGAAAACACTCTCAACAAAGATGCTGTTCCTTTGAAAGGAACAACAAAAATGCTGTTCCTTTAGAAAGGAACAACAAAAACTCAAAATAAATGAAATAAACAGAGTTTTGAAAAAACATAATTCCATGAAGCAAACAATCAAAATAAATGAACAATCTTTATGTACAAATTTAAAGAAAAGAAATGATTTAATAAATGGGTGCCGAGGGGAGTTGTCCCCTTCAGCCAGAATTTTCATGATAGAATCTTTCCGTAATTGTTGGTAGAAGGATTCTCGAGTAAGTGGTTTATGATATAATCATACTCGATGACCGTTCACTTTGAAGGAATGTTCAGATCCATCAATGGTGGTTAATGTAATAGTGCCATTATCATGCACTTTTTGTATTTCGTAGGGTCCAAGCCATCGTGTCTGGAGTTTCCCTAGAAAATCCTGAAACCTAGAATCATATAGGAGTGCCCAGTCTCCTTCATGGAAGATCTTTTCTTTGATAAGGGTGTCGTGCCATTTTTCTCTCTGTTGTTGAATTAACGCTGTGTGTTGAAGTACAAAGAGCCTAATTTCATCAAACTCATTAATTTGCTGCAGTCTTTTGGCCTGGGCCTCGTTTAAATCTAAACCCACCTTTTGGGATGTTCTTAATGTCTGGATTTCAAACTCTATTGGAAAGATGGGCTCTTTTCCAAATACCAATTGATACAGTGAATATCCTGTAGTGGCTCTCCATGTTGTTTGGTATGCCCACAAGGCTTCTGGTAGTCTGTAGGCCCAGTCACGTCTGTGTGAGGCAATAGTTTTTGTCAATATGGATTCAATTACTTTGTTCGTGCTCTCTACTTGGCCGTTTTCCTGTGGGTGGTATGAGGTTGTAATCTTGTGTTGAATGTGGTAATTCTGTAATGTTTCAGCTAGTTTATTACCCACAAACTGCGGTCCTCCATCTGTGATTATGTCCCTTAGGAGGCCATATCGCACAAAGATTTGGAAAATAAATTATATTTACAGAGTCATCTGTAGCTTTTGAAAGTGCCTCTGCTTCAACCCATTTAGTGACATACTCGGTTGCAACTAGGATGTATGTTTTTTGGTTTGATGGGGGGCTAATAGGGCCAACAAAATCGAGCGCCCAGTGTTCAAATGGTTCAATTACTAGTTGAGGGTTCAAAGTCATTTCATCAGACTTCCCAGGGCGACTTGCCCTTTGGTAGCTATCACAGGTTTGCACAAATTTTTTGGCATCTTTAAAGATGGTAGGCCAGTAATAGCTTGTCCATAAAACCTTATGGGTAGTTCTACGATCTGCAAAATGTCTGCCACACGGCCCATCATGGCATGCTTTCAAAATATCAAATACCTCGTCCTCCCGAACGCATTTCCTAATTTGCATATCTGACCCTGTATGAAACAGGTAGCCCCCAATCCAAGAGAATCGGGTACTACACTTTTATTATCTGCTTTCTTTCATTAAGGGTTAGATGTTTAGGTAATTTATCTATTGCCAGATAATTTTCTATATCAGCATACCATGGGGTTTTGACAGTAACAGTGAACAAATGTTCATCTAGGAAGTGGTCTTCAACTGCTTCTGTATCTGTTGGCTTTGGCATTCTTGACAGAAAATCAACTACAAGATTCTCTTTTCTAGGTTGATCTTTGATTGTAATGTCGAATTCCTACAATAAAATCAACCATCTTGTCACTCTTCCATTTGTAACAGGTTTATTTGCTAAAAATTTAATGGCAGAGTGATCAGTATATAGTACTACAGGATACCCAGTTATATAATGTCTAAAATTATTTACAGCATGTACTACAGCTAAAAATTCCTTCTCAGTCACAGTATAATTTAATTCAACAAGAGATGGATTTTTGCTAATAGAATAGATTGCATATGGTTTTTTATCTTCCTCCTGCCCAAGCACTACTCTAATCGCTGTGTCTGAGGCATCAAATGAAATTTGGAATGGCAAATTCCAATTTGGGCCCCTCAACACTGGGGCTGTTGAGACAAGATTTTTCAGATTGTTGAAGGCGTTGTCACATTTATTTGTCCGAATAAAATCAACATTTCCAGTTAATGCATATAAAGGTGCATCTATTTGAGAATAATGTTCTATAAATCTCCTATAATAACCAGAAAATCCAAGAAAGCTACGTACCTCTGTTTGTGTGGTGGGTGTGGGTATTAAAAAAATTATCTGAATTTTGGCTGGATCCACCTGAATTCCAGCTGCTGAAATATAGTGCCCTAAGATAACTCCTTCAATCATCATCATATGAAACTTTTCATGGCTTAAACAAAGCCTAGTGTAAATACATATTTGCAACCCCTTTTCTAAATTTTCTAATCCTGGCTCAAAATCATCTCCGTAAGGTGTGAAGTCATCCATATATACTTCGATCCCTTCATTTATTAAATTTGAAAAGATGCTGAGAATGGCCCTTTGAAATGTAGCAGGGGCATTGCATAGGCCAAAGGGTAAGACTCGGTAGGAAAATGTCCCCCAAGGACAGGTAAAAGTAGTTTTTATCTTGGTCTTCAGGGGTAATCTGGATTTGATTGTACCCACTGAAGCCATCGAGGAAGGAAAAGAATTTATTTCTTGCCAATGTGTCTAATACCTGGTCAATGAAAGGAAGGGGAAAGTGGTCTTTCTGGGTTGTCTTGTTAAGTTCACAGTAATCTACACATATTCTCCACTTCCCGTTCTTCTTTGGTACCACTACTAATGGAGAGACCCACTTGCTATCAGATATTGGGTAGATAAAATTGACATCCAATAGTTTCTGTAATTCAGCTTTCACAATATCTTTAAGATGAGGGTTTAGTCTTCTTTGGGGTTGGCGAATGGGTCTCGCATATTTTTCGGTATAGATGTGGTGTGTGCATAATTGGGGGTCAATTCCCTTCATGTTTGGGTAATCCCATGCAAAGGCTGCTTTGTATTTCCGTAGTAATTTGACCAACTTCTCTTCTTGTTCAGCAGTCAGATTTTTGTTAATGTTCAGATTTTTTCTCGGCTCAATTTCTACAACCTTACTATTGTACACAGAAGTAGTGGGTATTACTTGATCAGGAATGTCTTTCAGAGGATCTTCTTCTTCCTTATTATCAAATGTTGCCTTGATCATGTGACATTGTAGATGGGATCTGATTTGTGGTTTATTAATAAAACTATTAATGATATCATCCTCTGTTTGGTCTTTAAAATCAAGGGCATCTTCTATGGTTAGAGGTGATCTCATATTTTCCATAAGATATGATACAGGTTGTTTTCTTGTTTTGATTATTAATAGGCTTGGTTGGGCTGGGGGATATAAAGCTAAGTTCTTGACATAGTTTCCCCTTGTTATTGTCATGTTGCCTTGCCGGCATCCAATATAGGCATCGAGAGTTGCCAACCAAGGTCTACCTAGGATTAATGGGTGTCCATCTAGCTGGTTCTTTGGGTTGATAACCAAGAAGTCTGCAGGGCATTCCCAGGAATCTACATATACCATTACATCTTGTAGTGTACCCTCTAGTTTGACTACCGATCGGTCGGCCAATTCCAATAAGGTTGTTGTTGGTTCTAGCAATGCAATGCCAAGTTTTTGACAGGTAGTGGTTGTTAAGATATTGATTGCTGCTCCCAAATCAACTAAGGCATTTGGAAACAATTGCCCATTGATTTGGACTGTCACTATAGGATTTCCTGGGTCTTCATATTTTATAGGTGTTTCCATTCCTAATAATAAGTTAGATAGAGTACCGACTATTTAGACAGTTGGGTTGGTGGTTGTTCTCCTCTTTGGCTTCTTTATGCACAGTTCCCTAATGGTTTTTGCATAAATAGGGATGTCTTGGATAGCTTGGAGGAGAGGGATTTTTATACACAAATTTTTTAATTCTCCCAGAAGATCAAAATCAGGATGTTCTAATGGGCACGGTATGATTAATCGTTCTGGGAATGGTGGAGAAGAGGTTGTTACTTGTTGTTGATTTTGTTGTTGAACCTCCTTCTCTCTTGGTAATGTTTGTTCTACAGGTAATGGATCTTCAATATGAACATTTTTGTTTCTCTCTGTTTCTACTATACGCCCGGACCTTAATTTAAGGTCATTACACTCCCTCAGTTCAGTTTCAATTCTGGGGGTTCCATTATTTGGACAGACTGAACTGGCCTATTTTTTGGGTTTGGGTTGGGCTGGGCCAGGAGTTGCGGTCTTAAGTTGGTATGGGGTTTGTATAGGGAGCTGGCAGTGTAGGTTGAGAGAGAGGAATTGTTCCAACTGGCCGATTGTAGGTCTTTGTCAGTTGGACTACCAGGCCTGACTCTACGAAGTAGAGGGGGACCATTGTGTTGGATAAGCATTTTTTTTCCAAAATGGTGGACAGAAAGGAAAATTTGGCCAATTAGTTTGATTTGTTTGATTTGGCCATGATGATGTAGGAAATGGCTGTTGTGACCAATTAGGGAAAGGTAGTTGATTTTTCCACATTCCATTATATTGCTGAGCATTGTATTGAGGAGCCTGAAAAGAAGAAAATGGATCAGTTGGCATACATGATTGTCATGGTTACCATTGTCGATGCTGATTAAGTAGACATACCACTTCTGATTCTTCTTCTACCTCCTTATAAACTGCTTTTAGGCCAGGAAGCGAGGGACATCCTTCTGTGGGGTGATCTTTCGTGAAAATGGCACAAACTTTGATTACATCTAGCAGGCACTCTTTGTGGTTGTGTTTCTTCCTGTATCTAGGACAGAATACTGCCAAATTTTTCTCTGCTTCTGCTTGCTTTTGTTTGGCTTGCATAATGTCGAACTGCATTTTTAGAGTGCCTAGTATATTTGTTTTAAAATCTTCCATCAGGTTTCCAATCTCTGCACAAGTTACACCTTCATTGGAGGTCTTGTTGTCCCTTGTAATCATGTCACGTTCTGCTAATTTTAGCCTTGTGTTTCCCCTCGAACTCCTGATACACAAATCAATGATGTTAGCGTAGCTTTCTTGATATATATCACCTTTTCCATAATATTCAATGTTTCAACCCATTGATCTTTCATTCCCCTAATTAATGTAGTTTTCCGCACATTATCAGGTAAGGGTAAGGATGCATAAGGAGATCTCTAAAGATTGTATTGAAACCGTTCCACATATTCTTCCAGGGTTTCATTTGGTTTTGCTGTCATTTAAAATATTTCATCTTTTAGTTCCCGAGACCTGCAATAATCTTGATATTTCTTTAGAAATGCACCTTTCATCTGATCCCAATCAGTTATGACACTGCCACCCAACCCCATAAACCATCTCAAGGCTGCTCCTTTTAATGTGGAAGGAAATAGTTTTAATTTTTGGGGATCGGTGGTATAATCATACCCCCTGCACAACATATCGAATTCAAACAAAAATGCATCTGGATATTCTGATGTTAAACCATGAAATGTGGGAATATGTTGAAGGGGAATGACTTTCATAGGTGCATTAACTGCAGTATCTACTATAGGATATTGCAGTGTAGAGGTTTGGTGGGGGGTTTTCAAGTTCTGGTTTTGGTTCTGGGCCATTGGGTCAAAGATGTGCCAATGTCCTTCTGGGATCTCAAGGGAATTCCTAGGCTGACTGGAAGGAGTAGGAATGGTCTTGACAGCACTTCCCTGGTCTGGAACAATAAGTCTTCCTTGCTGTCCTACTGTTTGAGGTGATTCAAGACTTTGGTTTTGAATGAGTTTAACAACACTTCCCTTATCTGGACTGCTTACTGTTTGGGCTATTTCAAGAGGAGATTTTGGTTCTTCTGCTTCTCCTGTTTCCCCTTCTCCTTCACGGAGATTACTAGAGTTCCCTTCTTGAGGAGAAATTAGGCAGGGATTCTCAATTTCTTGGGAATCTTGCTCAATTCCCACTGTTTGACTATGTATCTTAGCAAAGGCTTCAGATGGTGACTCTATAGCCTGAAGGGAACTAGTAGGATGTCTAGAGATAACTTTCCTAGGTCCTACTGATGGCTGAGATTCAGTCTTTTTAAGGATTTCTTCAATAAAATTTTTTCACCCAAGGGTCACCGGTCCCTTAGGTTTTTCAGGTTTAGGAGGAATTTTGTTTTTCTTAGCTGGTTTATTCATTCAAGAAAATAAGCCTTCATTCCTACCTAAAGAAAGAAGCTTACCTGATTCTGCTGTGAAGCGGGTTGTGAGCAAGTGTGTTCCTTGCCTGGTGTGCAGGTTCTTACCTTCCATCTTTAATACCCAATTCTTCACAAGCAGAAGAAAATCAATTGTGCATCACTCCTTTAAAATGGCATATACTCTCCCCGGCAACGGCGCCAAAATGTTGAGGAATAAAAGGTATCTTTCAAACACCTATTTATCTCACATTAATTATCAATCTAGGAGCAACTTTTTATTTCAAGAGTGTACTCTATCTGAGACTGCAATTAACTAAGAGTAATGTTGTGAAAGGTGTAGTACAGTATGATAGATACAAGAGTAAATGGATGCTTGTAAAGAAATCTAATTACAGGAACATGAATGAAAATACTCTGAAATCTTAACTACTCATTCTACAAAACATCAATCAGGGATACAATAACAATAACTCATTCCCTTAGAAATCGATGCAACTGAAATCACACTGAGGCAAAACAATCAATCTGGGGACTTGGAAGCAGTAACCACTGTCCTCTACAGTCGATGGTCCTGTTCTTTAAACAATCAAAATGAAATCAAACTTGAACTACTTACTGATGAAAATAACTGAAAATAACTACTTCTAATAACAAGAGTCGGAAAGGAACAACAACTTGTAATTCCTATGTGTACACAGCAACTGTAAACAATCTCTCTGCTAATCTGAACCTATGAATAAGAAATGAACAATAAACAGGGATGGAACATCAAACATTAATTGAACAACAATTCTAAACTTAACACAATGAAGCAACTAATCCTCTTAACACTTCAATCCTGTTGACAGCCAACACTATGAAATAGTCAATCAGAATGAACCATAAACCAATGGAAAAACAACTGGAATTAAGTATCGAACAACAAGGCTTTATAAAATATAGCAAGATGAATAAGACAGTAAATACGATTCTTGCTAAGATAGAATAGCAGTGCAATTCATTAATACTCACATCAAATCCGAATTCAATCCAACAACAATCAATCAATTCTGTAAACGGAATGAATCTAAACGCAGTTATCACACAATAGTAAGCAAAGGATAGAAATACAAACAACAGAGTAATTCCACCAGGGCCGTGCCCTTACCACCAGTGAAACACTGCTGGGTTACTTCAGTATTTGAAAGATGAAATGAAACGTGCCTTTATATTAATCAAACATAAAGTATTACAGAGATCGCTCTCTAAATCCGAGAGTCAATAAAATGTAATATTACAAAAGAAATGTTTGAATCCCAGGATCTTCGATCTCTTAATCACTAAAGGGCATTGCCTTATATATCAGACTCTGACGGAAAAGACGAGGAATAATATGAGGCTTGAACAATGATCCCTCAGGATCGAAGGATCTTGAGGGATTCACTTCCCTTCTTTTAGTTATCACATGATTTACTTTGACCGAAGCTGAGATGTCCCCTGCCTTTTCTGAGCAATGCATTTGGATTTCCTTGTCCTTGGTAGGATTTGGTATAATGCTGGAGGAACAACAGTTGCATTTATCTCAGCCTCGCCTCTGATATAACTGTTCACCTCGTCTAATTCCTGTTTTTGGCAACAAAAAGCAATCTTTAGTCATCTTTTTACAATAAACATAAATATTTACAATTCTACCATAATTCTTGTAATAAATCATCTTTTTAGGGTAAAAAGGATTATGTTTAAAGTAAAAGAATGAGAAAACACATAGTGAATTCATACCTTTTCCACTGCTCAACACATATGACGCGGAAGTATATGACATGGCGCAAATGACATGGCATGCCCGGTGGGACCCAAACCCACAAATCGAAAAATCACAAGCAATGACAACTTTACAATATGATAAAGTGCGATGGGAAACTGCGATGGAGAGATTGCAATGGTGCAACGAAAGCCGGCGGGGCTCGAACACACAAACGAAAATCGTTTGATTAGAAGTTAGAAGCCTTGGGCCGATGTGCGATTCGTGAACAGACATGGTATATTCCAGAACTAAATTCAAATGCTATAATGGTTCTAGGGTTATGCGGATATTCATGTTATCGGAGAATGGACAAGATGGTACTCGGTACCTGTGGTAAAGTTTGTTTAAATTTACTGGCAACATTCCTTTGGAAAATCTAACACTTGGTGCATATTGTGGTAACCATACATCTCTGTGACATACTCAGCAGAACCAGGGACTGAAGCTGCTGTCTAAAGGTGCGACATTGTATTTGTGAAGCAACATTTATACTGCACATTTTTGAAACAGAACATTGGAAACACAATTATAAGAAGTGCTAACAAAACACAGGGATCAACAAAGGTATAAATATACAACAAGGAAAATAAGACAAAAGGTCTACATTGAAGGAATTGTAATAATGTGAAATTATTGATTGAGATAAATTTTTGTGATGCAAAGGCAAGTCTCTACAGAAAAGGAAAGACTCCAAGGCATAGAAAAAGATGTATTAAGATGAATTGTTGTGATATGTTACATATGGATGAAATTGATATTGGATAAATTATCTATTTCTTATTTAATAATCATGATATGAAGAGATTGGAAACGAATGTGTGGAAGAAAAATAATCAAGTCTGTTCACTTCATATTCCAATATAGAATACAAACAACCTTCAAATTATCTCTAAAAAAAGCATGTCATTTTGGTGTGCATTTGATAGGTTAGAGAGATAATTGATATAATATGCACATATGGAGCTGATGAGAAGCATATTTGAAGGGAGAAAAGGCAAAAGTAAAGATGGAGGAATACAAAGTTTATAACCAGGTAAATCAACATATTTTTATCATGTTGTGTGAGGGGATTGTGGTCTCCTTTCAAGTTTTAGCTTGATAGATGTTCAGTTGGAACTAGTTGAGGTAGGAGCCTCCTGTGGGTTGTAGCTTGCATAAAACATATGGGAGTTGGAGCTTCCTTGCAAGTTGTATCTTGCAAAAATTTGAGGTAGTAGCCTCCTGTAGGTTGGAGCCTACAAAAAACCAGATGTAATAGGGAGTATGATATTGCCTTTACATCACAACAATAATAATCATGGTTTTCTCCCTTATGGGTGTGCACTCATATCTGTGTCCATGTGCATTATTATTATGTGTTCATGTGATGAGTTAGCCTATTTATTACTTGATGTTCACATATTCAGTTTGTTGATTATTATTTATTAAGTTTCCCATGTAATGGTTCTGTTAATGAGTTCAATGAAAATAATTTTAACGTCCATGAATGGTCCAAACTGATTCACCCGCCACCCCCCCCCCCCTCTCAGTTTAGTCAAGGGTTCATCAATTGGTAATTGAGCAGGTTCCTTTGGTGTAAGCCTAATAGCCTAAATGAGATCTGGTTGAGTCATGGACTATCAAAATGTACCCATGTTGAGTACAACAAGATTTCCTGAATGGATAGATAAGGTTCAAACATATTTAATGGCTTATGGACCTGAGGTATGAAAACTTGTATGCGATGGTTACTGCAAAGACTCTCCCTCTTCACAAGAACAACAATGGAATGCCAAGAAAAAATGCGTAATGTATAATAGTCTTCATAACAAGGATCTTGATACAGTAATGGATTTAACTTCTGTAAAATAAATTTGATATAGATTGCATCTCATGCATGAATGAGACATTAGTGGTTGCATTTTTAAGAAGAAGATAAACAAGAAGAAGAAAAACATCTTTCAAAAGGAAAAGTTTCAGTCAAATGAGGTCACTATTAGTGTGAATGGACATGATTTCCATGAAGAAAAGATAGTTGAAGAATAAGAAAAACTTGACTGTGTCTTGATTGAATTAGGAAGATTGAAGAATGAAAACAAATATTTGAAGAAACTAGTGCAAATATGTGATGAGAGAGAATATGAGCATAAGGAAGAAATTGTTGGCCTGAAGGCACAACTTGAAGAAGTAAGGAAATTAGGAGGGATGATTAATAACTAGTTAAAAGAGAAAGATACACAATATGAAAGACTAGAGGCTGAGATTTTTTTAGCTAGAAGACAGCTAGATAAAAAGAGCAGTTGTGTAAGAAACTAGAAGAGGAGGTTTCCTCCATGAAGAACTTTGAAAAGGTAGACATTAAAGAGGATAATGAAGAAACTCAAAAGGGACCTACAGAAGTAGAAGCCAATAAGAACATGATTTGTAAAGAATAAACAAAAACAAACAACAACATCAAGAGACAAGAATGAGAGGAAGAAACGGTTATTTGCAAAAAGCTCATTTTTTCCTGTAGATAAATTGCACAAATTTGGAAGATCTCAAAGGAGGTTCTTTTCTCCTATGAAAAATATCACATGTTTTTCTTTCCATAAACATGGACATGTTGCAGCGCAATGGAAGACAAAGCAAATCAAGTTTAACCAACAAAATATGCAGGAAATGAGAAGACTCCCTTAAGCAAGAAAATGGAAAGAACAATATTTTACCAAGTACACAAATCATTCCCAAGGCTACTGTTATTTATGCAATGAATTTGGCCATAAACTTGTTGAATGTAAAAAATATTAAAAAAGGTGCACAAAAGGCCACAAATCAGCTCAACCATACTGAGGTAAAACAAGATGTTATGAGTATAATAACTTTGGCCACAAGGCCAAATACTGCAAACTTCCAAATAAAATAAAAAACTCTAGACAGACGATGGAAAAAAATCAAATCTGACCAAATTGTGAATAAAAAAGAAATTCATAAATTATGAGGAATCCTAATAAAGTATGGAAGAAGAAGAAAAATGAGGAGCTTGTTACTTCAATGAAATAATGAATCCATCATAGTTTTAGGGGGAGCTGCTCTAGGAAGCAACGCAGTCATCCAACCAGTGTTAGAAAAGAAACATCCCAGGGGGAGAGCAGCCCATAAAATGTTATTATCAAATTTTTCAAAGAAGAGCTCCTTGGAATATGAATAAGCAAAAATTCAGGATGGGAAAGGACAATTCCTCTGGCAGAGAACTATAGAGGAACACAGGCACCTTAATCATACAATAAACAATAGTTTGATGGAAGAAGAGAACTAGCCAAGCAACCATGGTGGTATAGGGAACATCAGCCATGAACGTCGAAGCTAAGAGGACAAAAACATACTAAGCGATGAATGGTTAAAATAAAAAAATGTGTTTCAAGCCATGGAACTGGAAATATCCACAGAGGATGATCACAATGTGCGTCTCACTACAAGTGTTAATACTGAAAGAAAAAAATAAGAAGGATGAATAAGAAAGTTGTTCATTATTATTATTATATCATTAAAAATATTCATCAATTGGTATTTGGAGCAATATTCCTATCAGTGGAATTCTAAGCGTTATTATTGGAGCAGCGTTATTGGCATCAGAGCGTTATGGTATCAGAGTGTTATGGTATGCATTATGGTATTGGTATAGTATAAATACATCAATGTGTTATTGGAGTAGCGTTATTGTTGGAGCATCGTTGTTGTTGGAGTAGTGTTATTGGCATCGAAGCGTTATGGTATCAACGACTAAAAGTGTAGTGGTACAAAATAGTGCAGTGGTTGGAGGTTCCCCTGAGATAATGTATGGAGGAATAGCATAGTGGTTGTGGTAGTGATATTATTATGCATCAAGTAGTATATTGGTTATGAAGGAATACATGGATATAATTATCAAAACAATTATTATGGACCATTATCTTTTATTCATTGATGTATTATATTGAGCGTTGAAGCATCGATGGTGTTTTGTGAATACGACTAATTTTCTTATACATGATGGGAATTCTCACTCCTATTATTTTAAGTTTGAATAGCCTTCGAGATTATCGTGATGATGCCTCTTCTTGCTTCTACTTGCAAGAAGAATCGGGAGGAACTATGGCAGAGATTTATATGGGTGCCGATAGCACATAGATAAACATTTTCTCATACCAGGATTTCAATTATTCTATCATACCCTTAACTGACTGATTTTTCATAGAATTCCACATTATATATATCCTTATGTAACCTCCAGGGTGCATATGTCACAAAAACAACGCTGCCTCATTCTAGGGCAAGTGGCTCTTGGTCTAATGGTGGTTCCTAGCTAAACATGGTAAGTGTTATAAGTCAATATGGATGCTTGATTGGATATGTGCATAGGGTGATAAGCGCAAAGAACACACAAGAAGAATTGCAAATGTGGGATCGCGGAAAAATGGAAAACGTTTTTTTTGTAGAGAAATGGTCATCTTAGAGAAGCATACACATAGGAAGATAGAGTGTAGTATATGTGGAGCAAGTCGAAAGGTCACTCGTTTGGAAGCATTGGAAGTTGAATAAACATGGATGTGGCAAGGAAGTCGAACCAAGAAATAATGGATATGGATTTTTGCAGTGGGATGGTGGAGTTTGCTGGAATCCCAAGAGATGAATGTGAGTAATACATATATTGATGGAGGAATATGGATATCAGGTTGGCCCAGAAGATGAGATACATTGCGTAGCACCAAAGACGAGATACATTGCACAAAATTGAAGAAGCGTATTTCTTGTTGAAGCAACATTTATTCTTGGATATAATTTCACTCCTCTTCAAGTCAACGTTGATATATCTTCAAGGCATATTTCTAAAATTCATCCATAAAGCTTTGTTGAGGTCTGTCTTTGAGATTTCAATTGAACAAATTGAAGATGTCTTCCTGAATCTCATTGCGATAAAACAATTGAAGTGTCTTAGGTATGTTTGAATGATTGGAGCAGAGTCTGAACTAAGAGCTACTATCTAGATCTCACCCTGAGTGCCACAATCCTAATTTCAAAGCTGACCTTCACAGTGCAGATCAAATTTGAGCAGTGAAAATTATGTGTGTTAGAGTTTGAGGTTAATGATGCCAGAGTTAGAGTTTTTATGTTGTTGGTTATGTTTTAGAACAGTGGAGAGCACAATGTGAATAGTAAATATTATGAAGGTTGTCTTAACTGTGGTGGTATGTGCAAGCTGGAGTGAAATACTGCATGATTCATATTATCTCGTGGTCCACAGTCTTTGGTTCTCTAACCACTCATAGTGAAATTTTGCTTGTAATTACATGTAGTAGTTGGTTTTAATGGTTTTTTTGTGGCAGTGGTTGAGCTCATATGCATCCAAGGTCATATTTGCATACCCCATATATCAAATATTTCAAGCCCTAACCATTATTATTCCTTAAGCATGTGTTAGACCTAAAGGTTATACAATAGAGGTATGTGGTTGACTTTGAGAAGTTTTTGTAATGAAATTATGAGCAGTTGGCCTATAAACCAAGTTTTGTGCAAACATATCCTTGAATCTGTAATGGAATCACATTATAATCTACAGTGACACACCTACTCTTCATCATAGTTACCAACATTGGATTTTCTTGGTTGTAGTTAGAGCTTTGAATATCTCTCTTAGCTTGGAAATTACACCATTCTCATTTACAACAGTAAGCATAAGGAGTGAAGTTTTCATCACTTGATCTTCTTGCAGTAGTGAGATTGTACAATACAATGCATTTAATGTATGTAGCATTAAGGGTTTGTCATGAATATGTCATTATTCAGTATTAAAGTCGTTGGGCCTCATAGATTGAAATATTGTCTAATATTACAACAAGTTGTAAGGATTTTCGAGACTTATTGTTAACATCAGCCTTAAGAGAAGTAAAGGTGAACTATTTTTGCAAAAGACATATTGGCATCATCAGATTGAAGACCATAATCATGGATATTATTGCTGGTAGCTACAAGCTTGCACATGATCTTGTCCTTTCTTATACACTCTTTCAATGTTAACGGAGTATGAAGTATATTTGGAGCAGAGTGTATGTATCACATGGAGAATCTTCATTATTCTTTTATTATTTCGATGGTGCATGTTTGTTTATATATATTCTTGTATAGTTTTGTCTATGGAGTGTCTTTATTATCATCTTCAGCATTATGCAAGTGCAAGGATGGTTTTTTTGGATGGTATCATTTTTTTGTGTATATACATGAAATTTCAATGATTTCCAAAGTGTTATCCCAACAATAATTATATACCATATGGAGCAATAGTTATTCTAGAGCAGCCTCAACAAGGCATATGCAGTGACATTCATTTAATAACAGAAGCATATAATGAACAATGTTATACAGAACTCAGAGAGTAGTAATGCAATGATGGAAACTACATTGAAAAATCTGTAACCCCTTTCCATTGATGTCAAAGGGGGAGGTAATGTAATTGGAGGAAGGAAGATATTTCTCAGAATGAAAGGGGGAGGATGTGATGCCATCAATACCAGAGGGGGAGACTATTTGAAATATTGTCATTGATGGAAAAGGAGCATATCAAGATCAAAAAAGAAGCAAAGGAGTAGCATCAACATTATCATTTATGGCAAAGGAGAAGCATCAACATTATCATTGGCTTTGGAGCAGCGTTAGTGGTCACATGGGAGAAGTGGAATATTTCTAGTGAATAGATGATGAATTCCCCTTCACTTTGTGCATATTTTTAAGAAAATCGCAAATCACAAATCATTGCACGAAATAAAATCAAAAAATCGCAAATTGCATAATCACAAAATCGCAAATCGCAGAATCGCAAAATCATAGAATTTCAAAATCGAAAATCGGTAACAAAGTTGCGATATGACCATGTGCTATGAGAAAATGCGATAGCGAAATACGATATATGACATGGCGCAGATGACGTGGCGATAGATGACATGTCACATATGACGTGGCATAGATGACATGGCGACAGATGACGTCGTGATAGATTACATGGTGGATATGACATGGAAATAGATGACATGGTGCAGATGACATGGCACGCTCGGTGGGATCCGAACCAACAAATCGAAAAATCACAAGTGGTGCCAACGTTATGATTTGAGCAAGTGCGATGGGAAAATGTGATGGCATAATGGAAGCTGGTGGGACCCGAACACACAATTGCAAATCCCAAATCGCCTGATTAGAATTCAGAAGCCTTGGGCCGATGTGAGATTCATGAACGGATGCGGTATATTCTAGAACTAAATTCAGATGCCATAATGGGTCTGGGGTTATGCAGTTATTCATGTTATCGGAGAATGGACAAGAAGGTACTCAGTACCTATGGTAAAGTTTGTTTAAATTTACTTGCAACATTCCTTTGGAAAATATAACACTTGGTGTAGATTGTGGAAACCATACATCTCTGTGAGATACTCAGCGGAACCAGGGACTGAAGCTGGTGTCTAAAGGTGTGATATTTTATTTGTGAAGCAGTGTTTATGTTCCACAGTTTTGAAACAGAATATTGGAAACACAGTTAAAAGAAGTGATAACAAAACACAGGGATCAAAGAAGGTATAAACGTTTAGCAAGGAAAAGAAGACAAAAGGGATACATTGAAAAAATTGTAATAATTTGAAATTATTGATTGAGCTAATTTGTTGTGATGCAAAGGCAAGTCTCTAAGGCAAAGATAAGACTCCAACACATAGAAAAAGATGTAGTAAGATGAATTGTTGTGATACATTACATATGGCTGAAATTGATATTGGATAAATTATCTATTTCTTATTACAATATTCATGATATGAAGATATTGGAAACGAATGTGTGGAAGGCAAATATTCAAGTCTGTTCACTTCATATTCCAATATATAATACAAAAAACCATCAAATTATCTCTAAAAAAAGGATGTCATTTTGGTGTGCATTTGAGAGGTTAGAGAGCTGGAGAATGTGAGAGAGCTGATTGATATACTATGCATGTATGGAGCTGATGAGAAGCATATTTGAAGGGAGAAAATCTAGAAGTAAATACGGAGGAACACAAAGTTGATAACTAGGTAAATCAACATATTTTTATGATGTTGTTTGAGGGGATTGTGGAATCCTTTCAAGTTGTAGCTTGATAAATGTTCAGTTGGAACTAGTTGAGGTAGGAGCCTCCTGTGGGTTGTAGCCTGTAGAAAAAATATGGGAGTTGGAGCTTCCTTGCAAGTTGTAGCTTCTACAAAGTTGAGGTAGCAACCTCTTGTAGGTTGAAGGCTACAGAAAATAAGATGTAATAGGGATTAGGAGCTTGCCTTTGCATCCGAACAATAATAATCATGGTTTTCTCCCTTATGGGTTACCACTTATATCTGGTGTCCATGTGCATTATTATTGTGTTTTGATGTGATGAGTTAGCATGTTTATTACTTGATGTTCACATATTTAGTTTTCTAATCATTATTTATTAAGCTACCCATGTAATGTTTATGTTTATGAGTTTAATGAAAAGAATTTTAATGTCCATGAATGGACTAAAATTATACACCCACCCCCCCTCTCAAATTAGTCAAGGGTTCATCAGTTTCCGCACGAGGAGGTCGACGTACAAAAGGTGGCTCAGGGTGAGGAAATTCAATATGCCCTTATGGTCACATAATCAACCTTTCCAAATACCAAACAATTTAGAAGGAAGGTCATTATAATTGGGTTTCATACCCAAAAATAATTATGCATAAAATAATTTTTCAAAATAAATTGGAATCTCGTCATTCCATGGAAGCTCTCCATAGGCTGAAAGGAACCTATCATACAAATGGTTGGCTATATTAGGTTGCTTGAAATATTTCACCTTCAACATCTTTCTTTTCATCCTTACTTTGAAATTAAACATAGATTTTTCCATTGCTTTTGTAACCTTATTTTTAACATCAACCCATTTATCGGGACCCATTACGGCTTCCTTTCTATGCCTCATCATTTCTACCAAGCTATCCGTGGTTGGCCCAAGCTTCTAGTAAACATCTCAAAATGTGTTTAGAGAGTCACACGACTATTTCTAAGCTTTCCCGACTCTTTGCAGGGAGCTCCAAACTCCCAATATCTTTCCTCAATTTTGAATAAATACATTGGCACCTACGTAATGTACATTGTTGGATGTTTTTTTCCCAAGGAAATTCATCAAGAATTTTAGAGGGATAAGTTGTATTTGGTGTAAAACCTTCTTCTTGAATTTCCCGATTTCGCCTACAAATTTTTCAACCAATATTTTCACCCTCTGCATCAATATATAAAATTACATAAATAAAAAAAAACACGTGAATAAATGTACAAATTTGTTTTAACATATTTTTTTTTATATAATTTAACAAAATGATAATCATGATGATCTGATTCAGATTTATAACCACCTTGAGATGGTTGAGCACCATCATTCCCACCTAGAGATGGTTGACCACCAACATGACCACTCATTGATTGGAAACCAGGGGAATCTGTACCGCCCTCACACGATGACATTGTGAGCGATGCTTCTTAAAAAAAATAGAATTTAATCAATTCAAATATATATGTATGTACATACATATTTATTAGATACCTATTTATCATTTAAAAGTGTGTGTGTGTGTATATATATATATATATATATATATATATATATATATATATATATATATATAGACACACACACACACACATATATATACACCATACCACGATGGTGTGAACAATGGCCTTCCATTCACTGAGTAGATACTCTTTTCGTCTGAACTCCTAAAAAAGTAAAATTTACTAAGAATTGATTTAACTCGCTAAATTGATAAAAGATCAATTCCATATGTATACACATGTACGTGCATAAGATTATATTCAAATTCATTTAAAAACTTTCACATAAACATATATATACCACGATCATGATGGACGTCCCCTGATTCATTTGATATTCTCTTTGATCCATGATCCCCCCTCTCGTATATGCATGAGACTCGATTGATGCTCACCTCGAAGAATCATGTGGAAAATGTTCATCCATGATGTATGGATATCTACAGATACATAGATACATGATCTTTAAAAAGTTGTCTCACACATTTACTATTCTTTTTAAAATTATTATTTAAGAAGATTGAAATAAGTCAAAATTTTGATCTTTAATACACAAATGTTGAAGCACAACTTGAACAAAAATGTAAAAGACAAAACTTGAAGAAAAAATTGATGTAAAACTCAAGATTATTTAATCACAAATGTTGAAGCGCACAACTTGAATAAAAATATAAAACACAAAACTTGAAGCACAAATGGATCTGTAAAACTCAAGACTATTTAAACACAAAATTCTTGAAGCACACACACTTTGAAAATTAAGTAAATTTTTTTGTAAAACATGAAGTTCACCAAGTTGTGCTTACATAATGGGGGCACACTTGGTATATAATTGAAAAAAACACATGGTCATTAAAAACGACACATTTATAACTAAAAAGCACACACATATCAAATATATCTTACAATGTCCATTAACAAATTTTGATGTAGAGCTTCTTAACACTAATTCATCTTTGACACACAAATCTTGAATTGGCATTTCCCCATACAATAGATCACTAGACATCTTATTAAAATTTTCACAATGTCTTATACAAAATGATTGAAATTGTTTAACAATATTGTTTGTTTTTCCATGTAGTTGTTTTAACCTCTCCTTCTTTGATTAAGTGCCTAGAATTATGCTAAAAAATGAAAGTTATCAAAATGATATGAAACCTGAATGATCGGGTAATGTTTGTCATTATGAATCTGGCTCAACTCGTTTCAGACGAAATGGAATTTGTATGGCTTCAGAAATGAGTTTTGTTCACTTTACTAGAAAGGAAAAAAAATGCAGAAAGGGAGCCTAGTCAGCGGTCCGTACTACTGACTGGGCAGGTCAAAGGTTTGGGCAATCCAATTGGAAATTTACTGTGTAATTTTGATGAATCACAAGTTGACAAGTGTCACAGGTACAGGGTGAAATGTGGCATGGTTTTAATTGGTCTAAGGGAGGCCAATGAGGAGGAGGCATGTGGCTCAGCCTGGGGCCACCACATGTCCCCCTCATGGAAAAGTAAATTGTTTGCAAAGGACCAAAAGGACTAGCGGGGGTCGAAAACAAGACCTCCACCCCACCAACAACACATGCCACCAGTCTGCCTACACTTTAGTTCTTAACAACTATAGTGCACCACATATATTTAAAGTTTAATGTTTATGCTGATGGAGGGAGAGGGGGCTAGCCCCCAATACATGTGACCTAGACCTGGAGACCATGGCAGAGCAGTGGAAGGGCTTACCCTAAGCGTATATATTTAAACCTTAATCTACATTTATTAACCCCAAACATCGTTAACTAAGCACCAATCTGGATTGCCACAAAGCGCAAATTTAAGTGCTAAACTCGCTTAATAAACTTAATGTGGTGTTATTAACTTAATCCGGATTAACTTGGCAATCCAATAATTTTGGCGGAATTACAATTTTTAGTGCCAGCTAGCTCGAATTAGTGGAAATTAGCTAAATTTAGGGAGGAAATTGTGGAACAAACTATTAGTGGTCATAACTCAGTCAATTTTTGACCAAACCAGGAACAAAAATAGGCTAAGGTACTATTTTTGAGTATTCTGAACTCCTTGGTGCATGTTTTAGGAGAAGAAAAGCATTGTAAACACATCATTTTGAAAATTTAAGCATAATATAAATGCCCAAGCCATGGAAGTTGGAATAAGGAGATGTAGCCCAGGAGGGGTGAACTCCTTCATCAAATCCTTGTGTTGATTTGATGTATGGTGATGTACTGTACTTTTATTTGTTGTTGTTCAGTCTTTCTTTTATGTTAAATTGTTAATAAAAATAACATAAAAATCACTCATGAGATTCAATAACTTGCAAGAGAAATTGAACGCTTAAGCACATGTAAAATATTGGTTTCAAAATATGAAAGAGGAATTAGCACAACAATACTAACATACCCCATTTAGATCATTTTTGGTATCAGAGATTTAGGGTTTTTGTGCAGGAAGGGATCAAATTTTCTGCAAGTTTGTGTCATGCTTACCAGGTTAAAACTCAAAAGAGGAGAAGGGAAGCTGGTTGAAAGCCCCACAGTTGGGTCAAGAGGAAGAAGGGCAAGGTTGCCAAATTATTCACCACCAACATATCCTCAAGTTGAAGTTGAGTCTTGTTGGCGAGAAGTCAGGTCTCGCGGACAAGACCCAGGTTCAGGAGTTGTGGCCAACAAAGGGGTCCGGTGTAGTCTAGGAACACGCCGGCATTTTCACCCTGATCTGGAGAGCAGTGCGTCTCACCTGAGGCATGCCGCAACCACATGCAAAAGGGGATGAGATCAATGGCAAGGAACAAACCCGCAACTCATGAAGGACAGTGCATCGATTACATATACAGAGTTATATACGCGAGATCACTTAATAAGCATTCAGACATTTGCAAATTAAATTTTAAACCAGCATAAACACATTACAAGCACATAAACATCTTATGGAGACAGTAATCTTCCATTGTATTAATCTCTTGGCAAAACACATGATTACATGGCATTCTCACTGATAGCGTAAAAATCTGATACAGATGGATTTCGGAATAGAAAGGTAGAATAGAGAAGATAGAGAACCATAGGAAGGACATGCATGATTTCACCGCAGTTTCTCTGTGCGTCTTTCCCTGTCTCGAGCCTCGCAACCTTCCTCAGCATCCTTTCTTCATTCCCCTCTTTTTCAGCCGGGTGACTGTTATTTATTCACCCTCTCTTTCGGCTATCAGTTCCTCTGTGTCTTTACTTCAGTTTCTCCCGGCTTCTCTCATATTATCTGCGTGTTCCACTTTCTGTCTTCTGTTGTTTGTTTTCTTCATCTGTACTTGTCCCTGTTCTATCTCCAGCTATCGCATGCTTCCGTGCCACCTTGATAGCTCCGCGAATCTTGGTAGTTGCGGCGCGGTCGTGGTTGCCATGTGTATTCATACCGCAACTAAAAAAGGGTCAAAATTCAAAATGTCTTAGCCAAGATTTCAAAACTAAAAAAAAACAAGGGCCCCAACAGGCCCCGACCACAATTCCTTGACTCGTCCCCGAGTCAATCACAAATAACAGTCTCTACTTCCATTGCCCTGCTGGCTCCCATGCTCTGTTCTGCTGTGCTTTCACCCTGCGCCCTTTCCTGCTGTGCTCCGCCATGTGGTTGTTCAAACAAGGGCCCCAACTCTGGGACCCGGTGGAGCGCTGTATCTCTAAGCCCGGTGAAGTCTGCCACCACTTGCTGCCATTCCTGCATAAGCAAGTCGGCTTCTTCAGAGATCCGGGTGGTGGCGGCCTCGTCTATAGTCGTCAGGGCAGCCCCGAACAACGTGGCAAGCTGGGCTTCGGCCTTGGCATCCAACTGTTGGATGGAGTCAGCATTGGCGTGAATGGGCGGCCAAATCTCCCGAATGACCTGTTTGGCCGCTGCCGAGTCGGCCTCAGTCTGTTGCATTTGAATTTCAAGCTCGTCCGCCTAGGCATAGAGCTGATCTAACCGTGCTGGGTCCGCGGTCGCCTGAATGTCACGGGAAATTTGTTGCAGCTGGGCAGAGATAGGCCGCGTCTTAACAGTGAGAGCGAGTGAGCACTCCTGCAGACTTCGCAGAAGGGCGGAAGCCACGGCCGCAGTGGAATGGAGAGTCGCCTGCATACTAACTGCCTGAGTCTGCTTGGTAGTCACCTGTTCTGAGTGAACATTCTGTGGATCCAGAAGGGTAGGCCATGCGGCTAACATCGCGTGGAGTTCTTGGTTCTCCCTGCATAGATCAGTGAAGATAGCCCGGAGGTGGTGAGCCTGGATTGCTACATTTTCCTCCGCTATATTGGCAGGAAGTGGGGCATAATGAGCTCTTGCAGTAGGCCATAAGTCGGAGAACGCCTGAACAGCAATGGTGACCTGCTCCTGTAAGTAGGTTTTCTCCCTAGTCAGCTGATTGCGCTATTCAGTAAGCGCCATGATCTGGTTATGTTGTTCGGTACATCGCTGCTCCAGCCCTGTGTGAATCTGTTCGGCCTTTAGGGCCGCCCGCTGAATGAGTAGGTACAGCTGTGCTGTACTCCATGGTTCTGCATTGGTCGTGCTGGGTGCGCCCTGCTCCGGCACCCGCTCCTGCGAAGGTTGGCCACTGGCCACTGATCAGTTTGAGGCCTCAGGAGGATGGACCGGCGTCTGCTGCTGCATCAAGGTGGCCATATCAGACTCTGGCCGATCTTGCTGCGTGGTCTGCTCTGGGGGACAGTCAGTCGAATCAGCCCCAACAGTGGCTAGTCGGACAGATATAGTGGAGACCGGATCCTGGGGTGTGGCCACGGGGTCAACCGGTGGTACCATGGCTACAGTACTGGAGGTGACTTCCACCCCGTGGTCACCTCCGAAAAGTTCCCGGATGAGAGAATCTGACACAGTAGCTGATGAATTGGATGGATTGGAGGAGGTGGCAGGTGGACGGCCGGTGGATGGGGTAGTGGATGGGGTGAAAGAAGTATGGGGGAGGCGAATGTTAAGGAAATCTAACGGATCGATCAGAGGTTCCTCTGGAATCAAAGTCGTTGTGGGTGGAGTGGCTGGTGGATCATCATCGGTAAGATCCACCACTGGATCGGTGACAGCAATGCGGGCCCTCTTGGATGGAGGGGGGTCTGATGAATCGGGTTCTGGGCCCGTTTCGCCCATCGGTGTGATGATAGGGGTGGCAGAGGTGAAGAGGTTGGTGGGGATGGGAGAAATGAGAGGGGTGGTATTGGAGGGAGCACGAGACCAACCGATCTGAAATTCAGCAAAAGAGGGAAATAAAGGAGCACCACTTGAAGCAACTTGGGTTACCACGTTAAGTCGTCTTACCTGGGCATTGAGGTGTTGTACGATGGGGACCAGTGATTCTGGTAGGTCTTGTGCGGGCTCAGCTGCATCCTGTGGAGGTTCCGCCGCAACCTGTGAGGACCCCGCTGCGCCGGTCGTGGCAGGCCGCTGTGCCGGCAGCATCCGCTCAAAGTTATATCAGGTGATCCCGTCGCGGATGTGCTTGGTGACCCCTGGCCACGCAGAGACCTCACGGTGAAAGGTGTCATCATTCAACTGGAATCTAAGGGGTGCCATGTGGAAGGTGGTGTCTGACACGCAAGTTGGCCAGAGGAAAGTGTGCTTGTGGCTGACCCCAAACCACACCTGCTCACTATACTCATCCAACAGGTGCCTAGGCACCCGTTGCTGGTTAGTCACCACATCTGTCATCATCCTGTACCACGGCTGAAACGCTTTCGCGTTTACCTGTTTGGTTCTGGGGTTCGAGGACACCTGCCAGGGGGAGTATTTCATCGCGAGAGGCTGGCTCGTGGTAGTCTCCGCCGGCATCCAGACAGGAGGAAGGTGCCATTTCCACATGGCGAAAGCTAAAATTAAGTAACCGTAAATGAAACTGGTGGTTCGCTTGTAGTTCTCTTCGCAGGCCGCGAAGAGTTCTTTCAGCCCAAAAGAGCACCAATTCAACCTGACGCCCTGGATGCAGTGCTCCGCAATGGAGATTGTATCCAGGGTGCACTCTCCCTTCGTGTAGTGCCACATCGTCTTGCTAGCGATAAGGTAGCAAGCGAACCGAATTTCTGGCTTATTGATCAAATCAATTTTGGTACCTTTGCCACCCCGGCGAGTGCCATACTTGGTGTACAGGTCTGAGTCACCCGACTTCCGGGTGCGCTTGGAGGATGTCTGGCCGGCAGCGGAGACATCTGCACCATTTTGAGACAGCCCTGTAAGCCGATGAATGTTTTCGGCATGAATTGGAATTTCTTCATTGAGCCATAGGGACCCGTTCTGTATCCGACTGAGGAGGAACCGGGTGCATTGCAGGGCCAGTCCTGTAGTTCCAAAAACTGGAAAAGTCCTCAAATGCATCAAGGACGACTGTTGTAGGCCCCTGAATTCTGGTCGCATCCGGCTATTGGAGCTGCTGCCTGGCATGTAATGATGTTCCATGTAGGTCTGCCAATGGAGGTGGGGGAATTTAGCTGGGTCGGACAGGTTGGCGTCCATACATGCTGCATTGTCATACTTGCCAAGTAGTGACTCTACGCGGTGAATTCGGCTGTCCAACACTGGTTCAGGGACAGATAGGAGAGCCCTCGGCATCTTGGCGCGGCGCTGGTAAACTTGGAGGATTCTTCTGGAGTTTCCTTCTGGGTACGGTGCGCTTTGAGGCTGCAACTGCTCTGGAGTCGCTGCAACTTCCAAATTGAACTAGTCCTTCATTCTCGAGCTGATAGCCTTCATGCAAGTTATGTCATCTACTGGCACGTGCGGAGTTGATGAGACTCCATAACGACAATTAATTCTTGCTATCTTTCTTGCCTGCGATAATCGTGCGATCAATCGCATGCCTGTGTGTAATCTGACAGTTGCTAACGGTGTCATGGGGAGATGGGCGGGCACGACGGCTGAGGGAACTGCGGGTGATGGCAAATGATTACGGTACGATTACTGTCTACTTTATGGTAATTTATGACACGGATCTGAGCGATCCTACGGACTGAAAAAAGGACTAACGGAAATGACCTAGACTGACACTGGCATGGGGAGGGATCCTACATGGACGACACGCTGGACTGGTGTTGTGACACGCTGGACTGGTCCGCCCCGACCACAGTCAGTTGTGGTGAGGTATCCACAACTGACCAGTTATTTGATACACTGCCTATGAACGGAAAAGACTCCCTATGCTCATCCCGGTTGCGGGAGAGTTATTCGACTAATCTACTCTACGGGTTCTCTCGGTTGCGAGAGTTATTGATGAGGAGTGAAAGGTACCTACTCCTGGTAGGGTTTCAGGCATGCGCCATTCACCCACCCAGGGAGAACTGTGCCGTCTAGCTGTGCCAACCGAACGGCTCCTGAGTCGCGGATCTCGATGAAAAAGTAGGGTCCCAACCAGTGCATCTGGAGCTTGCCTGGAAACTTCTGGAATCGACTGTCATATAAGAGAACTTTGCCGCCAACTTGGAAGGCTTTGGTTTTGATGTGGCGGTCGTGCCACGCTTTCTGTCTGGCCTTCTGAACCTTCTGGTGGAATTCCGCCAGGAAGCAGGCCTCATCCAGTTCCTGTAGCTCCTGGAGGCGTTCCCGAAGTGACTCCTCTTCTGAGAATTGAAGGGACATTGCGATCAAAAGACTGGGTACAGTGAACTCGGCGGGAATCACAGCTTCCCGGCCATACACCAACTGGAATGGTGTCTAGTTGGTCAAACGTTTCACTGTGGTCCGGTAGGCCCATAATGCCGCTAGGAGTCGCTCGTCCCAATCGTCGCGCTGAGCATTGCAAATTTTAGTCAAGCCCTTTTCGAGAATCTTGTTGAATGCTTCCACAGTACCATTGGCCTGTGGGTGGTATGGGCTGCTTTTATGATGCTGAATCATAAATGTGTCCAGTAGTGACTTGACCGTGGCATTAATGAAATGCGTACCCTGATCGCTGGTCAAGCTCCGTGGGTAGCCAAACCGACTGATGATGTGTTCGAAAATGACCGGGCAGCGGTCTTTGCCGAGCAGTCGCGTACCGCTGCTGCCTCAGCCCACCGGGTGAGGTAATCCGTGGCGGTAATGATGTACCGGGCCTTGGAGTGTCTAGCAACCGGGGCGATGGGACCTACGAAATCAATAGCCCATTTTTCAAACGGCCACAACACATGCACTGGGTGTAGCGGAAGCTCGTCCCGGTGCGAAGGCCTTCCCGTCCGCTGGCACACATCGCAACGTTTCACATAGGCCTTACAGTCAGCATGTACCGTCGGCCACCACAGGCCAGCTTGGAGCACCTTCCTTGCGGTGGGTTTCGCACCCACATTCCCTCCCGCAACACCACTGTGACATTCCCACATCACGGCTTCCCGCTCATGGTTGAGAACACACCTGCACAACACCTCATCAAGGCCCAGCTTGTACAGCTGCCCTGCGATCAATTGGTAGTCGGCCGCCCGGACAACCAGGTAGCGTTTCTGAAGTGGGGTGTAATCTTGAGGGCACTGTCCTGTGGTCAGGTAAGTGGCAATGTCAGCCAGGTAATCTGGTACTGCTTCGACGTGGAAGAGGTCGACATCCGACAGCTGATCGTCCAACGAGCCTTCATTCTCTCCCATCTCCAACCTGGATAAATGATCGGGACCAACATTCAACCTGCCAGGCTTGACAATCACCTCAAACGTGAATTCCTGAAAGAGTAGAAGCCAACGACAGATTCTTCCTTCCAACACAGGCTTATTCACCAGATACTTCAATGCAGAGTGGTCCGTGAAGAATGTGAATTTGCTGCCCAGAAGATAGTGGCGAAACTTCTGGAGGGAGTACACCATCGCCAACGCCTCTCACTCGGTCGTGGTGTAATTCTTCTCCGCATTCGATAACCGACGGCTGGCAAAGTATACGGGGTGGTCAACTGTCGTCTCCCCGGGTTGCGCCAAGATAGCTCCAAGTGCAATACCGGATGCATCAATATGCACATGGAACTGCTTATCCCAGTCGGGGTGAACGAGTATGGGCGCCGTCGCCAACTTCTCCTTCAAGGTGTCAAGTGCCTTCCTACATTCCGCCGTCCACTGGAACACCTCTAACTTCCGCAACAGTTTCTCCAGAGGGGCCGTAATCTTTGCATAGTTGCCAATAAACTTCCTGTAATATCCTGTGTGCCCGAGCAGTGCCCGCAACTGCTTCACGGTCTCGGGGGCCTCCATGTGGACGATGACCGCGACCTTGGCGGGATCCACGCAGACCCCTTGCTTGCACACCACGTGGCCCAAAAGTGTGCCGAATGGAACTGAAAAAATACATTTCTTCAAGTTCAAGGAAATCTGCAGCTGACGACACCGGTCAAACATAACACGCAACAAGGAGGCGTGATTCTTCAACAGGCTGTAGACGGTCCAGTCATCCATGTAGACCTCTAGGAACTTGTGAATGTACTCCCAGAAAGCAGCAATGACAATCTGGGAAAACACAGCCGATGCGTTCTTTAGACCAAACGGCATAACGTGGTATGCGAATGATCCCCAGTCAGTGGTGAATGTCGTCTTTGCTTTGTCTTCCTCGGCGATGCGCACCTGATGGTAACCCGAAAACCCATCAGTGAAGGAATAAGCTTCGTTTCCCGCGACATGATCTAGAACTTCATCGCTGAAAGGAGTGGGAAATGGATCATGGATTCAAGCATTGTTCAGGCTCCGGTAATCTACACAGACACAGATCTCCGCTTTGTCCTTCTTGTTCTGGATGACAATGGGACTCACCCACTCTGCTTCTTCTACTGGAAAGATGAGACCTGCAGCCAGCATCTTGTCAATCTCCATCTTGACCTTCTCTTTGATACGTGGGTTCAACCGGTAGGGTCGGTGCTTCACCGGCCTGGCCCCTGGTTTCAACGCGATGTGCATCTCGCCCAGATCCCCCTTGATCCCCTTCAGGTTCGCAACCGAAGACAGGAACAAATCTTCGTATTCTCGGAGGAGGCTGAAAATTTCTTTTGTTGTCTTCTCATCCTAGTAATCTCCCACCGTTGCGAGCTTGGGTCTCTCGTCTATTCCAATGTTTGGCTTCTTTGTCTTTAGGGGCTGTAAATGAACTCCTTCAGTTGTCGGCTCTTCACTGATGCTCCGCTTGCCTTCCCTTTCGTCAAAATAGAGATGCCTGAGGTCCTCCAGACTATCATCATCCGGATCGCCGTCAATCCGGTGGCAAACCAACTCGTGGCTGACCTCAGGTCGTGACACCACCGGGCCCCCATCAGGCTTGTGATGGTGGAAAAACAAGACCTCCTTGACTGCCTGTAGGGCCTGAGACTCCTGCGCCGTCTCCCCTTCGAACAAGAAGCATCACACAAACTTGTCCGCGATGGCCTGCCAAGAGCAAGTGCCCCGTTTTCGCTCTTCCTCCAGGTACCAGGCCTGGGGAATTGTACCCAGGGAGTGGATAAACCTGTGGACCCACAGCTCCTCAGGGTACCGGGTGCTACGCCACTGTTCCTCGCAGGCCCGCAAATGGTGTCGTGGGTCGGAAGTTCCATGATACTTAAGCGTACTGCAGGGTCCTTCATCCTCTTTGAAGCGTGCCCGCAGAGCATCCGCCACGCACTCCCATCGCAACAGAGTGTTGCGGTGATTTTTCCACCACCGTGCCGACGTTGACTGCAAGGCCACATCCAAAAGTGGCATCCGGCTTTCAGCTGGGACCATGTCTTCCACCTTGGTAATAAAAGTATTGACTGCCCGCATGTTTGACAAGGTGGGATATCCGCGGATCTCAGTCCCTACCCATCGGACTTGGGCAATAGAGGCACATCTCCGCGTGGTGGTCTCATACCCCCCTTGCTGCCAGTCTTCCCAAGCGAGTTCGGATCCGAGCTCCGAGCTCTACACACTCTGCCAACTGATGGAGCCAGTCGCGGTCAGGTTAATATAATCGTCCCGCTTTCCTGTGGTCATCTGATAAAGGTGGTCCATCATCTGAGCATCCTCCCGATTGTCCACCGTTTCTGTATATCGCGGGCCCTGATACGGGTCGAGAGGCTGGGTGACCCGTACCTCCCCATCCTCAAAGATCATCAGCTCCTTCTTAAGGTCGATGATGGCATAATTCTCAAAAGCCCAATCAATGCCGAGTAAGGCGGGATAGGGATCCTTGTCGCCCATGATATCAATAACCTCAAAATCGGTGTATGTCTTCACCCCCGCAACGTCGACCTCGACACCCTCGAGCCGGCCGATTGGCAGAATGCAGTACTGGTTCACCATCCTGAGTTGGATTGGTGAGTAGGCTAGCCGTGGCCTTCCAAGAGCCTCCCATGTCTTCCGTGGCAGAATGTTGACGTCGGACCCCAAGTCCAACATGGTGTCGCTGATTTGGAATCCCGCGACCTGCGTGTTAAGCTGGAATTCTTTGCCTGTTCGTTGCTTGTTCCGCTTGACGCGCTGCACGTATTGAGGGGCAGCGTTCACCGGGTCTCTAAGTCCTGTGCGCCCCTGCAGTGCTCCTTCCAAAGCATGCTTGAGCTACTGCCGCAGCGCAGCGTTGTCAACAATCCTGAGGAATAGCCGGAGCCAATCCTCGACCACAGTACCTGCGACGTTCTGCGCCCCAGATTCCGGCAGCATGGGCTCCTCCAAACCTCCCTCATTCCGCAACTGGGCGAACGCCTCAACTGCCTCCTGGAAATACTTCTTCTGGACTTCGGGCCTGATCAACTTCTTCGGGGATGCCGGCCGAACCACTCGTGCTGGCTCCTTCCCGTGGGCATCCTCTCCCGTCTTCTTTCCGCCCCTCGTCACTATCGCGACGTTCTGCATGTCGGGGGTTATGGCCCCTCGCGGCTCTGAGTTTATCAGATTTTCTCCCCTCTTCCTCACCCGTTCTTCCCACTTCTTGATGAGCTCCGGACAGTCTTCTGTAGCGTGGGCGTTGACCCGGCACTGGGAACACCAGGGTCGTCGCGGAAGGGGACATTCTCGAGCCACATGACCCTCCTGGTCACAGTTGTAACATTTTACCGGACCGCGTCCGCCTGTGCGGCCTCCCCGCAAACCTCCGCCTCTTCCCCTTGGAGCCTCATTCACCCTGTAGGAGGGATGATCCAGTCGATCCGCAAGTGCGTCGAGTGCCCTGCACTGCTTAGTGTTGTGAGTCGTGGACACGCAAAATTCGCAGTACACATTATTTGGGACCATGGAGTACTTCTGTAATATTGGGCACATCCGAGGAGGATGCCCCAGCGTCCGGCAAATCTCGCAGTACTCTGTGGTGGAGGAACCCAGCTGCGGTGGGAACCCCGCGTAAGTCTGCTGCGGCTAGTATACTCCCTGCGGGTTTATTGCCGCGCCGCCACCAGGCGGTGGACCCCCCTGAATAGTTGCGACCGAGGGTCCTGCCCCTGCGCCGCGCAACTGAGGACACTCGGTTGCGACGTGGCCCTCGACCAGGCAATGAGTACACCAAACATTCAGTCGCGCTGGTCTCACTGGCTGAAGCTCCTTGAGCTTTTCAGTCAAGCTGGCAATCTGGTGTTGCAACCCTATCAAAGAAGGATCTTGCGGGGCCGCCCCCCCCCCGATATTCCTGGGGGTAGCCCGCCATGGCTTCAATCTTCATGGCCTGCTCCAAAGCGTCCTGCAGATTATCAATCTTCTGCTGAGTGAGAGGGGTTCGTGTCAAGGGGAGCAGAGCCTTGATGAACCAGTCCCTCTGGTGGTTTGGATCGATCGGGTAGCTGAGTTTCCCGATCGCGTCCTTGAATCGCCACATCAACTCCCACGCGGTCTCACCTTCCTTCTGCTTAATTTCCCACAGCTCTGACAGGCCCTGCTGGTCTGTCTGGGGAAGCTTGAATTCGCGGACAAAATCCCGCTTCACGTCCACAATTACAGGGTTAGGATGAGCCTCCGACCACTTAATAATCCATCGCAGAGCCCTTTCTCTGAGCGTGGTTTGGAATTCTATTAACTTCCCTGCATCTGGCGTCTGGCGAGCCCTCCAGATGGCTTTGCACAGGTACCAGTGTTGCTCTACATCGTCATTGCCCCGGCCAGAGAACTCTGGATACCGGGTGAAAGATCCAGCCATGTGTACTTGTGGAGAATTGACCAGGATAAATCCTCCAGGTCCTGGTTGCGTAACGGTCCCACAAGGAAAACTACCGCTACTAGTAACGCTGCTATTACTGGACGTTACTGACGCTGACGAACTATTGTATGAATGACTCAATGCTTGTAACTGAATAAAGATATAACTTAAAGGTTGATACAGTACCAGGGGAAGGTTGGGATCCTGGCCATGTAGAAGGTGAGAAGTAGGGCTTCCTGGAGGGGTGGGTGCCGTCTGATATTGAAACATCCACTGCATCACGCCGTGCCATTCATCATCGGAACTCTCTTCGGGCTGCATCTTTCCATTATCTTCGCTAGTCGTTACTTCTCTTCCTCGCGTCGCTGGGCTCCCATGCACCCACTGCACTCCCACTGCTGTCCCGTCTTCTTCTCAGGTATCCGAACCCATTGTTCCTGTCCTCTAAGGCACCTCCTTCTGATTTTTCCTCTTGATCTCTCTTCTCTTCAAATCTCGCATTACCCTTCTTCGCCACCTATCGGCGATCTGTGCCCGCCGATGCGCACGTAGCTCCCGCAACTTGCATGCAGCCTCAACATCCATTCCCCACCCCCCCACTTTCACATTCTACACAGCATCGGTCCCCTCAACCCTTCCCCCAGTATGGGAGGTTTACACTTCCATACTCATTTTGTGGAATTCAATCAACCCTTCGTCCACCATCAGAGCTTTGATCCACAACGGAATCTCCTTAAACAGCTTCCCTCTTAGCCCTGAGTGGAAAATAGCCTCGGCTTTCAAGAAGGACTGATAGCACTCAGCAGCAAACTCCACAGTGTACCCTTCCAACGTGGTCCTTACCCAAAAATCCACCGCGTGGGTTAGTTCAGTGTCTACCCGATGCAGTGCCACCAGATCTTCGTGTGCCCACCTGCGATTTATCTTCCGCAAGCCTTCTTGGGGCACCGTCGCGCGTAACCTCCACAACCAATTGTAAAGGTCCATAGGGAACATTCCCCAGAAAATTTTGTACGTATCACTGGCTGAGTCAGAGAAAAGGACAAGCTCCATGATCGCCGCCTCCTTTTTCTTGGTCAGCTCTGCTTGCTGAGCAATGAACTGGTCAAGATGATCATCCCACCATCGCCGTATTGCCCCTTCAAAGATCCTCGATACCATGATCTAGATCCCCTCAGAACATGCAGGTCCCGGCAATGGAACCATTTGTTGGCGAGAAGTCAGGTCTCGCGGACAAGACCCAGGTTCAGGAGTTGTGGCCAACAAAGGGGTCCGGTGTAGTCTAGGAACACGCCGGCATTTTCACCCTGCTCTGGAGAGCAGTGTGTCTCACTCGAGGCGTGCCACAACCACATGCAAAAGGGGATGAGATCAATGGCAAGGAACAAACCCGCAACTCATGAAGGACAGTGCATCGATTACATATACAGAGTTATATACGCGAGATCACTTAATAAGCATTCAGACATTTGCAAATTAAATTTTAAACCAGCATAAACACATTACAAGCACATAAACATCTTATGGAGACATCAACCTTCCATTGTATTAATCTCTTGGCAAAACACATGATTACATGGCATTCTCACTGATAGCGTAAAAATCTGATACAGATGGATTTCGGAACAAAAAGGTAGAATAGAGAAGATAGAGAACCATAGGAAGGACATGCATGATTTCTCCGCAGCTGCTCTGTGCGTCTTTCCCTGTCTCGAGCCTCGCAACATTCCTCAGCATCCTTTCTTCATTCCCCTCTTTTTCAGCCGGGTGACTGTTATTTATTCACCCGCTCTTGCGGCTATCAGTTCCTCTATATCTTTACTTCAGTTTCTCTCGGCTTCTCTCATATTATCTGCGTGTTCCACTTTCTGTCTTCTGCTGTTTGTTTTCTTCATCTGTACTTGTCCCTGTTCTATCTCCAGCTATCGCATGCTTCCGCGCCACCTTGATAGCTCCGCGACTCCTGGTAGTTGCGGCGCGGTCACGGTTTCCATGTGTATTCATACCGCAACTCAAAAAGGGTCAAAATTCAAAATGTCTTAGCCAAGATTTCAAAACTAAACAAAAACAAGGGCCCCAACAAGTCTTCAGTGACCATGTCTCATGAAGGAGAACCTACCATGACAGAAGATGAGAGATCATTCAGAAAGGAATTTTTTGATATGACCGAGATGGTAAAGGTCCTCTATGAGGAGAGGAATTTAGGGATGCAAGGAGAAAGTTATATGCCTCAAAGAGGGTAGGGTTATCTAGGGGTAGGAGGCCATGGAGATGGTAGGAAACCACCATATACTCCACCATCATCCTCATGACTATGTACAGCTTCCTCTTCATCATCTTCCACTAGCACAACCTTTCAATATGTTCATCCGCATACTTAAAAAGGATCTGGTAAATCACCCTTACTTAAACTTGATGTCAAATTTGAGCTATCGATGTATAATGGCGAAGTGAATGCAGACAAGTTGGATAATTGGATTCTTCAGTTGGAGGTTTATTGAAGAATTCAGAACCTTCAAGATGATGACATAAAGATTTAATTGGCTTCCTTGAGAATGGAGGGAGCATCACTTGTATGGTAGGAAGCAAGGACACAAGATGAGATTAAAAACCATGGTAAGATCTCAATTTCTAGGTCTGATTTCATTTCTTCCATTAAAAGGAAATTTTAACCTCTAGCTTACATGAAAAAATCCATTATGAACTGGCATAATTTTAGACAACTAAAGGGGAAAAGTGTTCAAAATTATACACAAGAGTTTAGGAGAAGAGAATTAGTTTTGGGTGTCAATTTATCTTCTCAAGAAAATTTGTTAAAGTATATTGGGGGTTTGCATAATTATCTTAGACATACTATTCTCATGTTCAATCCCATAAACTTATATGAGGTTTGTGTTCAAGCCACACATCTAGAAGAAAGAGGGAAACATATTGCAGATGGGAAAATTGATAGTTTCCTTGACCATGAAGGTAAAGGAAATGGTAATTTTAATAGAAGAGGAAAGAAAAATGGTTCTATTAAAATAGATAAAGAGAAAATCACATGTAAACATTGTTCGAAAAATAGCCATGATGAAGCCCACTGTTGGAAACTCCATCTAGAGTTGAAGCCAAACAAACTTAAAACCAAAGAGAAGGAGAAAACATATGCAATCATTAAACATGACTTAGGTTTATATTCAAGAGATGAAACCAAGATTACAAAAATGGGTTTAAAAGGTAAGAACATAGCAAGCACTAGTTCTTCAATTTTTTCTAATGTAACTCAAGATGACGATACAAGAATTGAACTTGTTCATATTAGAGTTGTTTCAAAACATACCAAAACAGACACACTATTTGATAGTGGTTCTCAAGCCAATTTGATTTCTGAAGACTTAGTTAAGAGGTTAAATATAGAAAATATTACACATCCAATACCTTATCCTTTAGGCTGGATATGCAAGAATTCAAACTTGCAGGTAACAAGGAAGTGCATCCTAAGGTTTGCAATCAATTCAATCTTTCTTGACGAAGTTGAACTTGAAGTAGTTGGAGTCCTTATATTTATGATAGGAGGGCGGTATTTAATTGCCATGAGAATAAGTACCACTTGTTCAAGAACTAAATTGACTACATAGATAGAGCACATAAGAAGAAGAGGAGTTTATCTGTTATACATGTAGAAGAAATGAAGAGAATAGTGAATGCAAATCAAAATTTGGCTTTGTTAATGTTCAAGCATAATGTTGTTTTGAATGAGACCTTTAAAAAAGATGCATCAAATGAAAAACATGATTTCATTGAAGTTGCTAATGTTTTTAATAATATGTTTCAGGGAATTAACATGTTGCCTTTGAAAAGAGGTAAACAATATGAGAAAAAATTACAGTAACATGCATCATTGTTGAGGAGTCATGAGATGTCAATGTAAGAGAGTGCAAAAGTCAAAGAGAAATCACCAAAACAATTTGACAAAGAGGGCATTGGGTTCAAAATTTATTCTTGCGGGTTTCACAAAGTATTGTCTTTGAAATGGGATGCATGGTGATGGAAATCACATTTGATCAAGATTTGAGCCAGGCACAAGGCAAGACATGCTAAAAATCGTCGTGTCGACAGTGTTGAAGGTGAGAATAAATTGAAGTTTTTCAAGTTTCCTTTGATTGAAGACTAAGGAGGGAAAAAGTTTTTTTCTTCAAGGACAACTTCTTGTTCTTCAAATTCTGGGAAATTTCAGCATGACAGTGTCTACAACAACAAGACAAGGTCTCCAGAATCAAGGAAAAATATTAGTTTTTTTTAAAAGCTCAAATTGTTGAACTTAGGAAAATTGTAGTGGATCAAGACTGGAAGGGTGAGGGAACTGTGCCCTCATCCACATGTTTAGTAAAGAAATATCTTTTGGGGTCCAAAATATTATAGTGGGGAGGAATGATTAGGTGCTCAGAATTATGCTCAAAATAAAAGTTCTCATAATGACACGAAACCTGAATGACCACGTATTGTTCGTCGTTTTGAATCTGGTGTAGCTTGTTTCACATGAAATGGACTCTGTATGGATTTAGAAATGAGTTATATTCGCTTTACTAAATAGGAAAAAAAATGCAAATAAGGAGCCCAGTCAGCAGTCTGTACTATTGAAGTGGCATGCTGACTGGGCAGGTTAATGGGCAGGTCAAGAGTCTGAGTAGCCCAGTTGGAAGTTGACTGTGTAATTTAATCAAATCATATGTTTAAGAGTGTCACAGGTACAAGGTGCAACGTGGCATGGTTTTAATTTGTCAAAGGGAGGCCAATGAGGAGGAGGCACGTGGCTCAGCCTGGGGCTGTCACGTATACCCCTCATGGCAATGCAAAATTGCTTGAAAAGGACCGAAAGGAACTGTGGGGGTCGAACACGAGACCTCCTCCCCACCAAAAACACATGCCACCAGTATGCCTACGCATTAGTTCTTGTAATGTTCCAAATCAAGAAATGCTCATGAATCTGGCAAATGAAAATCCTTTTTCAAGAAAGCATTAACAATCGACAACTAGATCTATTCCAGAGATTTAATGCAGGGGAATTTACTGGATATTTCACCTCTGAAAAGAGGGTGAGATCCATAGGCTAGCTGGCCCATTAGCAAACTATGTCTATAGAACTATGTCGAAGGCTAATATTTCCTTTTCAGGACTATTGACAAGCAGCTCAAGGAAAATGCTGTATAAGCCAAACCATGCTACATAAATGCAGATTAATGATTGGTTACTCTCATATGGGCTGTATGTGACTTATTTATGGATTTTCAGCTGAAACAAATGAAACTGAGAGGCCTTAAACAGATCTCCCACAAACTAGACTAGTTGAAAATTGCTGAAAGAGGAAGGCTGCAGTAAAATGGAAATCCTGCTGCAGAATTGCATAATTTCTTCGTAAAATCAAGAGGAATCAGAAAATTATAAAATCATAGGTTATATCAGATGCATATCTCATTATTTCACAAAATCTACAGCAAAAATTCCTTTTGAAAGACACCCAAGTGGGGAAAAGAACCACTAGTGACCCAGAAACGCTGTTTTTCTGAGTATTAAGCTACAATGGTATAAAATAACGGTTTTTACCCTTATATTAGAAAATATAGGAGATTTATGCAAGAGGATATCAGAAAAAAATACCAACAACAAAGTTAAACATGCCTCCCATACTCAAATAGCTGAAAATGGACAAAAACCCCAAAACATGCAAATGCCGGAGCTGCTGCAAAAGGCACTGCACAGTCTATTGAAGTAAATACTCAGAAAATGGAGAAATAAATATGATATTAATATTATATTACTCAATGAGACAAATAAATAGAGTTCTAATCTCCTTTACAATGAAACTATGATCACCCGGCAAGGGTTTTCTCACATGCAATGAAAATACAAGGAAGCAGCTGCAGATATAAACTGAAATAACGTAGTATGGATATAGATCTGCATGAAATGGCTGAATATACATGATAAATGGCTGCAATACTATTAATCAGCTCCCGAAAGAAGAATTGAGCTTCCCCTTGGGAGACTAGCTCAAAAACAATGGGGTTTTAACCCCTTCCACTGCACCTCTGAAAAATAACACAGTATCCTCAAGGGATTGCACAGATATGGAGTCCAAGTGCTTGGTCTAACACCTGAAAGTGGAAATTTCAGATCAGAAGCCTCCCTTAGATCTCTTACTACAAGATCTCCAAGAAAAAGCAGGGCATTCCCACATGAGAAAACCCTTGCACTAAGAAGTGCAGCAACTTAGCTAAACAACTAAGTATGCAGAAGTCTAAGCAGACTTCATGAAAGCATAATCTCCAATCTAAACCCCAATGGCTTCCCTTCCTTCATTATATAGAAAATGAGCTTCTCCTCCAAGGGCCCCACTCCACTAGGGTTTGCTTCCTTGCCAAGCTGTCCCATCAAGTGGAGAACAACTAGATGCTGCATGGTTTGATTTAGTCAATGTGAATAAAAGAATCTTCTAAGAATCTTCCTTTATTGAGCCTCTTTGCCTTGCCCCTTTTCACATTAAGGAGTCTTCAAATTGTTTTGCTAAATTTGCCTCCATTCACATTGAGCTGCTTTATTCATGGATCCATTCTTTTAAAGACAGTTGAGTTGAATTGGTCAACTTTAACCTTGTTCACACATATGGATACTTGAGTTGGTTATTTAATGGTCTCTTTTCACATTGTGAGGCATTTTTATTCATGCTTGAGTAGTTTTATGAACCTCCTTGCTCAATTATTCATGCATTTGAATTTATTGACAAAAATTAATATTCCACTTAGCTATGAGCTAAGTTGGCAACATTACAGTCTCCCTCTCCCAAATGTTGCTTGTCCTCAAGCAACTGCAAGGGGGCTGCAAAATTTCTTCTCCTTCTTTTGTGGCCTTCTCATCCATAGCCTCCAACCCTGCATCAGATTTTCTGCCAAAGTGTTTGTCTTCCAATGGTTCCTCCCAAGTGTACAAATTGGCCTGTGGTGAATAAGCCCAATGGCTCTTGTCATGGAAGAATGGAAGGCTGATATGGGAACTTCCTTGCTGATCCAAGGCCTCCTCAAGATAGGAGTGGTGACAATCATGGAGCACTTCATTATCAAATAAAGTCTCCCCTCTCCATGCTATCATCCAAGCAAAATTTGTTGCCTCCCAAGATGGCAACTCATGGTAAATCTCCTCCACCTTAAGCTCCTACAAAGAAGGTGGGCTGAATGGCTGCACATGATAGAAAAAATAGCCTATACCACACTGTCTCCCTCTCCACTCATGGCAAGAGTAGAGCACATACTAATTTTGAGGTGAAATAAGGGTGCCCTTTGATGGCAAAACAAAGGTTGGATCTCCAAAGATCCTTCCTCCAAAGTCATGGATCCTAGTGGCCCAAATAATTCCATTCAAAGTGAATGGAACATCACCACCATATGTCATCCAAATCAGAAGGTTGCTGAAGTTTATATGCAAGTGAAGATGATACATATGGCCTCCATGGTGGGTATAACGCATTTTTCCCAACTGCTGATTTAAAACACCAAGTGGCAAGTTGCTTCCCAAAGAATTTTCAGCTATGCATGTCAACTCATCTACTAGAAAGTAGTGAGAAACAATATATATCAGCTGCATACAATAAAAACAACAAAGCACTTGCTCCAAGGCATGTAGAGATGGTTTATCATCGTTACAAAATGTGGCCCTAGAGTGACCATAACACTCATGAATAATCTTGCCCTCTTGTAGAGCAATGCATTGCTTACAATTGGTGAGGAGATACAAATTCTTAATAGAATAATCAATAAGCACATAGATGCATTTCTTACCATGCCTCATATGTGAGCTGAAGGTGTGATCCATGAGTGAGCCCTCCCATAACAATCCTCTCATAAATTTAAGAAAGATGAAAGGATGCACACTTCTTTGGAAATACCTCATCATCAGAAACTTGCTCTTAGAGGACAACACTGTAGGATTAAGTAGCAATGCTCTTGGCACTGTAGAAATTAGCTGAATAAATCACTTATTCACTGAATATTAACCCGGTCATATATCAATTTCGAATTGCATACATAACACATAACATTCTTCTACGATTAATTGTCACATGCGGAAATAACATAGAAGCAATCTCACATCAATTCAATCACACATTAACTCAGTATGTATGGGGAAAGCCTATAGCTGAAAACCCCGCAGCTATTGTGTATATTATAATGGAGAAATCAAGTAACCAAACAAGTACAATACTCCTCACAAGTACGCAGTACTCTCTCATAAAGTTACTCACAATCTAGCTTGGTTTTGAACAAGTCTCGGGTTCAAAACACACCACTAACTGCCTTGCCTCTATTGCGCAATCATGGCCTGTATATGAAGAGGTTCAAGGTTTGAATCCCCTTGCCTTGATTGCGTAATTGTCATGGACAATTCCTCCAAGTGTAATGCAAATCTCATGCAAAACAAATCTACCAACTGATAGCTTTACTCACCCTTTCATCTACCTCTTCCACTTGTCTCCACTGAACTGATCATGCACTGTAGTGAACTGAAGTGTTCTTGAGTTGACTAATGAGTTAATATTTAGTAAATTAAATATTATTTAATTTACTCCACTCATATCTAGTTGATTAGTTAGTTAACTAATCCCAACTAGTTCAACCAAAACAAACAGAACACAACTCCACTACTTGTCCCGTTAACTCCTCCAAAACTCCTGCCACTGAAGTCTAACTGAAGCCAACCATGCAAGATGCCATCAAAACCTAGGAACCACGTGATTCCTTGTGTCAGTTGCATGAGCCACCTCCATGACTCAAACTGAAGTGCGCCAAGAGAGTAAACTGCTGTTTATAGTCAAAATATTATTAAGGGAAAATAATATTTGACTTCCATATTTTTAGGAGATCAGTCTAAAAATAGTCTGGGTCCTAAAAAATAGGGTCACATCTATTTTTACCGACATGTCGCATCCATCAAGAATCTCCAAGTAGAATTCCCAAATTATGCTCCGTATGTCTAAAAATAGACATAGTCTAAAAAATAGACTTTGCGCCAGAATTTGCCTGCGGGCCCACTTAGTGAAGGCGACTTCATTTCACTAAGCTCCATCATCTTGCTGCATTCTCAACACTCCCTCTCAGCAAGATATGGATTATCTACAATCCCTATCCTGCCTCTGTGGAATTTGAACTTGCTCCTGGTGAGCGCCTTCGTCAGGATGTCGGCATCCTGATCCTCCGTGGGAACATATGAAAGCATCATGATCCTCCGCTGAACACAATCTCTGATGTGATGGTACCTGATGTCGATATGTTTGGACCTATCATGAAAAACTGGATTAGCCGAGAGCTTGATGCGGCTCTGGTTATCACAGTAGATCACTGTAGGCTCCAAATGCAACCTGAACAAACCTGCGAGGATCTTCCTCATCCAAATAGCCTCACATGCAGCCAAGCTTGCTGCCATGTACTCGGCCTCTGCTGAACTGAGTGCCACGGATCTCTGCTTCTTGCTGTACCAGGAAACTGCTGTCGACCCAATGCTGAAAACTCCTCCAGAAGTGCTCTTCCGGTCCGTTGGACTCCCTGCCCAATCTGCATCAGTGAAGCCAGAAAGCTTCACTCCATCCTCCTGTCTGTACCATAGACCATATCCCGATGTGCCTCCGATATAGCGCAATACATGCTTGCCCGCCTTCCAAAAGAGCTTGGTAGGCTTAACCATAGCTTGCGAAAGCTGGTTAACTGCATAGCATATATCGGGTCGAGTATTGACCAGATACATCAACGACCCCACCAACTGTCGATAGACAGTGGCATCCACTACCTCCTCAGAAGTAGCATCTCCCTTCCTCCAACCTCCAGGAAGAGGGGTATCAACAGGCTTGCAGCCTTGCATGTTGAACCTCTCCAGAATCTCCCGGGCATACTTTCCCTGAGAAACAAACAGTCCTCCACTGCGCTGCCAAATCTCCAATCCCAGGAAATAATGAAGGATGCCCAGGTCCTTCATCTCAAACTCTCGTGCAAGATCCTCCTTGCATGAAAGTATCAACTGCTCGTCGCCAGTCAAAATCAGATCATCTACATACAGTACGATGATCAACGGCTTCCCCTCCACCACAATCTGGTACAGGTTTGGATCCGCCTCACTCTTGGAGAATCCAAGCCCGGTGAAGTAGCTGTCTATCCGAGTGTACCAAGCACGAGGTGCTTGCTTCAGCCCATACGGTGCTCTCTTGAGTCGGCACACATGCGACTCACTGCTGAAGATCTCAAAACCTTCAGGCTGCTCTATGTACACCTCTTCCTCAATAACTCCATTGAGGAACGCAGTCTTCACATCCATCTGATGAATGTGCCACCCCATCTGCGCTGAGAGAGCCAGGATCGTCCGTATGGAAGAGTACCTTGCGACAGGTGCAAAAGTCTCCTCATAGTCAATCCCCTCGATCTGTGAGAAGCCACGGGCGACAAATCTCGCCTTGTACTTCTCCACACTCCCGTCAGCTGCCTGCTTCACCTTGTAGATCCATCGCGAACCTACAACTGATTTCCCAACCGGTCTTGGAACAATCTCCCATGCACTGTTCCTGATGATCGAATCATATTCTTCGATCATGGCATCAACCCATGCGGGTTCCTCCACAGCTTCCTCAAAAGAGGATGGCTCTGTCACAACACATTGACTCACAAGAGCCATGTATCCAGTGTACCGATCCGGTGACTGCCTCTGTCTGCGCTGTGCTGTGGGTGGTCCTACAACCTTCTCTGCATCCCGAGCCAGTCGCTCAGCTTCTGTAGTGCGCATGCGCCCTCTGATGGTTGGCGCTGCCTAGGTGGTTTCTTCCACCTCCTGAACCTCCTCTTGTGGCTGATCCACATCCGGAAGCTCCTCCTTAGGAACTAACAGCTCCTCATCTGCATGCAAGTGCAGCTCCCTCTCAAGCGAACACTGCATGGCTTTCTCCTCCTGGAATTTTATATCCCGTCGCACAACAGTCTTGCGACTGTCTGGCACATACACTCGATAGTTATGGGGTGTATCAGTGTACCCCACAAATATTCCAACTTCAGCAGTTGGATCCAGCTTCCTTCTCGCATCCTTCGTCACATGCATGTAGACAGGAGATCCGAAAATCCGCAAATGGGAAATATCAGGCCTCTTGGCAGAATAAGCCTCCTCTGGTGTACTCATGCCAAGAACCTTGTGAGGACAACGGTTCTGCACATACACTGCTGTATTGCATGCCTCAGCCCACAAGTGAAGGGGTAGGCCCTGATCATGCAACATCGCCCGTGCAGCACCCACGATCGTTCTGTTCTTCCGCTCGGCCACCCCGTTCTGCTGTGGGTTATGGGGTGCGATGAGCTCTCTCCGAATCCCTTCTGCGCTGCAGAACTCCTTGAATTCAGCCGAGATGAATTCACCACCGTTATCACTCCTTAGAGCAATCACCTTCTTCCCAGACTCATTCTCGACCAGTGCTTTAAACTCACAGAACTTCGCGAATGTATCGCTCTTCTTCTGCATGAAGAAGATCCAGCACTTTCGAGAGAAATCATCGACAAAGATCACATAATACTTGTGCTTTGCTGTCGAAGCAACTGAGAAAGGACCACACACGTCTGTGTGAACTCTCTCAAGGATCGTCGTGGCGCGACTATCCTTCTCGTGAAAGGTGGCTTTCACATACTTCCCTAAAGTACACCCCTTGCACTGATCTGACTGCGCAAGGGTGCCCTTAGGAAGTCCGGTAGAAATCTGCTGCAGAATCTTCAAAGCTCCATGGTGAAGATGGCCCAATCTCCTGTGCCATAGTTCGCCCTCATCATCCCGGCTCACCACATCTCCAGCCTTGCATGCCATAGCTGCGCAGTCATCTACCTGCAACTGATAAAGGTTCTGAGTTCGAACCCCTATCTGCCGGGTCTCTCCAGTAGTCTTACTGCGCAGGAAAGCTTTTCCTTCGCTGAAGACCACATCATAACCCTTATCCTCCAACATCGCTACTGAAATCAGGTTCTTCTTCAATCCAGGTACATGCATGACATCATTTAAGACAAAGGGTTTACCAGACTCCCTCTGAAAGGATACGGTACCGATACCAGTCGCACTGTATCTACCGTCATCGCCCATCTCGATGTGCATACCCAAATCCTTGTCCTCCGGATCTGAGAACAACTCCCGATCTCCCGTCATATGAAATGACGCACCGCTGTCCAAGAACCACACCGATCCCATCACACTTGAAACCAAGCATGCAAACAGTGAAAAGTCAAGCTCGAACTGTGAAGCCAAAGCTTCTCCATCTGCAGATCTTCCCGCTTGCTTGTTCTTCTTCTTCTTTGGACAATTGGTAGCATAATGTCCGTGATCATGGCAGTGAAAACACTTCACTTTCGCCATATCCTGCTTCTTACCCTTAGCTCCAGAATGAGAGGTTTTCTTACCCTTCCCTTTCTTAGCTTTGGACATCAAAGCGCAGTTTTCTTCATCAGCTCCCTTTGATGAAGATCCATCTCGAGTAGTCCTCCTTATCTCCTCATGCATGAGATCCGCCCAAAGGCGCTCCCATCCCGGCAGCTTCTCCCGACCATTGACACTATCTTGATATGAGTGCCAAGCCTTCGGAAGACCAAGGAGAGCCAGGTCGACCATGTCCTCTTCATCGACGGTAACTCCCACACTTCCCAGTTCATCTCTGCATTGAGTGAACTTCGTGAGGTATTTGGCGATACTGTCGCCCTTCTCCATCTTGATGTTCCTGAGCTTATCTTTGAGCGCCAGCTTCCTTTGGTCACTCTTACTCTGGAATAGATCCGTCAAAGCTTTCCACATTAAATATGGAGTAGCCTTTCCATGAAGACTGGATACAATATGATCCTTGACGCCCTCCAACAGGATCCTTCGACATTTCGCGATCTTCTTTTGCCATGCATCGACCAAAGCTGCATCAGTGGGCTTTGGGACATCCGCATCCACGAACTCCTTCAGACCATTATCTTCTAACACTGCTTCCATTCGATCCTTCCATGCAACATAGTTCGAACTGCCTTCAAGAGCATATTCGAGTCGCAATCCATTGAAAGAAGACATCTTTCAACACCGGCACCAAGAAAATCAACCTTCTGCAAAATTCGAATTCCAAACTCCAAGCTCTATCGCTTCCGATCTATACTTGAAAACAAATTATTTCCAAATCAGAGATTGACTGCAAAGGGCATTCACCGGATCTTTCACCTTACAAAGAAGGATGAATATTCCGGAGGCTACCTGGCCCGCATGCAGACTCTGTCCGAGGAAATAAGTTTGCAATCACCGTAATAGATCTCGAAAATTAATCTCGCTCCGATACCATGTAGAAATTAGGTGAATAAATCACTTATTCACTGAAGATTAACCTGGTCATATATCAATTTCGAATTGCATACATAACACATAACCTTCTTCTACAATTAATTGTCACATGCGGAAATAACAGAAGCAATCTCACATCAAATCAATCACACATTAACTCAGTATGTATGGGAAAGCCTATAGCTGAAAACCCCGCAGCTATTGTGTATATTATAATGGAGAAATCAAGTAACCAAACAAGTACAATACTCCTCACAAGTACTCAATACTCTCTCATGAAGTTACTCACAATCTAGCTTGGTTTTGAACAAGTCTCGGGTTCAAAACACACCACTAACTGCCTTGCCTCTATTGCGCAATCATGGCCAGTATATGAAGAGGTTCAAGGTTCGAATCCCCTTGCCTTGACTGCGCAATTGTCATGGAAAATTCCTCCAAGTGTAATGCAAAACTCATGCAAAACAAATCTACCAACTGATAGCTTTACTCACCCTTTCATCTACCTCTTCCACTGGTCTCCACTGAACTGATCATGCACTGTAGTGAACTGAAGTGTTCTTGAGTTGACTAATGAGTTAATATTTAGTAAATTAAATATTATTTAATTTAATCCACTCATATCTAGTTTATTAGTTAGTTAACTAATCCCAACTAGTTCAACTAAAACAAACAGAACACAACTCCACTATCTGTCCCGTTAACTCCTCCAAAACTCCTGCCACTGAAGTCTAAATGAAGCCAACCATGCAAGATGCCATCAAACCCTAGGAACCACGTGATTCCTTGTGTCAGTTGCATGAGCCACCTCCATGACTCAAACTGAAGTGCGCCAAGAGAGTAAACTGCTGTTTATAGTCAAAATATTATTAAGGGTAAATAATATTTGACTTCCATATTTTTTAGGAGATCAGTCTAAAAATAGCCTGGGTCCTAAAAATTAGGGTCTCATCTATTTTTACCGACATGTCGCATACTCCAAGAATCTCCAAGTAGAATTCCCAAATTATGCTCCGTATGTCTAAAAATAGACATAGTCTAAAAATAGACTTTGCGCCAGAATTTGCCTGCGGGCCCACTTAGTGAAGGCGACTTCATTTCACTAAGCTCCATCATCTTGCTGCATTCTCAACAGGCACTCCATGACTCTTCTTCTTGACATTCCATATGCCTAAACCATTCACCCTTGTGCTGCTATGTGAGAGGATCTCCCTCCCTTCCATCATTGCTGAAAGGTAGCCTTCTTGCACTTGGGATGTGCCATGCATTCCTCTTGGAATGTTGTGTTGAGTATGGAGAGTTTTCAGCCCACACTCTCCCAAAAGTATCCATAGCAACAAGTGTTCTTGTTGCTTCCTTACATTATCAATGTGTGGATCATGGAGCAATGATGAAATGATGGACATGTGGGGTGCTCCATCAACATAGTGCAAGCTAGCTCTCCCATTCCACACCATATGGGAGTTTTTCCTCCTCCCAAACCAAGATACATGAAATAAATCTCAACTCAAAATACATGTGAATGCATGAGACATACCTCAAACATGGGTAAGTATTTGGACATAAGATTCAACATATAGTGTCCAAACCCTCCTTGTGATATCCATAACAACCGTGCCTTCCGATTATGCAACCTTCTCTTGGAGTACGAGGCATGAGTCATGAGAATCATAGATTTTGAGGAGTACCCACACTCATCCAACAGAAACCAGCACAGGTTCCCTTCTCCCTGCTTCATATCAAGATATGGTAAGTGGTTTGCATGCCACTTACATGCTGATCTTATCACTTCACCATGGCTGAAGGGGAAATGTATATTTGGGGCTTTAGGGAAGCACCCATCATAGTGCATCACCCCCTTCAACTCATCAAGGAGGTGACCGTATTTGAAAACAATCTTGGCCCATAGTTGGCCATGAAGCTTATAAGGTAGAACACTCCCCTTGGGAGTTATGGCCTGCACATATAAGGTAAGAGAACACAAGCAATCATAAAATAGAATGTTATTTTCATAAATATGCTTCTTACCCACAACCTCCAGCACTGTGATAGTGTCTCCTCTGACCTCTGGTGTCTTCATTGTATCATGTTGAGGGAACACTTTGTTTTTCTTCTCATCAGGGATTTCCCTAATAGCCCTTCTCCAAATAAGGAAGCATAAAGGCATAGATAATAATAGAGAGATGGATGAACTGATGTGCATGGATCTTCCTGCCTTTCTTGTGCATCAATATTCATAAATAAAGAGGGGTAGATATTTCTCACCCTATGAAACTCTGTAATCTTCCAGATCTCCCCATTTGATAATGATGGCACATACTACACATGGATTGTGCCACAATCTCTATATGTGAGATTCTCTAAAACTCCTTGCAAAGGTGCCAGAGCTTCTCTCCCAGGTGCAACTATCCTCACCACTTCTTCTTCTTGAGATGCTAGGCGTGCCTCTTTTGTGACTGCGCTGTCACCCCCAACTCTTTCTCTGAATATAGGAAATGTCCCATCCTCAATAGGAGACCCTAGATCTTAGTCTTCCCTTGAAGGAGGAATTCCCATGTCTTCTTCTTCTTCTTCTTGAAACCTCATAAGGGTTTCACTGCAGTCCTCTTCTCCTTGAAACCCTCTTGGAGTTTCACTGCATCTTTCTGCTTCCAACTGTTCAACCCCTTTTGAGAGGCTCTTCTTGGATCTGAATATTGAGGAGAGTAATCTCATCCTCTCCATACTTACTGATTTCTGCTTGCTGCTTCTCCTCAACACTTCGCTGATATCTTGATCTCACAGGCTGGGCCAGAGATCATGCTCTGATACCACTGTAAGGTTCCAAATCAGGAAATGCTCATGAATCCAGCAAATGAAAATCCTTTTTCAAGAATGCATTAACAATCGACAACTAGATCTATTCTAGAGATTGAATGTAGGGGAAATTACTGGATATGTCACCTCTGAAAAGAGGGTGAGATCTAGAGGCTAGATAGCCCACTAGCAGACTCTGTCTATAGAACTATGTCGAAGGCTAATATTTCCTTTTCAGGACTATTGACAAGCAGCTCAAGGAAAACGCTGTATAAGCCAAACCATGCTACAAATACGTAGATTAATGCTTGGTTCCTCTCATATTGGCTGTATGTGACTTATGTATGGATTTTAAGCTGAAAAAAATGAACTTAGAGGCCTTAAACAGATCTCCCACAAACTAGACTAGCTGAAAATCACTGAAAGAGGAAGGTTGCAGTAAAATGGAAATCCTTCTACAGAATTGCATAATTTCTTCATAAACTCAAGAGGAATCAGAAAATTATCAGATCAGAGGTTATATCAGATTCATATCTCATTATTTTACAAAATCTACAACAAACATTCCTTTCAAAAGACACCCAAGTTGGGAAAAGCACCACTAGTGACCCAGAAACGCTGTTTTTCTAAGTATTAAGCTACAAAAATATAAAATAACGGTTTTTTCCCTTATATTAGACAATATAAAAGCTTTATACAAGAGTATATCAGAAACAAATACCAACAACAAAGTTAAATAGGCCTCCCATACTCAAATAGCTGAAAATGGACAAAAACCCCAAAACATGCAAATGCCAGAGCTGCTGCAAAAGGCACTGCGCAGTCTATTGAAGTAAATACTCAGAAAATGGAGAAATAAATCTGATATTCATATTATATTACTCAATTAGGAAAAGAAACAAAGATCTAATCTCCTTTACAATGAAACTATGATCACCCGACAAGGGTTTTCTCACATGCAATGAAAATACAAGGAAGCAGCTGCAGATATAAAATAAAATAATGTAGTATGGCTATAGATTTACATGAAATAACTGAATATACATTAGAAATGGCTGAAATACTATTAATCAGCTCCCATAAAAAGAATTGAGCTTCCCCTTGGGAAACTAGCTCAAAAACAATGGGGTTTTAACCCCTTCCACTGCACCTCTGAAAAATAACGTAGTATCTTCAAGGGACTGTGCAGATATGGAGTCCAAGTGCTTGGCATAACACCTGAAAGTGGAAATTGCAGATCAGAAGCCTCCCTTAGATCTCTTACTACAAGATCTCCAAGAAAAAGCAGGGCATTCCCACATGAGAAAGCCCTTGCACTAAGAAGTGCAGCAACTTAGCTAAATAGCTAAGTATGCAGAAGTCTAAGCAGAATTCATGAAAGTATAATCTACAATCTAAACCCCAATGGCTTCCCTTCCTTCATTATATATAAAATGAGCTTCTCCTCCAAGGGCCCCACTCCATAGGGTTTGCTTCCTTGCCAAGCTTTCCCCCTCTAGGGTTACGCTGTCCCATCAAGTGGAGAAAAACTAGATGCTGCACGATTTGATTTAGTCAATGTGACTAAAAGCATCTTCTAAGAATCTTCCTTGATTGAGCCTCTTTGCCTTGCCCCTTTTCACATTAAGGAGTCTTCAAATTGTTTTGCTAAATTTTCCTCCATTCACATTGAGCTACTTTATTCATGGATCCATTCTTTTAAAGATAGTTGAGTTGACTTCGTCAACTTTAACCTTGTTCACACATGTGGATACTTGAGCTGGTTATTTCATGTTCCCTTTTCACATTGTGAGGGGTTTTTATTCATGCTTGAGTAGTTTTATGAGCCTCCTTGCTCAATTATTCATGCATTTGAATTTATTGACAAAAATTAATATTCCACTTAGCTATGAGCTAAGTTGGGAACATTATAGTTCTTAAAAACTATAGTACACGACATATATTTAAAATTTAATGTTTATGATGACGGGGGGAGAGGGGGTTAACCACCAATACATGTGACTTGGACCTAGAGACCTCGACGGAGCATCAGAGGGTCTTACCCTAAGCGCAGAGATTTAAACCTTAATCCGCATTTATTAACCCTAAACACCATTAACTAAGCGATAATCCAGATTACCAAAAAGCACGGATTTAAGTGCTAATCTCACTTAATTAACTTAATGTGGTTTTATTAAGTTAATCCGGAATAACTTGGTGGTCTGATAATTTTGGCAGAATTGCTATTTTTAGTGCCAGCTATCCCGAATTATTGGCAGTTAGCTAGCTAGATCAATATTTAATGCACACATTGGCATCTAGTCATGATAGTTCGGGATGTGTTATTATTAAGTAAATGGTGAGCTACATTACACTTCTAGCATACACCATGCATAAAACAATTTATGCGTTGACTATGCCCTCATGGTAGTAGGAAGAAAAATATCACATTCATATAGATTCTATATATTAGTTGGATATTCACATGCAAAGAAGTTCCATTAAAGGTAGATTTATCAATGGCATAAATCGCTTTCATATAGATTCAAAACAAAATGAAATCAAGACAACCTAGAATCCTCCGAGGGTATGTTCATATGAAGCAATGAACATGTTTATATGTGTTTATTTGTGAATTGTTTATAATTTTTTGTGTTCAAATGCTTTTTTTTGTCCCCGATTCTTTCATTATTTCATTTCAAGCTCACAATCATATTATGCATATTTTACTTTAGTTGAGTTGCTCTAATAACTAGTTTTAGGCATCTTTTACGTTATTGAGCTGCTTTAATAGCTAATTTTCCATACAACCAAGCAACTTTGACCAAAATTTTTCACAAGAACAATCTACATATGTGTGGATTTTAATTACCATAAAATATATATCTACGATATTCACTTTAATATCAAGTACATGAGCATGCCCCACCAACTATTTTGCATGCAACTTTACAGTTTTCCTTTGATATTAAATTCAATATTATACCCTTTTCTGATTAGTATCTAGTCATAATGTTTGTCTTTCGATAAGGTGAATATGTGGGTTGAAGGAAGGGTGACTAGTAGGATGATATTAAAATATTTATAAATGTAGCTAAAGGAATTGTTGAAGAAATAATACATACACCCAATTTTTCACCCTAGGAGCACGAATCATTTTTGTGACAAAGAAGGATGGCACCAATATTTTTTGTGATGAAGAAGGATGGCACATTGAGGTTGTGTATTGAATTTTGACAATTGAGAAAAGCAACAGTGAAGGAAAAACACCCTTACCTACAATTGATGACATAGTTCATAATCTAAAAGGAGCAAAGACATTTTTCCAAGATGAACTTGGGATCAAGATATCACCAAGTGAGGATACCAGAAGAATACATAAAAGAGATAAATTTTGAATAAGTGATCCAGGTGGATATTGGTGGCCACCCGCCTATTCCACTTTGGACCCCCACCATTGTTTCTTTCAGTTTTTCAGTTTCCTTAATTGGAGCAAAATTTACTATTTTTGGCAGTCTTTTGGGTCCTGAATTTCTGGAGCCATTTTGAGGCCCTAAACGACGTTTTCTGGGCATGAAACCTCCAATGAATATTAGTCTATTCTAGAATCAACATTGACTATCAGAATTTGTAGTCCTCGGATAGATATTTCTAATGATGTATCATGTGTGTCAAACAGAGATAGTATGCCAAAGTTACGACCCTTGGAAATTTATGTACCAATTTACCCTGACGGGGCGCATAGTCTGGTGTTTCGTCTCTTAGGGTTAGGTTTTTGGATGTTTAGTGTTTTCCATTATTTCTCAATAACATATAGGCCTTTGAGCCTCATTGTAACACAGAGTTCAGAGGCCTTTAGCTGCCACATCTCTTCTCAGAGATAAGCTACCAGTGCCCTGCCCTAACTAGTTTATTTCCATTATGTCTATAAACACATTGCAGTTCTTTGATATTAATGAAATGAAGTGTTATCTACACTGCATCTTGGTATTTATGGTTATATGTGTATTCTGTAGCATTCCTGCATAAATTCAAATTAGTGGTATCAGAGCAATCTGCTCTTTCTCGATCCTTCTTTGCATGTCCCCAACGAGGTCAGGGTATAAGCAGTTAGGGCTTGATCTGGTTGAACCTTTCCAAGATCAGCCTTGTAAACCCTGACAGCCGCCCATGGGGGACGAAAAGAAAGATGAGGGAGCAGGATATCCTATCAAAATATTTATCGAGGAGGCCCTCAAAAAATAAAGGAATGCGATGATGGATAACTTTGCCCAGATCCTTCAATGACTGCCCACTATAGGCACATGTACATCCAGCAGCCACTCTCGAGGCACAACCACTTTTAAGGTACAAGTAAACTTTGAAATTCCCATATTTGATGGAAAAATAGATGCAGAAGCCATAGATAGATGGTTCAATCTATTCGAAGCATATTTCTCGGTCCATGAATTTTCCAGCCGGGAGAAGATTATTTTTGCACTCCTCCAAGTCACCTTCCATGTCAAGGACTGGTGGGAAACTTATTGTGAGAAAAAGGACGAGGGGGACCCCTCTATATTCTCGGTTGTACCCACATGGAATTATTTCCTAGATGCCATCAAGGAATAATATTATCCTGTGGGGAGCTATTGTTGATCAGCGGTTGTCATTGGTGTCAACCCAAGCAGCACCAGGGGCTAACCCAATATTGAATGGGAAGTTTGACCTACCAAACTAATATATTCTGGGTCAATAATTATTTTTATGGTTTCTACTTGTCGAGATGTTTCCGTTGATATATGGCACGCCATGTAATTCTTCACGATTTGAGAGTATTCATGTTTGAAGTTTGTACCCCAGTTAGTGGGCTAAAACCCCATGGGGTTGGGGCATGGGTCATTGAAAAGTCATAATTAATATTTTTTAATCTCCTAAAATCCCTCCCACGTTCACTTGTTGAAGCCCCTCTCAACTTAAGCATTCATATATATTGTGATCTTCATTTCCTCCTCAGGTAAGGGATTCGGCCATCTGAAACAGATCATCATGGAATTTTTGCTCTAACGTTTTTTATACGAAGGTTCAGAAGCTGAAATTTTTATGAGGGGAAGCCAAAATCCTAAGGAAGCTGCAGTAAAAATTTCAGATCAAGTTGCACAATATTTTTGGATATATGATCTATGGAAGTAAGGGTTTTTGTAGGCTCCTGAAATTCATCTCAAAGAAGTGACCTTGGTAAAATAGTCATAACTCTCTCTGTGAGTATCGGATTGGAATTTTGTAAAAATTAACAGATAGTGCACAGTCTGTAGTTTTCTCTCTATAAATTTCAGAGGCAAATGAAGAAACAATGACACGTGGCATGCCGTACAAGTGAACTCTACTGAAATAATCCATAATTAGGGTAGTGTGAGAAATTGGGTATAACTCTCACTTGAAGAATCCAAATTGGGTCAGACCTGTGGCATTGGAAAGATGACTCAGAAGAATACTATAGGACTGAAAATCAGATATTTAAGATCTGAAATAATAGAGATACACTAGATTCAATATCGAGCTCCTAGAAGGAAAAAAAAAGCTAGATCATGTGTTGTCAAGGGTTGCAAAGGACCAGACTTTCTACGGCAGAAAAGCAAAGCAAGGTGCAATAGAGGGTAGCATGACAAGAGTAGCAACCAAGGTGCATAACAACAGCAAGAAGTTCATCATATGAAGTCTTCAAGTGGGCAGCATTGCATACAATCATTGTAAAGGTATCATTGTACTTAGTCATTGTAAATACATTATTGTACAAATTGTACTAGTGTCTATCTACCAAGGGTTGAAGAGGCAATGTTGGGAGGTCTAGGATCATCATTAGGTGGTTGTGTCAAAGTTGGGGTTATGGTCTAGTATATCTTCTTTTTCTACATCATTCTATATCATTGTAAAGTGGACCATTTTCCCTAGTACGGGAGTCCATTCTTCTTTTATTCTTCTATAGGGTGGTAGGGTGGTGCTAGGGTGAGTTGTAGCTCATTGGGTGTTGGGGCATCCGTTCAGTTGACTACTGAAGAATCTCGGGCATTGGAGCGTCCATCCAATGGGAGCTGGAGAAGAATGCTTTTCTAGATTCTAGGAAGTTGGAGCTTTATTTTCAATTGGAGTTGAATATTAAAGAATTATTAGAAAAGCATTAGGTGGTTTTTGTCCCGGAGTGGGTTTCCACCTTAAAAACTATGTGCATTTGTGTTCCTCTTGTTTGCTACTATCATTTTACAAACACTGATAATAATTGAAGATTAACTAATGCTCTAATTGAAAGAAATAATGATTTACCCCCCCTCTCAGTATTTCCAACAGCTATGAGGACAAGTACATACAATGCACTACACAGTAGCAGCAAAGGGATCAAGATGTGCATGAGATGATGAATATGTTCCATACCTTGCGCACAAAGTTGGGTATCAAAGATTCAGAGAAAAATTTGGTGCTGAAGTGCTATAGTTTCCTACATAGATAAATTTAGGAGGAAATGGAGTTCCTTGACATCTCCTTGCTTGGTATAGCATACCAGTATGCTACTAAGATCACAACAGAAATTCAAACAAAAGAAGCGAACCTTTGGATCTACGAATCAAAAGCAAGTGAAAGGTGCCCCCAAACCACATAATAGAGGACAAAGCCAAGGCATGGCATCCAAAAACAACATTCTAAAGTCACAAGAAAATAAAAACACCATGAAGCCAAAGAAGGACACAGGAAAGTGGTGTGAGTTCCATAAGAGCTCCAATCATAGCACAAGTGAGTGTCAGGCGAAGCAGTCAGTAGTGGTCGAGATGAAGGCTTTTGAATCAGATACGTGCTCCAACTCTGAATCAGAACATCGAGAAGGGGAATGACAAAGGGAAGCATATTATTGATGTGAAGCCCAATGCCACCATTTCCACCACGAAGATCCAAAAGGAAGAGCCGAAAGATCCAAAGGAGGAGCAACAAATCTTCCACTCCCAAATGTGGGTAAAGGGTTCCCCGCTAGAGTTCATTATCAACAGTGGGAGCAAAAAGAGCCTCATTTCAGCAGAGGTCATGAAGTGGTCGGGCTTGTCGACCACAACACACCCACAACTGTACACCATTAGGTGGATTCACCAAGGATGAGATCTCCTCGTCATCCAGAAGTGCCTCCTTCCCTACATCATCAAGCCCTTCACCGATGAGGTATCATGTGACATTTCACCTCTTGATGTTTGTGATGTATTATTAGTCCAACCATACTTGTGGAAGCGACATGTTGTGTATGAGTCCTGACCTTGTGCTGTTATTGTTAATTTGGGCAATAATTTGTACAGGATACCAGAGGTACCACCTCATGCCACTATCTCTTTGGTTCGTGACAAAACAATGCAGTAAGCTCATTTCCAAAACCGGGAAATTTTTTTTTCCTGATGATCCGCCCTCAGGGCGAGAAGAAGACTCTGGCCATGACCTCCAGACAGGGCTCCTCCATAGACAACAACAAATGGATAAGGTCATGGAGGAGTATGGGGACATCTTCACCTCACTCGCAAGGGTGCTGCTACACTATCATGTCAAGCACCCCATTGATCTGAGCCCAGGTGCACCGCTACCCAATGGACTGATCTATCGATGCTCTGTTCTGGAGAAGGATGAAATCAAGAGGCATATTTAGGAGTTGCTGTAGAAAGGTCACATCCAGCCAAGTTCATTTCCCCGTGGGAGCCCAATAGTGTTGGTGCAGAAGAAGGATGGGACTTGGAGACTCAGTATTGACTATCAGGCGCTGAACAAGATCACTATCCGGAATAGGTACCCGATCCCACGGATTGATGACCTTGTAGACCAACTCAAAGGGGCGAAATATTTCATCAAGATCAACTTGAAGTCCGAGTATCACAAGGTACCAATCGAACCGTCCTATGTGTGGAAGACTGCATTCAAAGCAAAGGAAGGCCTTTTCGAATGGATGGTTATGCCTTTCGGGTTGACGAATGCTCTCGCAACCTTCATGAGGCTGATGGACGACATCTTGTGGAAATTCTCAAAATAATTTGTAGTAGTGTACTTGGACGACATCCTGATCTTCACCCAGACTTGGGAATAGCACCTCCATCACATTCGACAAGTCCTCCAAACACTACGGCAACACAAGTTGTGTGCCAATTTGGAGAAGTTCACTTTTGGCAGGACCTAGGTTTAGTATCTGGGATACATTATTTATGAGTGGGGGGTGCATGTGGATCCAACCATGTTCCAATTCATTCAGGATTGGCCAACCCCAACCACTCTAATAGAGCTTCGAAACTTTCTAGGTAATGTTAATTTCTACCGCAGGTTCGTGTTGGGATTCTCTCATATCACTTGGCCCTTGAGTCAAGTCACCAAGGGAGGAGTAAAAGAAAAAATATTTTGGTCGTAATCTCAACAGAAGGCATTCGTAGAATTGAAACATCGCCTCTTCTCTGCCCCAGTGCTCACATTACTAGACTTGCAACACCATTTGAGATTGAGACAGATGCCTTTGACTATGCTATTAGGGCAATTCTTACTCAATAGAGGCATCCTGTGGCATATCATAGTGAGACACTATGCGACATAGTCTGGAAGTATCCCACTTATGACAAAGAGATGCATTCCATTGTGCAGGCTTGCTGAAAATAGAAGCATTACATTTTGGGGAAGGAAACGATCATTCACACAAACCACTGGCCCTTGAAGTTCATACATAGATAAGGGAAGTTACAGAAAAATTTCCATCAGAAGTGGTCCACATATTTTTTGGCTCTCTATGATTTACAAGAATCGCAAGAATAAATTCTGCAGGGGCCACATCAGAACCACTTTGGAATCCTAGGACCTAGCCTTCCTGGATTCAGAGAGGGATCTCTCTATCAAGTGTTTTCAAAGGATATATCTTTATGATTTATGTATGATATTAGGCTAGTTATGAAGCTCAAAGGAACTTGTTTGTTTTGGTTGGGTATTATTAACTAAGAAGGTCATTTGAAGGGTGAAGGTGAGAGTAGATTGAAGAATGTTTCAGCTGGATAGATAGGTCATGAGACAGTATTAATCCATTGGGTTATGGAGTCACAAAAGGATTTAATTGTACAACAAATTTTCAAGGGTTTCCATAGGGCAAGTCATCTATATCAAAGGATCTTTTTAGATAAAGTTGTGAAATGGAACATTAGAGTGTTGTGAATGAAGCAAAGCTGTAGTCAATTAAGAATCTCCTAGCTCCACTAAACAAGAAAAGCCTTTCAAAGTAATTGTTTGAAGAAAGCCAAAGGATAGGGAAAACCATAGACTTCTTTGGGCGTACTCTTATTAAAGAAAACTTTTAATACAACAATCCAGCAATCCTAAGACTACTTTCAAAAAGGAGAAAACACATAAGATAACAAAAATAATAGCCTAAGATCAGAAATAAACAATCTAATTTTCTTTTGGAATACTCTCAAGGGATCCTTCAAAACAAATTTTGGAGGCAGACAAGAGGACAGGGCACACCATAGACTTCCCTAGTTTAGACTCTACTTAGCAGACTTTGAAAATATCTTTCAAGAATAATATCTCAAGTTGTACTCAGAAGGACATGGGCTCACCAATGTTCCTTGGTTATACTCTATTGAATCATTCCTAAAACAACAAGCTGCATAAAAATAGAGGGCAATTAAGGATCCTCTAATCATATCTTAGCAGAAGAAAACATAAAGATAAAGCATTCAGATAGAAATAGGGTACCTTTGACAGTAAATCTTAATCTAAATTTTCTGTTCTTTATCAGAGAAAATGGACAGCATGTAGAACATGAGAAAAGACAAATACAAAGAGGAAAAACATCACCATTAACATAGACCAGGATCCTGTGAATCAACTTGTTTTATTGATGTTCAATCTAGTTACATAATCCAAGTCCAACAGGTCTTTACAGCTCAAAAATTTTCTATCCAGCCTAATATTCTTTAGCTCACTCAATAGCTCTTCAACACAGTCAACAACAACCTTACACTCAATAATTATCCAACCCTTTATAATGAGTTCCTCATGCAGTTTTTATAGATAAATGAGGAGGTGGGGTGAAAGAAGCGGTCTTTATTGTTCATAAATTACAGAGTAAATGTTTTTGACCTTTGAGACCATGCAAGGCCCAAGGAAAAATGTATTTAAGTTTAACTCTGCATAATGAATAATACATTAACTCTTTTGAACTACTTAGTTGCATTTGTTGACTTTTAGGCTTATTTGGTAGGCCGATAATAACTTATGAGTTGTCTATTGGAAATATCTCTGTTTTGTAATAACTTTGTATGTTTTTTAGGGAAAATAGGCTGGCAAGTGGCATTTTAGTCCTTTGGATAAGTAATTTCCTCTTGGATTTATGCATTCGAAGCCTTCCTTCTTGCTGATCTATCTTACTTATTCCTTTAAACTCTGATTAGGCCTTTGATTCGGCTTTTATGCCTTCTTTGATCATCTTCTATCTACGTCCTTTTGCTGACTGTTTTTAACTTTAGTTCATCTGTCTTTAAACTGTGCTTTATTCTTAATCTATGTCTTTATCTTTTAATCATCTTATTTATGTTTTAACCTTTAATCTTCATTGTCTTCCTTGTTTCTGTGTACAAGTGTCTTTGCTACGCTGGAGGGTTTTATTGATCAACAAATGTCCATGAAACATTGACTAAAATCCTGTGAATCCCTTATATGTATTTTGGAACCTAGGGATCATCATCCTAAAGTTCAAGCCACTGATATTTGGCTGTGGGAAGGCTCATTCAATTGGCTGCCATAAAACCTGCAACCAAACAAAAACATATTATAAAACCTGCGTTGGCAGATAAACTGCTTTCAGAGGCTTAGGAATGGTGGAGGAGTGATTGCAAAAGAGGAAAATGCATGGATGGAAGGGTTCCATAGGTGTAATCATGAAGAAACGGGGGAAAATTAAAAATAGGCGCGAATGGAGGCAAGGGTGGTTTTGTAGAAAACCGGGTGGTTTTCGCGTATGTTGAGGGCAGTAAGCAGTTTTGAAAGGATCAAACGTGATGCCATTTGTTGACTGACATGCGTCCCAGGGAATACTACCCATTTCGCATGGAAATGGGGTGGTAACCCACTTTGATGAATTGGGCGTGATAACGACTATGGGCTGTTGGATCTAGGAGAGCCAGATCGATGACAGAGGGTGAGCGCGATGGGAGAAGGTGCTCGGCGGAGATAAGACAGGTGGCGGATGGAGAGTGGATGCAGGGTAGAGTAACGGGTGGTGGGCCAGCGGGTGATGTCAACTTTTTTTTCGGGAAGTGAAAAGCTATCGGGTGGGGTTTAGAACTGTGGGCCAGCGGGTGATGTCAACTTTTTTTTCGGGAAGTGAAAAGCTATCGGGCGGGGTTTAGAACTGTGGGCCAGCGAGAGCCATTAGATCCGAAAGATCAATGGTCCAAATCATTTGCAGGGGTGAGCAGATAAGAGATCTTCGAGAGAATAGATGATGAGGGGGGAAAAGGACCATAGTTGGATCGACAAAATCAACGGCTAAGATTTCACCATAGGAATGCATGGCGCAGAGGAATGAAATAAGAAATGAAGGGGGCTAAATGAGGCGGGGAGTGGTCATGTGAGGAAGGATGGGACACTAAAATAAAAGGGGATTAGGTTTAGCCAATGGTCGCAGGCTTTAGTCACATGAAGAAAGGAATTGAGGGCTTAAGCCCGAAGGGGTTTAAGGCCTTATTTTATGAAAATGGTCGGAGTTAGTCTTAAAACCAGGTGTTTTTAAGCTTTTTAGAGGCCTCCGATAGGTTTAGAAAGGTGAATTTAAACCCAATAAAGGGGTTTTATAAGGTTTAAAGGGTTTTTTAAGGGATAATGAATGGTGACTGAGGGAGAAAAGGGGAATTTTTAGAGGAAGAAATGATTAGTTAGGATAGGTGAAAAATGGGTGAAATGGAGGAGAGAGTTATGTAGGTGAACTGATGGAGAATCAAGGCTTGAAAACAATTTCCTCTTTGTAGTAGCAGGGTAATCTTGGAGGCTTTGAGTGAATATTTTTTAGAAAAATGGATATCATGAGGATAATGAACACAGTGAGATTTCAAAAACTCACAAGTTTCATAAAATTTGTTTTTTGAAATCTGAAAGACTCATTTAGCCATCATGAGGTATAACAGAATTTATAGATGGCTAACAGTGGCTCTACTTGGGGAGGGCAACTCCTTGGAGGTGTCAAGAACCTCAGAGAATAAATCTCTAGAAATTAAACCATTGCCTTGTGTTTTTCACCTTGACAATCCTCTTTATTTTTGATGATCATGCTGCTTGAAAAGATGATCTGCAGTATCATAACAAGATGATTTTTCTCACAAACTTCTACCTACACATCCTACTTTCCCTAACAATTTTTCTTCAAAGGGTGCACTTGGACTTGTAAACCCCTTTAACATCAACATTTTATTATTTTATTTGAAAGTAGGAAATGCTATCTATTTATACCCTTATATCTTCCAAGAGTTCATATTAAACTGTTGAACTCAGTATTTCTCTACCTAATCTAGCTATCTGTCAAGATTAGATTGTTTGACAGATTTTTATTCTCTATTTCTAAATCAGAAAATTGAAAACATAAGTAAATCAAGATTGAACAGTCTGATTTGTTATGGGGCTATGGAATTTTGTACAAGCTACACATAGACTTTATTTGCAAGAAATTTAAAACAAAATTGTGAAGGCTTAAGATCTGAAATTCTCTAAGCATCCTTATTTCTTTCTTTGGTTCAGATTTTGAGCTTGTTAGAACCATTTTTCTCTATTCCTAATCTATTCTACTGATAAGCCAAGATTACATTGTTTGACAGATCTTTTTCACTAACCTATCAGCATAAATTCAAATTTACTCAGTCATGATTGGGCTGTATGACTGAATAATAGTTTCTTCTCAAAGTAGTGGCATTTAGACTTGCACACTTTCAATTTTTTTCTCTTTTTTGGTATGGGGTTGTACCTTTTCTTTTATGCTGCCCTCGTTTTCTCTTTTTCCTATGTTTTTGTGTTTTTTCTATTTTTCTTTCAAGAAATGTTATTTACAATGAATTAAAAAAATTTGAACTGAGTTTTTTAACAAAAATAATGTTTGAGCATCCTGCGATTGACAGGACCTCCAAAAAGTTCGTCTCCATCCATTTCTTGAAGAAAAAATGCTTTGTTTCCTATAGCAGACTGAATGAGATAAGGGCCTTTCCATAAATTTCCAAACTTTCCATGTTTCCCTTATCTTCTCTCCTAGAATTCCATTTCAACACTTTGTCACCAATGTTAAAATCACTTGCATTTGTTATTTTATCAAACAACTTGATGTTTTCTTGTACTTGTTGTGCTCTATTGTAGACTTCCTCTCTGGTATGCTGCAACTGGACAATCTGATTTATTCTTCTAATCATATCATCTTCTTCAGACTGTACCTCTTGGATCAGCTTCATTACTGGCATTCCTAGACTGGTTAGAAGTATTGCATCTGCTCCATAAACTAGCTGATAAGGGGACATTCCAATTGAGTTTTTGACTTTCAATCTATCTGCCCAAAGTGCATGTACTAGCTTTTTGTGCCATGATTTTTTTTTCTTCTTCCAGCAACTTCTTAATTATGTTTACCAAACTTTTGTTTGAGGACTCTGCCAAACCATTACCTTGAGGATAATAAGATGTAGAATGACCCAAAGTAATCTGATATTTATGATAGAAATCAACCATGTTTTTGGATCCAAATGCAATAGCATTATCTGTGATAATCTTCCTAGGATAGCCAAATCTAGACAGGATATGATTTTCAAGGAATGAAATGATGACTGAGTCTGTGGCATTCCTAGAATGGATGGCTTCTATCCATTTGGTAAAGTAGTAAATTGCTATGAGGATCCATTTATGTTGGGTAGATGAAGCAGGATGGATTTCCCCAATGAAGTCTAGACCCCACTGTTGAAAAGGAGCTTCAACAGTGATTGGTTGTAGAGGTAAGGGAAGAAATTTTCTTTTGCCTTCAAATATTTGGCATTTATGACAGGCAATGACCATTTTGTGGATATCTTGAAAGAGGGTGGGCCAATAGTAACCAATTCTAATGTAATATTCCCAATTAGCCCAAGCTAATGGGGATATTTAATTTTGTTTAATTTTGTCTTGCTTTTCATGATTGATGAATAAAATGTAAAGGAGGACATGTAAACTCCTAATAACATCACAATAAATCAATGCCAAATGTGAACAAAGGCAAATTTGGGCTATCTCAATGAAATACCCTTGTATGTGAAGAAGGATTGAGGCAATTGATTGGGTCAACATGACCAAATCTTAGTGTTGTCTAAGTACATTGAACCTCCTAGAGGCACAACACAGTTTTAGAAGGAGGCTCTTCGTGTGAAAGGAGCTAAAGTTTTGAAGGTGGTGTAGGGTTTTGCAAGCTCTCATCTTATAAAAGGAGGGGGAAGGCAAAGTAGAAGGTTGTTGATGATTATTGATTTTGATGTCTGCTTAGACAATTCAAATTCTCTTGGCTGTTTAGTAGGGAATTGTGGGATTTCCTATTTAGGGATCCTTTCTCCTTCCATTGAGTAGCTCTTGGAGGGCATTGCATTTCTTTTCCACTATTTGGCAATTGGCCAAGCTCCATCTCCCTTTGACAGTGTAAATCCTGTTCAGGGTTTTCTTGTTTCAGTGAGCTGCAGCAAGTGGAGGCTAGATCTATTTAGATCTAGATCATTCTAGTGCCTCTTTTCAGTGGGAAAGTATTCCAACCCATTGAAAAGAGTGTATTAGTTGTTTGAGCTTCAGATATTTATCTTGGCATCAGGCCAAATTGTTCATCCATTTTACAATGCAGTCTATCCTCTTGAACTGCGTTAATTTTAGTTGCAGAGTTGCAGGGTGTTTTGGCAACTATTTGGAGGAGAGATCTCTAGTGGATGGATTCTTCCTTCACCGCGATGATCCATGGATTAGCCACCTAATCAATGTCTGTTTCAGATTTTATTTTCCCACTAATATATTTACTTCAGATTTTCTGAATCATTTACAAATCTATTGCAGTAGATCTCAGATCTACTCTCTGTATTTCATGTATTGCTGAAATCCCCAAGGGGAATGTAAAGTAAAGATAATCTAGTGTAAAAATATGATATAGATCTAATATTTTGTACACAGATCTTTCTTAGATCTGATGTGTAATATACAACTACTATAGCTCCTAAAAATAACACTGTAAATTCCTATTGCAGAAAAATATATAGTTGCAGCACCTCTTCAGAGGTTTTCTTCATAAAAGTCTTCATACTTTCTCTTGTATACTGTATAGAGCACTCTGTAAATCTCTTTTTCTGCTATGCATGTATTTATTCAGTCTCCTATTTGTTTCCCTACTACTACTGCCCATAATTGCATGATTTTCTGAAGCAGTCTTGTGGAAAGTTGCTGAAGTCTCTCATTTGAGCAATTTCTAGCTACACTAGGAGTGGGGAGATATGTTTAACCCCCATAGAATGATTTGTTTTTGATCCAATTCTGGATGTGAGATGTATAATATGTGAAATAAGGGATCCAAGTTCTATTTTCCCTTATTTTCACATAATTTTCTTAAAATAACGTTTTCATTGCAAGTGTTGCTGAGTAATTCCCAATCAGGAATATTACAGTGGTATCAGAGCATGATCTTTGGCTCAGCATGTGGGCTTCAAGCCATAATATTATAAGAAGTAGAAAGAGATTAGAATGATGAAGAGGATGAGCCTTATCTCATCACTTTTAAGATCCAAGAAGAACCTCTCCAAGGAGGTTAAGCAGATAAAGAAGAAAGGATGTAGTGAGATTCCTAGGGAATTTCAAGAAGAGGAAGAGCCATGCACTTCCTATTCACAAAGAGGAGAAGACATGAAGCATGAAAGACACTTGGAATCTTAAATTCTAAGTGAATACCTTGCTGAATGCAAAGCTAAATCTAGAGCCTTTAAGGAGACTCTAGCTTTACCATAGCTCATTCAGCTGGAGGAAGGAAAGAGACCCTACAACTATGGGATGATGAGAGGCAATAGATTTATATTTCCCACTTTTGATGGATCAATCACATGTGATGAAAATACTTGGGTGATGAAACTAGAGGCTTTCTTCCTACTACATCTAGTAGCAGAGAGAGAAGCTGTAGAGTTTGCAGCACTGCACCTTGAAGGTGGAGCAAAAGTTTGGTGGTTTAGCCAATTTAGCCATTTCAGAGTCTATACTCTTGCTGAGTTCTCTCAAAGGCTAATTAGAGCATTTGAGAAAGGAAGATCAGAGGAATAGAAGCCCTCACCACCACTTGAGGAAGCATGTACCAGCACTGTCATAACCTTGGAGGAGTAGCCTTCATGTTCAACAATGGAGGAAGACAACATAGTTGAGGGTGGAGATTTTTCTCCCACATTTCACCAAGGTATGATTAAACATCCATCTCTTGTCATTTCAACAAATCATATGAAGGGACCTACATATTTTCATACTGCTGATTTAGAGCAACAGAGTTGCACTACATTGTATAAGAGCAGTGATCAAGAAAGGAGGACCCATTCCTTATGGGAACATTCAAATGGTAGCTTCATTCATGAAGCAATGGAGGAAGGAATGTTAGGTGGTAGACATCTTGAAATGAGAAAAAATCTCTCCTTTCCAGATGACACTTCCTCAATGAGCATCTCACTTCTCAAAGAGGAACTTCTACTTGTAGCAGAATCAAGACCCCTTTGGTTTTGGGGGGGGCATTGATTTCCAAAGGGCTGCATTTCAAACTCCCATGAAATGCAAAGAGGGAAGTTGGAATTTGGAGAATGGTAGCCCTAATGAGAGGAGTACCAATGGAAGAAGACATCCACAAGTGGTTGAGTGGATGTGGAGAAAGAGCAAGAGGCTGGTAAGCCACTTGCAAATACATGACACTGGGCAGCAGGAGACTGGGCTGCACTAGTTACTCTTGAAGGATTTTGGCTATCATTCTCTTTCTAAGGGTGTCTGGCAAGATACTTGCATCATGGAGCAGCAAGGAGTATGGACACATTGTTTTGATATGACATTCTTCATGTCGATCACCATGTTTTCACTACATTATTGGTATGATGGAAGTATGAGGAGGCTGCAAATTTTTTGTTGCTTTGGATGTTCTTGGGAGAGAAAAGGCAGAGTTGCTCTCACATTTTGCATGATGTTGCAGGAGTAGGGGATGGCACTATCATGGTGCAAGGGGGCCACTCCTTAGCCTTATATGATCTTGAAGTGCTTCCACTTTGGAAGAGACTTCTTGTATGTAGCAGCATTATGAGAGATGTCTTTGACAACATACATGTCAAAGAATGGAGCTATGAGTTGAAAGGAGCCTATTTGCATAGGCCAACAACACTGTCACTTTGGAGCAGGGATTTATTAATGGGGTATCCCCAGGATCACTTCACACTTGATGCACTTGGTGGACAAAGAGGAGGTGAGAAAGATGAAGTAGTGGATGGAGACATCTATTACTATGATGTACTCTTCTTGACTTGGATTTCCAAGCATGAGGAGGAGGAGGATTTTCATGCAGCACTTGGTTCATTTATCTTCATGGAAGTGTACCAAACTACTATGGAGGACCCTTCCTTGGATCCATGTATCTTCTTACTTCCAACAGATGGTGAGAGCTTTAATTTTTCATTTTATCTAACTCAACATTTTCATACTCTTACCTTCTCTATGCAGTGCATTGCTCCACAAGAGGGCAAGCTTTTCATTTTGCTCCATGATCAATATTGGGCCAAATTATATGATGGAGGCAGCCATCTCTTATGTGGCCTTGGGCAAGTCTATTTTACTTACATGTGTGTTCAGCCATTGTACCCAACCATTCACCACTCTCTAGCCAACATGGTGACATACATAACTATCCATGAATCAAAGAAAAGCAACTTGCCTTACTATTTCTTGAAGCAACAATTTGGGATATTGCGCTGTAACTATATGGGAAACTGTTGGTACCTTCCTGCACCAAAGGAAACCTTCAGTATTTCCCTCATTTTGATTATGATCATGTTATCCTTTGTTGATGTTGTCACTATTTCTATTAAGATCATGATTGAGAAAGAGACACATAAGATGGATGTGTCCTTTTGGGAAGAAGATTCCCACATTTTCTGCATTACATGTTCTAATGGGAGCATGGGATGAATTATGTCCACCACAGCCAAACACTTGTTTCTCTTGGAGGTGGGCCATGTGTGTGATGGGATGCCATGTGATGATGATTTCCTATCCATCACATGTGGAATGGTTTGGGCCAGCTAGTTTCACAACATTGGAGAAGAGATCTTTGCAGATCTAGTCTTCATATTGCCACTTGAGGGAAACATCATTACAGCCCAAGATCAACAAAAAATCTGCACTTATCTTAAGTGGAGAGGAGGATAGCATGGGGTAGGATATTTTTTCTACCATGTTCATATATTCAGCCCACCTACAATGCAGCCAAAGGTGGAGGAGGTGTCTCATGAGTTGCCATATTGGAGGGTGGCTCATTTTGTTTGGATGATAGCTTGGAGATGGGAGTCTTTCACTAATGATGAAATTCCCCATGATTGTCATCACCTCTATCTTGAGGAGGCCTTGGATCAGCAAGAAGCTTTACATATAGACCTTCCATTCTCTCATGTTGAGAGCCATTGGGGTTATTCACCAAAGGCTAACTAGCACACTTGGGAGGAACCATTGGGAGACAAATTTATTGCATAAAATCTAAAGCAATGGTGGAAATCATTGAAGAAGGAGGCCACAAGGAAGGAAGGGGGAGAATTTGCAGCACTCACCTTATCATTTCCTTGAGGACAAGCAACGTTTTTGGAGGGGAGGACTGTAATATTCCCAATTAGCCCAAGCTAATGGGGATATTCAATTTTGTTTAATTTTGTCTTGCTTTTCATGATTGATGAATAAAATGTAAAGGAGGACATGTAAACTCCTAATAACATCACAATAAATCAATGCCCAATGTGAAAAAAGGAAAATATGGGCTATCTCAATGAAATACCCTTGTATGTGAAGAAGGATTGAGGCAATTGACTAGGTCAATAGGACCAAATCTCAGTGTTGTCTAAGTACATTGAACCTCCTAGAGGCACAATGCAGTTTTAGAAGGAGGCTCTTCATGTGAAAGGAGCTAAAGTTTTGAAGGTGGTTTAGGGTTTTGCAAGCTCTCATCTTATAAAAGGAAGGGGAAGGCATAAGAGAAGGTTGTTGATGATTATTGATTTTGATGTCTGCTTAGACAATTCGAATTCTCTTGGCTGTTTAGCAGGGAATTGTGGGATTTCCTATTTAGGGATCCTTTCTCCTTCCATTGAGTAGCTCTTGGAGGGCATTGCATTTCTTTTCTACTATCTGGAAATTGGCCAAGCTCCATCTCCCTTTGACAGCATAAATCTTGTTTAGGGTTTTCTTGTTTCAGTGAGCTGCAGCAAGTAGAGGCAAGATCTATTCAGATCTAGATCATTCTAGTGTCTCTTTTCAGTGGGAAATTCTTCCAACCCATTGACAAGAGTGTATTAGTTGTTTGAGCTTTAGATATTTATCTTGGCATCAGGCCAAATTTTTCATCCATTTTACAATGCAGTCGATCCTCTTGAACTGCGTTATTTTCAGTTGTAGATTTGCAGGGTGTTTTGGCAACTATTTGGAGGAGAGATCTCTGGTGGATGGATTCTTCCTTCATCATGGTGATCCATGGATTAGACACCTAATCCATGTCTGCTTCAGATTTCATTTGCCCACTGATATATTTACTTCATATTTTCTGAATCATTTACAGATCTATTGCAGTAGATCTCAGATGTACTCTCTGTATTTCATGTATCGCTGAAATCCCCAAGGGGAATGTAAAGTAAAGATAATCTAGTGTATAGATCTGATATAGACGTAATATTTTGTACATAGATCTGTCTTAGATCTGATGTATAATATACAACTGCTATAGCTCCTAAAAATAACGCTGTAAATTCCTGTTGTAGAATAATATATAGTTGCAGCACCTCTTCAGAGGGTTTTCTTCATAAAAGTCTTCATACTTTCTCTTGTATACTGTATAGAGCACTCTGTAAATCTCTTTTGCTGATATGCATGTATTTATTCAGTCTCCTATTTGTTTCCCTACTGCTACTACCCATAACTGCATGATTTTCTGAAGCAGTCTTGTGGAAAGTTGCTGAAGTCTCTCATTTGAGCAATTTATAGCTACACTAGGAGTGGGGAGATCTGTTTAATCCTCCTAGAATGATATTTTTTTGCTCCAATTCTGGATTTGAGATGTATAATATGTGAAATAAGGGATCCAAGTTCTATTTTTCCTTATTTTCACATAATTTTCTGAAAATAACGTTTTCATTGCAAGTGTTGCTGAGTAATTCCCAATTAGGAATATTACATCTAAGGATTTTTTTCACAGTTGTTTTACAATAGTGGTGGCCTCCACAGTCTCCTTCATGAAACTCATGCTTGATCTTATCTGCATTATTCTCAGGCAAACATTTAAGAAATAATTCACTAGCATTTTTCCAATATAAACATTTATCTAAAATGCAGTAATTTACAACTTTCAACTTTAAAAACCTTGCCTTTGTTTTAGACAAACCAGGAGGAACATTGAGATTAAGCAGCACATACAAAATATCAGCATAAAAAGATGAATTCAGAAAATGATCTTCAATAAGTGGAGTTGCCAACTCCTCCTGTTCATCTAATGCATTAAACATGTTTATATCAAGAGCTTGAAAGTTGGATTCAACCATAAGTTTTGCTAGTCCTCGACCTTTGATGAGCTTAGTGGGCTTGATTTCTAAGTCATATTCTAGTATTTCAACAATCCACTTTCCTCTTTTGCCATCAGGATCTTGTGTCAAGATGTCTTTCACTACTGAATGAGGCACAAATGCAATGATCTGTGAATGTAAAATGTAAACTCTGAAGTCTTTTACGACTTTGACCAAGGCAAAGACTTGTTTTCCATTATATTGTACTTCAAAGGTGCATCTCTTAATGCCTTGTTGAAAAATGCAATAGGCTACTCTTATCCCTTAATGTTTTTCTGTAGGAGGATAGCAGCCACTGTGTTTCCTGATGCAAATGAAAATATGAAAAAATCTTTTGTAAAATCAGGACTAATGAGAACTAGTGTTTGGGTAAGTGCTTGTTTTACCAGCTCAAATTATTTCTTTGCTTCTAAGGTCCATTTAACTCCTTCTTCTCTTTTAAGCATTTTTGTCATGTTTCTAAGGAGTTCAGCTAAGTTGGGTATGAACCTTCTCAAGAAATTAATCTTTCCAATGAAACATTGAAGTTCCTTGATGTTTCTAGGATGATTGATTTGCAATATACCTTCGATCCTTTTTGGGTCTATCTTTATTCCCTCCTCAGATATGATATGACCAATATGTTTATCTTCTTAGAGACCAAACATAGTCTTCTTGGGATTTAAGGATAAACCATACTTTCTACATTTCTCAAAGACTTTTCTTAGGTGTATTAGGTGTTCCTCATCTGTTTTAGAATAGACTGTTATGTCATCTAAGTAAATCACAATGAAGTAACCTATTTCTTCTGAGAAAGCAATATCCATGGATCTCTGGAATGTGGTACCAGCATTAATTAATCCAAAAGGCATTTTCATATACATGAAAGTGCCCCAAGGTGAAGTAAATGCTGTTTTAAGTTGATCATCAGGGTGTACCAATACTTGATTGTATCCTGAGAAGCCATCTAGCAAAGAAATTCTCTTAGAACCTACTACCCTTTGTAAGATGTGATCCATTTTGGGCAGGGGATAGTTGTCCTTTAGGGATGCTTTATTTAAGTTTCTAAAGTCAATAAAAAGCCTTATCTCTCCTGTTTTCTTCCTAACAGATACAAGATTGAATACCCACTCTGAGTATCTCACAGGGGCTATAATTCTAGCATCATACATTCTTCTAATTTCTTTCTCAACCAGAGGTAATTGAACAGGGTTTATTCTGTGCAATTTTTGTCTATAAGGCTTCTGATTTTCTTTGAGGGGTATCTTATGCTGAATTATTTTTGTATCATATGATTTTAAATCTTCATAACTCCATGCAAACACATTACAAAATTCTCTAAACAACTCAAGATATTTCAGTTTGATATGAGCTGGTAGTGTTTTGGATAATTTGATCATTTTAGGCTTTTCTTCACTGCCTATATTACATTCTTCAACATCAGTTTCAGTGGGCTCTATTTTTGGCTTCTTGGCAACATAATTAAAGTCAAACAATTCTTCTAGAGGCACTAGTCCTTTTGGCAAGTTTTCAGTTTTAGACTGCAACACTTCTAGATCTTCTTTTGCTAAATCAATGGATATTTCTGTTTCATGTTTGAAGCTTTTGGTCAATAGATTTATATCAGTAGTGTTAGGAGTTTCTTATTTATAAAGTGATTTTTCCTTAGTAAGACAGTCCTCTTCATATTTTGAATTTGAATTTGGCACTTCAAACTCATTTGTGGACTGTAGGAAGTCTTCTATTTGTTTATCTCCTTCAAAAAATTTCCAGTATCTTTCATTGTCTGGGACTGCTAGTATATATTTGACTTGGACTGTATATTGTTTGCTTTCATAAGGTTTCAGACATGTACTAGTAGTAAAGGCTAATACATTGGCAAGAATGTTTTGGTTTCTAGGGACAAAGGTGAGTTGGAATTCTGCAAATGATTTTAATAGGTCCATGGCATCATCTCTGTAGGCTTCCAGTCTTGGATGTTGAGCAGTGTATTCTCCATTTACTTTCCTAATTATCAGCTCTGAATCTCCATGGATAATTATCCTCTTGGCTCCTAATTTTTTTAGTAAATGTAGTCCTAAGAGGAGTGCTTCATATTCTGCTATGTTGTTAGTGCAATGAAAGTTTAATATATATGAATGGCTTTCAGCATGATTGTTCTCTATGTTATGCACCCATATGCCTACCCCCGCACTAGTTTTAGTACAGGACCCATCAAAACTCATACTCCAAAGAGGACTAGTTTCAGATTTTTCCTCAATTTCCTCTCTGTTTAGTTTATCTTGATTACCACTATGTTCCTTTTGTGGGTTTGTACTATGTTGATTTTTGTTTTGTTCCTCAAGGTTTTCAATGTGTTGAGGAGTTTTTCTTTGATTATCATGATTGGTACTATGTTGATGTCTATTTTGTAGCCCATGACCTTCATTTTGTTTGCTGTGATTTTCTAATTTAGCAAACTGTTTTGGTGATTCCTCCCTCTTTTCCTCTTTTTCTATGGCTGCCACTATGTTGGCTGATCTTCCATCCTCTAATCCTTTCTCATTAGGAATTTCATCATTGTAAAGAATGAATGAGTCAAGGTTCGTATGTATAGAATAAAGAGGGGAATTTTCTGGTCTTTCTTGACTACTCACCATGTATTTCATGTGTGTTTCCCTATAGATTCTTCTAGGTTGACTAAAGATAGGGATGGTGGCATAAGTCATATCCATTTGCATAGTGCCTTGCAACTTAGCACCCCAAGATCTTGAAAGCAACATGCCATATTTGGGGGGTATATCAGCCACTACAATTCCATCACTAAGCTTTTGGCTGGGATTTGGGCTAATTTGACACAAAGATCTTTTATGGGGCCTAGGCATTTGACTCTGCTAGAGTCAAAGGAGTATAAATCTTTATATGGCCTAGTCACCTCAAGGCCTAATATTTCCATTATCACTTTGGGCATTAGGTTGTGTGATTCTCCTGAGTCAAGCATGGCATTGTGCAGAATGTTATCATGGATGTTTAGGCTAACATAAAATGGAGGAACTACTCCCTCTTGAAATTTTCCTTTAATTTTTGGTCCAAATAGGAGCTCGGGTCTATCATCATTTAATTTAACAGAATCATTGTTATATCCTATGTTAAAATCTCTTAACAATTGGGATTTATATACAACTTGTGTGACTAATTTAGTGAGAGGGATAGAGATTTTAATCTTGGAAATTTCACTCTCTATACTGAAAGGTGTCTGAGTTTTGGAAGTGTTTAATTTAGCCTTTTTAGTCATTGTTTTCTCAGAAAAATCAAATTGCTGATTTTTGTTATGGAGAACAGTTAGAATGGTTTTTTCAGGAGCATTAGCTGAGGTGCTAGTGCTGCTAGGGTCACCACTATGTTTGCTATAAATTTGGGTGTTCTTTCCTTTGTTTTTATCATAACTTTCAACCATTGTTTTATTGTTTTCTGCTGTCTTTTTAGAGGCACTTGTAGGGCTGTTTTTAGTAGAATTTTCAAAGGTCTTTTTGTTGGGAAGTTCTTGGTTCTTTTTACTTCTCAAGTCATATTTTTTATGTACTTCTATTATGGAATTTTCAAAGCCTTGTTGGTAGTTTGCAGACTCTAGGCTCTCTTCTTCATAAGGTGTATATATGACTTGTTCTTCTTCATTGAGGAAAACAATATCCTCATCATTTGTTCCCAACATGTTTATATGATTTTCCTCTGTTTCTTCTACTATTCCCTCATCTCCATCAACATAATTTTCTTGAAAGGGAGGCTTGATCTGCTGATCAAGACCTCTTTGTCTAATTTGAGGGGTGTTTCTCCTAAAGTTCTGATTTTGGTTCTGAGTTTGATTTTGATTTCTCTTTTGAGGGGCTGTTTGATTTTCCCTAGGATAAGCTCTCTCATTTACATTCATCCTCTCCATCATCTTTTCCATGGTTTTGACTAAGTTATCAAGTTTTGTGTAAAATGTGGAAGGAGCAGTTTCATTTCTGTATGTCACCCTTTTCTCACTTTTCATTCTAGCTCTCTTGGCAAGTAGATTTTCCTCTACACTCACTACCCCCCTCTGCATATCTTCTAATGTGAGGGGTTCCCTTTCTCTGAGTTGGTAGGCCATTTCAGGGTCAAATCCATTAGGAAATTTCATTAGAGCTAGGTCTTGTGGTGGTTTCATGTGGATTGGTAGGGCATTGTACACACTATTGAATCTAGTGCAGTACTCTTGTACACCCTCCCCAACATTTCTCTTTATGTTCTCATATTCTGATAGAATCTAGAGAGGGTTCTTTTTGACTTCCAATTTGTTTAAAAATAATTGATGAAAATTAGGGAGGTCATTTATACTATTAGGGGTTAAGCCTTTGAACCATTTTCTTGCTTCTCCCCCTAAGCTTTGAGAAAACATCCTAAGTTTAATGGTTTCATCATCTATTTCTTGTCTGTCCAAGTAGTCATTCATTTTGTCCACGTGTTTTTGAGGAGTAGTAGAACTACTAGCATCATATAAAGGAATCTTGGACTGATAATCTTGTGGTAGAATGGCTAGAGGTAAAGGAAGGAATAGAGGAGCATACGATGTTGCCATGATATGGAGTTGTGGTAACAATGGAGGGTTTACAAGTGGAGGATTTGTGATAGGAGGTGTATGATGCAATGGAGTGGTTTGAACATTGAAAGTATGGGTTGGTGTAACAGAAGTACTTGGACCAGCAAAGGAATGTTGAGTAGATTTAGGATGAGAGAAGCCAAAGTTATGGATGAAATGAAGTTTAGGAGGTGTGGAAGGAGAGGATTCTCTGCTGTTTCTTTGGGATGAGTTCTCAGGCTCAAAGTCTATCTGATCTATGCCACTAAGTGACTTGGTTCTAGACAGATTTCTTATGAAGGGTAAGTCAACTTGGGTATTTTGCAGAGCTGTAAGATTTTGAGGAACAGAGTTTGCTCTATAAATTGGTCTGACAATAGTTGGATTTTTGGATGTAGGAGACTTCCTAAGGATGCTTTTTGTATTGTCAACTATCTCAGGAGGATTTGGGTTAGGATAAGATCTAGTATGAATTCTTCTAGAAGCCAGGATGTAGACCTAAAGATGAGAAAATTTTAGCTAGGTATGACAGTCTTTTGAAGGCAAACTAATCTTATGCAAGAAAAATTAATCCTCAAAGTTTCCTTAACTGGGTTTGAGTGATGTTTTATGATAAAATAAGTTTCCCAGTGGTTTCTATAAAAAACCAAGGGGAATCAGCAGGCCTACTGAAAACCAATGGAGTCACTAGGTGGAAGATTTTTACTTGTTTTATAGGACTGTTTGTTGTCCACCATCAACAATCAGGAACCACTCTTGGCAGACACTTGATTCATTTTAAGAATGGGATTTTATGAGTTGTGAGGTTATCTATTACTCAATTAATTCTCCATTACGATCACCACTTTGTTGGCTCCCTGTGATTTACAAGAATGGCAAGAATAAACGCTGTAGGGGGCCACATTAGAACCACTTTGGAATCCTAGGACCTAGCCTTCCTAGAATCAGAGAGGGATCTGTCTATTAAGTGTTTTCAAAGGATATATATTTATGCTTTGTGTATGATATTAGGCTAGTTATGAAGCTCAAAGGAACTTGTTTGTTTTGGTTGGGTATTATTAACTGAGAAGGTCATTTGAAGGGTGAAGGTGAGAGTAGATTGAAGAATGTTTCAGCTAGACAGATAGGTCATGAGACAGTATTAATCCATTGGGTTATGGAGTCACAAAAGGATTTAATTGTACAACAAATTTTCAAGGGTTTCCATAGGGCAAGTCATCTATATCAAAGGATCTTTTTAGATAAAGTTGTGAAATGGAACATCAGAGTGCTGTGAATGAAGCAAAGATATAGTCAATTAAGAATATCCTAGCTCCACTAAACAAGAAAAGCCTTTCAAAGTAACTGTTTGAAGAAAGCCAAAGGACAGGGAAAACCATAGACTTATTTGGGAAGACTGTTATTAAAGCAAAATTTTAAGACAACAATCCATCAATCCTAAGACTAATTTCAGAAAGGAGAAAACACATAAGATAACAAAGAGAATAGCCTAAGATCAGACAGAAACAATCTAATCTGCTTTTGGCATACTCTCAAGGGATCCTTCAAAGCAACTTTTGGAGGCAGACCAGAGGACAGGGCAAACCATAGACTTCCCTAGTTTAGACTCTACTTAGCAGACTTTGAAAAGATATTTCAAGAACAATATCTCAAGTTGTACTCAGAAGGACATGGGCTTACCAACGTTCCCTAGTTATACTCTATTGAATCATTCCTAAAACAACAAGCTGGATAAAAATAAAGGGAAATTAAGGATCCTCTAATCATATCTTAGTAGAAGAAAACACAAAGATAAAGCTTTTAGACAGAAATAGGGTACCTTTGACAATAAATCCTAATCTAAATTTTCTGTTCTTTATCAGAGAAAATGGACAGCATGTAGAACATGAGAAAAGACAAATACAAAGAGGAAAAACATCACCATTAACATAGACCAGGATCCTGTGAACCAACTTGTTTTATTGATGTTCAAACCAGTTACATACTCCAAGTCCAGAAGGTCTTTACAACTTAAAACTTCTCTATCCAGCCTAATATTTTGGAGCTCACTCAGCAGCTCTTCAACACAATCAATAGCAACCTTACACTTAATAATAATACAACCCTTTACAATGAGTTCCTCATGGAGTTACTCATGCAGTATTTATAGATAAATGAGGAGGTGGGGTGAAAGAAGGGGTATTTATTGTTCATAAATGACAGAGTAAATGTTTTTGACCTTTGAGACCATGCAAAGTCCAAGCCAAAATGTATTTATGTCTAACTCTGCATAATAAATAATACATTAACTCTTTTGAACTACTTAGTTGCATTTGTTGACTTTTAGGCTTATTTGGTAGGCTGGTAATAACTTCTGAGCTATCTATTGGAAATATCTCTGTTTTGTAATAACTTTGTATGTTTTTTAGGGAAAATAGGCTGGAAAGTGGCATTTTAGTCCTTTAGAGAAGTAATTGCCTCATGGATTTATGCATTCAAAGCCTTCCTTCTTCCTAATCTGTCTTAATTATTCCTTTAAAATATGATTAGGCATTTGATTTGGCTTTTAGGCCTTATTTAATCATCTTTTGTATTCGTCCTTTTTCTGACTATTTTTAAATTTAATTCATCTATCTTTAAAATGTGCTTTATTCTTAACCTGTGTCTTTATCTTTTAATCATCTGATTTATGTTTTAACCTTTAATATTCACTATCTTCCTTGTTTATGTGTACAGGTATCTTTTCTATACTGGAGGGTTTTATTGATCAACCAATGTCCATGAAACATTGAATAAAACCCTGTGAATCCCATTATCTGCATTTTGGAACCCAGGGATCATCATCCTGAATTTCAAGCCATTGATATTTGGCTATGGGAAGGCTTGTTCAATTGGCTGCCGGAAAACCTGCAACAAAAAGAAAACATATTATAAAACCTGCGTTGGTGGATAAAATGCTTTCAGAGGCTTAGGAATGGTGGAGGAGCGATTGCAGAAGAGGAAAATTCATGGATGGAAGGGTTCCACAAGCGGAATCATGAAGAAACAGGGGAAAATTCAAAATAGGCGCGAATGGAGGCAAGGGTGGTTTTGGAGAAAATCAGGTGGTTTTTACATAGGTTGAGGGCAGTAGGTAGTTTTGAATGGATTGAACGTGATACCATTCGTTGACTGACACGGGTCCCAGGGAATGCCACCCATTTTGCGTGGAAATGGGGCGGTAACCCACTTTGATGAATTGGGTGCAATAACGACTATGGGCCGTTGGATCTAGGAGAGCCAGATTGACAACAGAGGGTGAGCGCGATGGGAGAAGGTGCTCAGCAGAGATAGGATAGGTGGCGGATGGAGAGTGGATGCGTGGTAGAGTAATGGGTGGTGGGCCAGTGGGTGATGTCAGTTGTTTTGTCAGGAAGTGAAAAGCTATCGGGTGTGTTAGTCATCAATATTTTTCACTTGTTGGTGATGACTAGTTCTGATAGCCAAGTTTTCTAGCAGCTGATCCAAAAATTTGTCATATTTTCCAGCTGGGAAAAAATCCATAAATTTTTTTTGCCCTCTTACCTTTCAGTTCGCCCATGACGAGACGAAACCTCATTATCAAATCCTACCTAGCCACAACCATAATAGTCTTCCCATCAGCTCTAAAGAAACAATCCAAATCTGTCCAAACAGTCTCTCCTAAATTAGGAAGTGGCGCTTTAGGTTTTTCTCCCTTCGCAAACTATCCAAAAGCCAAAGAACCTCCATCTACTAATACACCCTCAAGTCTTAGCAATACATGGACCATAAGTCAAGCTGATTTTAGGTGTTTTTTACAGTGTTTTGATGGATCTTTCAAGGACAGAGACATACCAGCATCTCAGAAAACAATTTTTGGCTCCACATGAGAAGACAGATGCTTCTCAATATGACCTTGAGCCTAGGATGCAGCGACAAAGCACAGAGTTTTTCATCAAGCTCCTGTGATCACATTCAAAGCCTTAAAGGACAGTAAAAGGAAAAATAGCACTGTCACAGGACTGATGATATAACATGACTGAAAAACCTCCTTCATCTACAAGCAGAGGGTTGAAAGCGCCTCCTTCATCTATAAGCAGAGGGCAGATGGACAAAGTTTGATTCTAAGAGTTGCACCGACCATGAAACAAATTTTGGTTACAGTAAGACATCAACTAAAGGCTTCTGCATGAAAAAATGATTAAAAGAAGAGGTAAAGTAGTAGGCTTCAAAGATCTATTTTCATAAGTTTCATTATTATTCAAGCTACAATGAGAAGCTAGTTGCTTCAGCATCATTGAAGAAAAACTGTTAAAACAGATGTCGAAAAGAGTCAAATAGTCTTGGGTGCCAACTAACTTTTGTCATCATGTATAAGAGAAAACACCATCAATATGTTCATCATGCAGCCTTCATATGGCTGAGACATAAGGTTGAGAGAACATCAAACATTTTGCCAAGTAAAGGGCCTCCTTCATTCATAAGCAGAGGGCCAGAGCAGTGATTATTTCTAGGGTTTTTCACTGACTGATAGAAAAATTATAAACATAATAGGAGACAGTTGAAATAGAGAAATGATGTAAAAGACAAAGAAGGAAAGCAGGGGTACCACTGTAATCCAAGAGATTAAACTTGTCTCTTATCAAGGTTTCTTTCAAAAAGGCAGTCTGGAGCCCAAATTAAAACAACTTTGCTGATGATTAAGGGACAGGTCATGACACAAGTCAATGATGATGATTGTATTTCAAAGGGTACTGGTCTCCCTACTCATAAAGGAATGTCTTTGAAATTACTTATCATAGTAGACAAAGGAAAATTTAGTTTAGTTTTCCCAAAAGGGCGCTGCAAATAGATACACAAGCTCACAAAAATATAAATAGGTTATGGCATGAGTTTCAAAGCTCTGGAGTAGCATTCAAAGCCAATAAGGCATGTCACCATTTCCAAATAAAGGCATTTTCCTCAAAAAGGGTCAAAGGTACCTTACTGCTGCACTCTGAGTAAAAGGAGAGGTTTTAGAGAAGTCCCCTTTAAATGAACAGAGATGGGTGAAGCTTGAGTAAATGCAACTGAATTTGTGCACTCACAGTCCTGAGAGAGGTTCAATCATCACCTGCCAGCCAAATTAGCTTCACAACATGGCATCATTTCCTCCAAAGCATTAAGAACAAAAAATGTCAGTTTAGGTTGCAAAAAGGAGAAGTTACCTCTTTCAAAAGTGTCAAAGAAAACCTCATGCCACACAAAGTATCTTCTACAGGTGTCCCCTTTTCAAATGACAAATACAAGTGGGTGATGATGATCTTCAAAGGTGCTTTTTTTCCTTTTGTATAAAAAACCTGTTTCAACTGATCAAGAGTAACAGCTGATGAGTCATACAAAAACAGTAGGTGGAAAGGGATGTTGAAATTACAGTTAAGTTTTTCCCCTAGAAAAAGGTAATTGCATTCAAGAGGCATCCCTAAAAAGTTTCACATAGTTCAGAGCATTTTTCATTCCACAGTGCAGATATAAAAAGGAAGACATCTTTTCATCCCTTAAATGACAAGCAGTCAAAGTTTAAATCCTCAAAAGGATTGTTTCATTTCAAGAAGGGGTTAGGCTCATAAAAGAACTGCGCTTTTCCACCGTGACATTTTTATGGACAAAAGAGTACCAGGTTATGATTTAGAAGATAAAGGTTCAGGTTGTGTTTAAAAGTAAATACTTGTTCAAAACATCTCTTAAAAACCCTCATCGGTCAAGTATGAACAGAACCTTGGCTTTTTCACTTTCAAAAGGGCTTGAAGACCGTTGCAAATCTATTGTTCCATTTCCCAAGCGCAAGAAAAACTCCTCTTGCTACCCACGAGACCAGAGGAAGAAGTTTTTGGCATAAAACACAATTTTTTTGGCTTTTGAACTGCGTGGCGCGCCTGTAACACCGTGCGGTGCGTTCAGGCCGACTTTCTCCATAGGACTACACTACCGCACGGCGCGCCTGTAGGTGTTGGTCCTGTCGGCCTGACAGTGACCTGACAGCTTACCTCTGCGCGACGTTCTCCTTTAAAAACGTGCCGCGCATCTGTTGATGGTTCAAACACCTCTGAAATGTGTTGAAAATGGCCCAAAGTCCTCAAACAATGACATCATCGAATTTTCAAGGTATTCTTTGATCCTTCTTAGTGTTGTCAAAATTCTGAAGGGTGAAAAATGCTGCATTTTTCCAAGACTGAATAATGGTAAAAAGTGAAGTTCCCAGTATGAATCAAGGAGCTTTTTTTCATATTTGAAACTCAGAATATGCACATTAGTGAAGGCTGTGTCAAATAAATTGTGAAGTTAACCCTACTATGGTAAAAAGAAGTTAAACTCTGTTAGCTACATAGTGGAAGAAAGGTGCTTGGGAGGTTTAATCTTTTGTTTTGAAAACTCAAGAGTGCTGAAGTTTGTGATTACCCAGTAGTAAGCATACCAAAAATTTGGGTTCTTATTAATGTTTAAAAACCTATAAACTGCCCTCAAAAGAGTATTAGAAGATGGAGGCACTGTCTTAAAGTAGAAACTCAACATTTGAAAAAAGAAATAGTGGTCCGAATTTCAACCACAGTAACCATACATATATTACTTGGTCATTGGTCAAAAGTCTCCTCTGTGTGTTAAAAAGGAAAAAACAGTGTTTGACCTTTCATTCCATAAAGCAGAGTCAGTGAGTGAAGCTACCATTGCATTTGGAGGTATTGTCAAAATGGGTATGAGAAACAGAGAAGTATAAGGAGGGTATGTTGATGGGGAGGAGTTTTGCTGTTTGACTGCTACAGGTGTTTTTGTGCTCACATAAAAACACCAAAAGCCCTGTGACCTTATTCAAGCCCAGAAAATAATTTGATTGTGTATGTATTTTTTAAATTGACTGTGTGCTTATTCTTAAAATTGTTTTTTGATTGGCATACCAAGAGAAAGGGTAGTGTATTTGCAGAGGAACAAAGACCTGATATCACAGAAGCATCTCACACAACGTTTGAATCAGTCTGCGTTGGTAAGAAAGTAAAGAGTATCAGAAGCACAATTCCTCCAATGAAGGGCAAAGTGATGGGCAGTAAGGCAGTGATGAAAAGGAACATTATGGCAGCCAATATAGGGGAAGAGCATGACAATCATGAAGAGAGCAGTAACAGCGAGAAACAAGGAAAACCTCAAGCAAGCACTGATGAGGGCAAGAAAATACAAGACATGGATCATGAAGGGCATTCTCCAAAACATGTGCTAGCTGCCTCTCCTAGGAAAGGGGCCATAACTTCTTCACCAAAGCTAGAATGCCAAGCAACAAAGAAGAAAACCAAGAAAAGCTCAAAACTTCCCAAAGAGGTCACCCGGTGAGAAAAAAAGGAGAAAGACACCTCTAGGCTTCGAATTTTTGTCCGAGCTTCTAGATATATTGCTGAGGACCCTTGAGGGTCATGCTCACCAAATTTGGGCCAATTTCGACATATTTTGGTTTTTTGGCATTTTTGGGTTTTTGGCTAAAACTCATGAAATTCGCCATTTCAGTTTGGGGGATCATCAAAGGAGGAGAATGGTATCATTGGATGCCATAATTTTAGGAGCACACACTCAGCGATTTTCAGGACATTTGAGGATCATTTTCTCCCCCAAAGTGGCGAAAAATGCTCACTTTTTCCACACTCTGCTCGGTCTATCAACAAACTTTATTTTTTTGGTTTTTTACACACAGTCCCATCTTTGAAGGAGTTCTAGGCATCTGATTGGGAAAATTTCAGTTTCTCCAAAAAGTAGACACTCAGAGCTTTCCAACGAGCTATCATGAGCCTCATTTCGACACCGGGAAGGCTGCCAAAAGTTGTCGGAAAGTCAGGGGACCTTTTGCTGATGTAATTTTTGAGTATTTTTGTAAAATTTGAACCTTTAAAAACTACTTTTTCCTCATGTGCGTTTAGCTATTTTTGCACATGAGAAGTTATGAAAATTCAATTTAATTCCCTTTTTTAGCATTTTTCAGATATTTTATGAGATATTTTGTGCCTTGGGCTTCACAAAGCCTCAAGGACAAGTTTAGATATTTTGAATAGGCCAATGAGAGTGCAAATTGAACTAAGAGGTTTTCCTCACTTGAGCCTATATATTCCAAAGGCTTTAATTGTAAACAGGGCTGAACTTGATGATAGAAGAAATATATGGTCATATAAGCTTTGGAAGAAATACTTGTCTCATGCTTTTGGATTGCCTCTTGGATGTTCTTGGATGATGAAAGAGGATTGTTGTTGGATTCCATGACCTCGTAGAATGGTATAGTGTCTCTTTATTTGTTTTGTCTTCTATTTTTCATTCATGAATACATGTTTCTTGCTTGCTATAGATCTGACATCTTTTTACCTATCTTATATCTTTGATCAGTTTCATCCCTCACAACCTAAAAACCAAAACCAAAAAACTTACTTCATAACTAGCCTAAAATCAGAACACAATAAGCAAACACATAGATATCCCTTACACAAATAAAGAGAGCCCTCTCTGAGTCCAGGAAGGCTAGGTCCTTGGGCTCCAAAGATTGGTTTGATGTTACACTGTCATTTGGCTTTCCAATCAGCCAAATCACGGGACCCTAACATAATGGCGATCACGGTGGGACTCTGAGTAATAAACAAACTTAGTTTCCCTAAATCTTTAGAGACGTTTGAGAATACTATCTGGCTGACTTATCCCACCGCTCACTAACATAATGGAGATCACGGTGGGACTTTGAGTCAAAACATCCTAGGTATCCCTTATGAACTCTCAAAATCTCAGTAAAACTTAGAAGAGTAGAATATAGCTTTTTCACCATCTTAGAAAAATGATGATTCAGTTGTAGGAAACTCTTCCAAACCTCACAGGAAAGCAGTCCATAGAATCATTTAGAGTAAACTCTTTTTGTTATCACGACCCTAGCAAAGTGAGGAAACAGGTTTAGAATACTTTAAATAAACCATAGGCTGCACATAAAAACTCAGAAAAACCCCAAAAAACATTCCCAGATTGGCTTTTTCCCTAGTTACTGGTGGTGGACCATAGCTACATCTTTTCAAAAACAACCAAGTTCCACTTGGTGACTCCACTAGCCTCCAGTAGGCCTAAAAATCCATAAAAATAAAATTTCATAAACCATACCCTTCTGTTGACTCATCCTTTCCAAAACTTAAAACTTAAGGTGGAAAACTCTATAATCAGTGACAAACTAAGTATAACTTAGCAATTTTTAAAACCTCACCTAAACATAGGAGATAATCAGAAACCTTCTTGCCAAGAGAACCATTAGCTTGACCATACAGCCTAGAAAACTATTGAAACCAAGTGAATCACTCTTCTTTGCAAGTTTCCATCTCAAATTTGGCTATAAAACTTTTTCCCATCAGCATCTTTGATAGTGTTGGTGGTGGACCATAGTTTTCATAAAAATCCACCTGGCGACTCCACTAGTCCATCCTTCTTGTTTTGACCATCCTTCACATTAGTAAAACCTTAGAGAGGCCATCTATCCAAAACATTCACAAATACCATCCTTTCAAAACTCTAGACTCGAAATATGGCTTCACGAAGAATCAACACCAGATCTCATCTAGACCCAAATCCCCCTATCATAGTAGATGAACCAGAGAAGATTCTGTGGCAAGCTTCCGAAACTGGAAATCTAGCTACCGATAGTTCCATCCGTAAAACACGATCAGTACCTGAACATCTCACTACTTTACCAGATTCCCCTTGTGACTTAGAATCAACAAAAATTCTTTTTAGAAGCAAGTCACAAAGTAAGATAGACTTCGACGATCTTGAGCCCCTAGATCTGCCACAGAGTCCTAGTAGATAAGCCTCACCTACCACACCTCCCGACTTTCAGCTTCTCCATCACTTTGGCTCCTACCATCCCAGATCTGCTCAAAACCAGATCACTAGTCCAAGTGCATCTGCCACGCCCATCCAAACCACTACTGTTCAAACCACCTCAGCTCATCCCACAAACCCTCATTTTGTACATCATCCATTAGCTCCCGTAATGGCAGCTTGGTACGCACCCTTGGTGTTTCCACAACCCTTGGCTCCCTTACCACATGACTATCAAGCCAAAATCCCACACTTTACTAGAGAAGAGACTGCCACATCTCAACATCATGTAAATAGGATTAGCAATACTTTTGAATACTTGGAAGTAGAAGACGAGACCATCATAATGAGAATGTTCGCCCAAAGCCTGGGCGGAGAACCCAAAACATGGTTTAAGAGCTTGACTCCAAACAGAATCCACAACATCCCAGAACTCTACCAAGTCTTTATAAACAAGTGGGAAATTCGAAAGAACCCTATTCAAATCCTGTCAAAATATAACAATCTAAAACGGGAAAATGGGGAAAGTGTCCAGGCATACTGCACTAGGTTCAACAGTGTGTATAACGCCCTCCCACCTCACTTCAAACCCCCACTTGGTTCAGCCTTGGCAAATTTCCCTGAAGGTTTTGACCCAGACATGACCTATCAGCTAAGAGACAAGGATCCCCCTACCCTAGAGGAAATGCAAAATGTAGCCATAAGGGCAGAAGCCAACTTAGCAGAAAAAAGAGCTAGGAATAGATCAGAAAGAAAAGTCACATATAGAGATGAGGTATCCACTTCATCCCCTTCCCTAGATCCTAGAATAGATGACTTAGTTAGGTCCATGGCCAAAATGTGGGATAGATGAGTGAGAAGGCCCCTCTTAGGGACAACCAGGCCAACCCTCCAAACAGAAATTGGAACCAAAATTTTAGGAGGGAACAAACTCAAAACAAACCAAGGGAAAATGACCAGAAAATTAGGCCACCATTTAATGAAAATTATGTGGAAGAAGATGATAGGGATACAGAGCCCATTGATGAAAATCATTTTAACCTCATAGGATCTGATAACGAGAGTGAGGTATACCTCACAGAAGAAGAACAAGCATTCTTCTCTCCGAATCAAGATGAAACAAACTACGAAGATCCCGAGGATCCTGCCATAGATTTTCAGAATGCCATAATAGAAGCTCATAGGCAGTATGACCTTAGGAGAAGAAAAAAAAAGACAACTCCAAGAAAGGTAACTCAGACACTGCTAAAACCCCCGATACCATCCTTAAGAAAGCAGTAAACAAAAACAAAATCATGGTCGGGAAAAATGACCAAAATAAAGATAGAGTTACCCAAACTAGTCCTGACTCAGATGCTCCTAGTACTTCCACAAAGATTCCCGAGGTGGCTGTGGCAAACAAAATCCCGAAACAAAGCTAGCAAACTCAGAACATAGAGAAGGTCATGGTTGAAAAAGCTGAAACAAACATGTCTAAACTATAGCTACCTTTTAGTTTTGAGGGCGAAATCGCCAAAATAAAGATCACCATGCCTCTTACCGAGCTCATCACCCAAGGCCCTTATAAATCCCAAGTGTTAAAGGTCCTAAATCTAGGGAATGATGCAAACACCCTTAATCTAGCTGATGACACTCCTGAAGTGTTGTTTGGTCCGAAAATAGAAGGGAAATTCCAAGAGGGAGCCACTCTTCCCTTTTACATCAGTTTTAATATCCACGACCAAATCCTTCACAACGCCATGCTAGACTTTGGAACCTCGCATAATCTTATGTCAAAGGTTGTAATGGAAAGATTAGGCCTAGAAATCACGAGACCATACAAAGATTTATATTCTTTTGATTCTAGTAGAGTCAGATGTCTAGGTTTGATCAAGAATCTGTGTTTTAGTTTGGCCCAAATACCTGCAAAACATCTGATCATGGACATAGTGGTGGCAGACATTCCTCCCAAGTACAGAATGCTTCTGTCCAGATCTTGGGGAGCCAAGCTCCAAGGGAATATTCAACTTGACATGTATTATGCCACTATTCCTGTGTTTGACCAAACAAGAATACTCTATCGAGAGTCACACATGAAATACATGATCAGTAGCCAAGAGAGGCCAGATAACATTCCAATGTATTCCGTGCATTCTAACCTAAACTCTTTTATTCTGTATACTGATGAGGACATTGAAGAACAGTCAGAAGAAATTGAAGCAAACTTAGACCCACCACATCAACTGCCCCTAGTTATCTATGATGAACTAGAAAATCAAAACTATCATGATCATGAACAACTATGTCTTGAGGAAAGTAAGTATGTTTCTTTTGAAATAGGAATGGAGCAAGAAGCATAGACCATTATGTACTATCAAGTGAATTGCTCGAACCTTAGTCAAACCTTAGCAGTAACATCAGGAAACTTTTTTAGAATAAAAGCATTAGAGGACTTTCATATCACAAATATTTTCGGAACTCAGGAGCAGGGAAGCTTGATGTTTTTACCATACCTCAAAGATTTACCATCACACAACTCTTCTTCTGCAAGTGAAGCCTTGAATGTAGCCATAACAACTCAAAATCCAGAAAAAGTGCCTGATATACTCATGAGTAAACAGGATAACCACAGTCCAAATATACCTGATTTACTTGAACTGGCTAAAATCCTGTCATTACATCAAAGACTTAGGACTGCTAGAATTGGAAATCTCATGCAGAATACTACATCATACAGAGAAAACAATGACAAACACTATGCCACTACCATTACTCCAAGAAACAGTTTCTACAAAAGAAAGTACAAAAGTCTGAACCAATCAATAATAATTAAAGACAAAATAGCTGGTCATAGGGTCTGTTTTGATTTTAGAAACACTAATGCACATCCCTATAACAGAAATTCTATCCTTCCTACCCAAGACCATGATATACCGATGAAAAGTGCTTTTAATCATATGTCTTTGCAAGGTGATGTTTCAGGTTATAGTCAAATGATTCCCTTGCAAAGTAGACAGCTCAAAGATTTTTTCTAGTATGCTGGAAGTAATTCCAGTTTCAGACTCAAAATTGAAAAACCACCGGATACCAAAAATATGCTCATGAAAGCCATGTTTCCAGTCTTGAATTTCTGCATATTGACATACCTTGATGATGTCATTATTTATTTCAAAAATGACCAAGAGTATATGCATTACTTAAGGAAGATGCACAGTAAAGAAAGGAGTTGAAATCAGAGATACAAAGAAGTACAGTGGGAGGATACGGGTTTGTTCAGAGATTCTTGCATGAATCCCTATGTCATGCTGGAAAGAGAGAATTTTCCAAATTTCTCTTTTCAGGAGTTGAGTGGTCCAAGAATGGTAGGAGATCCTTACGAGGATAAGATGCTTAAGTTTCGCCATTTCCAAGATTTTTGATTTTAAAACATTTTCAAAAGTTGTACATACCACTTTTTGAAAAATAGATAAAACAGAAAAGTCAAAAAACAATAGAAGATAGAAAAGAGGGCAGTTGAAAAATAGAAAAAGCCCCATATTCCAAAAAATAGTCATTCAGAAAGCATGCAAGTCTAAATGCCGCTACTAGTACTCAAATGTCTTGTTCAATTATCTAGCCTAATCATAGCTGAACATGTTTAAATTTATTTGCTGATAATTTAGTGAGTGAAAAAGATGGTCAACATTGTATAAGCTTGACTTATCAAAGAGAGTAGATTAGGAAAAGATACTGGTTCCACACGCCCAAAACAGAACCAAAGAGGGAAGCGGGGATGAAAAAAAAATTGTGCATCTTACCCCTGTTTTTCCTATTTTCCATTTTATGCAAAATAATATTTGTGTGTAGCTTGTCTTTCATGCCGCAAATACATGACGAAATTAGAATGTCTAATCCTGATTCGATCATTTTCAATTTCATGTTTTAGATTAGAGAACAAAATCCTGTCAAACTATTTAATCTTGACAATTGATCTAGCGTAGGTAGAGTAATGAAGGAGTTCATCAGTTTAATATGAACCACCAGCAAGATATAAGTGTAGAATTAGATAGGTTCATTTTTCAAAAAGAAAAAAAAAACATATATTGTCAAAAGGCTGCTAGTCTAAATGCGCCAAAAAAGAAGAAAAAATGTTAGGAAAGATAGTGGGGTAGGTAGAAATATCATTGATGCTAATCATGTTGTCACTTTTCAGAAGTAGCACCAAGGAAGATTGAATTTTGCGCCAATAGGTAAGGCATTAGTCTTCATAAGCCAAAGATCTGAAATTCTGGACACCTCCTAAAAAGGAGCTGCCCTCCCCAAATGGAGCCACTATTAGTCATCAATATTTTTCACTTGTTGGTGATGACTAGTTCTGATAGCCAAGTTTTCTAGCAGCTGATCCAAAAATTTGTCATATTTTGCAGCTAGGAAATCATCCATAAATTTTTTTTGCCCTCTTACCTTTCAGTCCGCCCATGACGAGACGAAACCTCATTATCAAATCCTACCTAGCCACAACCATACTAGTATGCCCATCAGCTCTAAAGAAACAATCCAAATCTGTCCAAACAGTCTCTCCTAAGTTAGGAAGTGGCGCTTTAGGTTTTTATCCCTTGGAAAACTATCCAAAAGCCAAAGAACCTCCATTTTCTATAGATCAATCATAACAGACCTTCCCATTCTGCAAACAAAGGTGGTTACAGCCCTAGGTCGTGCTACTAATACACCCTCAAGTCTCAGCAATACATGGACCATAAGTCAAGCTGATTTTAGGTGTTTTTTATAGTGTTTTGACGGATATTTCAAGGACAGAGACATACCAGCATCTTAGAAGACAATTTTTGGCTCCACATGAGAAGACAGTTGCTTCTCAATATGACCTTGAGCCTGGGATGCAGCTACAAAGCACAAAGTTTTTCATCAAGCTCCTGTGATCACATTCAAAGCCTTAAAGGACAGTAAAAGGAAAAATAGCACTGTCACAGGACTGATGATATAACATGACTGAAAAACCTCCTTCATCTACAAGCAGAGGGTTGAAAGCGCCTCCTTCATATATAAGAAGAGGGCAGATGGACAAAGTTTGATTCTAAGAGTTGCACCGACCATGAAACAAATTTTGGTTACAGTAAGTTAGAAACTAAAGGCTTCTGCATGAAAAAATGATTAAAAGCAGAGGTAAAGCAGCAGGCTTTAAAGATCTGTTTGCATAAGTTTCATTATTATTCAAGCTACAATGAGAAGCTAGTTGGTTCAACATCATTGAAGAAATACTATTAAAACAGATGTCCAAAAGAATCAAATAGTCTTGGGCGCCAACTAACTTCTATCATCATGTATAAGAGAAAACACCATCAATATGTTCATCAGGTAGCCTTCATATGGCTGAGACATACGGTTGAAAGAACATCAGACATTTTTCCAAGTAAAGGGCCTCCTTCATTCATAAGCAGAGGGACAAAGCAGTGATTATTTCTAGGGTTTTTCACTGACTAATAGACAAATTATAAACATAATAGGAGACAGTTGAAACAGAGAAATGATGTAAAAGACAAAGAAGGAAAGCAGGGGCACCACTGTAATCCAAGAGATTAAACTTGTCTCTTATCAAGGTTTCTTTCAGAAAGGCAGTCTGGAGCCCAAATTAAAACAACTTTGCTGATGATTAAGGGACAGGTCATGACACAGGTCAATGATGATGATTGTATTTTAAAGGGTATTGATCTCCCTACTCATAAAGGAATGTCTTTCAAATTACTTATCATAGTAGACAAAGGAAAATTTAGTTTAGTTTCCCAAAAAGGCACTGCAAATAGATACACAAGCTCACAAAAATATAAACAGGTTAATGCATGAGTTTCAAAGCTCTGGAGCAGCATTCAAAGCCAATAAGGCATGTCACCATTTCCAAATAAAGGCATTTTCCTTAAAAAGGGTCAAAGGTACCTTACTACTGCACTCTGAGTAAAAGGAGAGGTTTTAGAGAAGTTCCCTTTAAATTAACAGATATGGGTGAAACCTGAGTAAATGCAACTGAATTTGTGCACTCACAGTCATGAGAGAGGTTCAATCATCACCTGCCAGCCAAATCAGCTTCACAACAGGGCATCATTTCCTCCAAATCATCAAGAACAAAAAATGTCAGTTTAGGTTGCAAAAAGGAGAAGTTACCTCTTTCAAAAGTGTTAAAGAAAACCTCATGCAACACAAAGTATCTTCTACAAGTGTCCACTTTTCAAATGACAAAGACAAGTGGGTGATGATGATATTCAAAGGTGCTTCTTTTCCTTTTGTATAAAAACCTCTTTCAACTGATCAAGAGTAACAGCTGATGAGTCATACAAAGACAGTAGGTGGAAAAGGATGTTGAAATTACAGTTAATTTTTTTCCCTAGAAAAAGGTAGTTGCATTCAAGAGGCATCTCTAAAAATCTTCACATAGTTCAGAGAATTTTTCATTCCACAGTGCGGATATCAAAAGGAGGACATTTTTTCATCCCTCAAATGACAAGCAGTGAAAGTTTAAATCCTCAAAACGATTGTTTCATTTCAAGAAGGGGTTAGGCTCATAAAAGAACTGCTCTTTTCCACTGTGACATTTATATGGACAAAAGAGTATCGGGTTATGATTTAGAAGATAAAGTTTCAGGTTGTGTTTAAAAGAAAATACTTGTTCAAAACATCTCTTAAAAACCCTCATCAGTCGAGTGTGAAAAGAACCTTGGCTTTTTCACTTTCAAAAAGGCTTGAAGACCATTGCAAATCTATTGTTTCATTTCCCAAGCGCAAGAAAAACTCCTCTTGCTATCCACGAGACCGGAGGAAGAATTTTTTGGCAATAAAACAGAGTTTTTTGGGCTTTTGAACTGTGTGGCGCGCCTGTAACACTGCGTGGTGCATTCAGGCCGACTTTCTCCATAGGACTACACTACCGCGCGGCGCGCCTGTAGGTGTTGGTCCAGTCGGCCCGAAAGTGACCCGACAACTTACCTCTGCGTGGCGTTCTCCTTTAAAAACGTGTCGCATGTCTATTTATGGTTCAAGTACCTCCGAAATGTGTTGAAAATGGCCCAAAGTCCTCAAACAACGACATCATCGAATTTTCAAGGTATTCTTCGAGCCTCCTTAGTGTTGTCAAAATTCTGAATGGCGAAAAATGCTGTGTTTTTCCAAGACTGAATAATGGTAAAAAGTGAAGTTCCCAGTATGAATCAAGGAGCTGTGTTTCATGTTTGAAACTTAGAATATGCACATTAGTGAAGGCTATGTCAAAAAATTGTCAAGTTAACCCTACTGTGGTAAAACGAAGTTAAACTCTGTCAGCTACATAGTGGAAGAAAAGTGCTCGGGAGGGTTGATAGTTTTGTTTAAAACTCAAGATTTATTGTGTTTTGTTTACTAAAGGTGAAAAAGCAAGGGTGTTGAGTTTTTATTAATGTGAAAAACCCATTAAGCTGCCCTAAAAGCAATGATAAAGGATGGAGGTACTGTTTTAGAGGGAGAAACACAGTATTTGGAAAAGTAAAACAATGACCTATTTTCAAATAGCAATGATCATTGTATGAGCATTTTTGTCCTTTCAAAAGTCTCCTCTTTGTGTTAAAAAGGGCAAAAACAGTGTTTTCTCTTTCATTCCATGAAGCAGAGTCAGTGAGTGAAGCTACCATTGCATTTGAAGGTACTTGTCAAATTCTGTGTGAGGAACAGTGAAGACAAGGAGTGTGTTTATTGTGAGGAGTTTCTGTTGTTGGACAACTATAGGGTTGTTTGTGATCACACCAAAAAACAAGGAACTGGATGACCTTATCCAAGCTCAGAAAATCATTTGACTGTGTATTACATTTTTATTGACTGTATGCTTATCATTAAAACTGTTTGTTGAGTGGCATGCATAAGGAAAAAACAGTGTTTTGGAAAAGCAGAGAATTTTGTGTTAAAAAGGTCATCTCACACAGCATTTGAAACAAATTTTACCCTGATCAAACAGTGATTGACAGAGGAGGCAGAGTTTTGTTTGGAGAAGACATTTCAAGAAATTTTGAGGCAATTTGGTTGGAGAAGCACATCCAAGACAAGATTCCTCCCAGGCAGGATAGTAGAAGTGGATTGCATAAGAGATATGAACCTAGTTCCACTGAAGAAGTGAATGCCCACCCATCACTGGCGCAAGTTGAAGGCTGCTCAAGAAAAGCTCAAGGAGGCTAAAGGGAAGTGCCCGGCACAGAAAGTGAGGAAAGACACATCAAGAATTCATATTTTGGCCTCTTCTTCGCAACATGTTGCTGAGAACCCTTGAGGGTCATGCTCACCAATTTTGGGCAAACTTCGACATATTTTGGTTTTTTGGCATTTTCGGGTTTTTGGCTAAACATCATGAAATTCTCCATTTCAGTTTGGGGGATCATCAATGGAGGATAATGGTATCATTGGATGCCATATTTTCAGGAGCACACACTCAGCGATTTTCAGGACATTTGAAGATCATTTTCTCCCCCAAAATGGCGAAAAATGCCCTGTTTTTCCACACTCTGCCCGGTCTATCAGCAAGCCTTATTTTTTGGCTTGTTACACATAGTCCTATTTTTGGAGGACTTCCAGGCATCAGATTGGGAAAATTCTAGTTGCTCCAGAAATTAGACACTCAGAGCTTTCCAACAAGCTATCATGAGCCTTATTTTGACATCGGGAAGGCTGCCAAAAGTTGCCGGAAAGTCAGGGGACCTTTTGCTGATGTTTTTTCTGAGTATCTTTGTAAAAAATGAACCTTTAAAAACTGCTTTTTCCTCATGTGTGTTTAGTTATTTTTGCACATGAGAAGTTATGAAAAGTCAATTTAATTCCATTTTTTAGCATCTCTTAGATATTTTATGAGATATTTTGTGCCTTGGGCTTTGCAAAGCCTCAAGGAAAAGTTTAGATATTTTGAATAGGCCAATGAGAGTGCAAATTGAACCAAGAGGTTTTCCTCACTTGAGCCTATATATTCCAAAGGCTTTCATTGTAAAACAAGGCTGAACTTGATGATAGAATCAATATATGGTCATATAAGCTTTGGAAGAAATACTTGTCTCATGCTCTTGGATAGTCTCTTGGATGTTCTTGGATGATGAAAGAGGATTGTTGTTGGATTCCATGACTTGGTAGAATGGTGTAGTGTCTCTTTCTTTGTTTTTTTTTCTAGTTTTCATTCATGAATCCATGTTTCTTGTTTGTTATAGATCAGTAGAGAAAAAATTTGAGACATGCCCTTGGAGGCACCTCAAATTTCCTGTTTCTTCATAGCTTCCATGTTTTCTTCTTCCTTAGTCACATTAAAGAATTCTTGATTGCTCTTTAATAACTTAAGGATATTTTTGCTTATTTCATTCATGGTTTTATGCATGTTAAGTATGATTTACGGTACGCCCTACTTACCAATGGCTAGCCATAGCTCCATCCATGAAATTTCTCTTTGACTGATTAGATTGTCATTTGTTGAACCAAGGAGGTCTTGTTTCGATCTTGCCCTTTGCCTAAGACTATGCAATCTTATTTTCAAAGTGCCCAATAACTTGAAGTATTGTGTTTAGGCGTTCCGACATAGTGTTTTGAGTTGTTTGTCTGTCTTTAGTGTTTTTCCCAAAGTCTGATACCCATTTCCCGAAGTTAGAGAGTTAAAAGTCTCTATGCATGGCTTGAATGTTTATTTCTATGTATTGATTAGCTCATAGTTACATTTTTCATGATTAATGGTTTGCCCTACCATGTTTATGTCTGATATTAAACTATTTATGCTTGAAATCCTTTGTTGTTCATAAACTTGATGTCTATTTATTCCATTTTTCCCAAAGATCCTTTCTACCTTGAATCAAATCGGCCCTTCAACAGCCTTGTATCACCATCTAATAGCTTTCTTGACCTCTTCGACCCCATAGCCCAGTTGATCTAACATATTTTTACCTATCTTATATCTTTGATCAGTTTCATCCCTCACAACCTAAAAACCAAAACAAAAAACCTACTTCATAACTAGCCTAAAATCAGAACACAATAAGCAAACACACAGATATCCCTTACACATATAGAGAGAGCCCTCTCTGAGTCCAGGAAGGCTAGGTCCTTGGGCTCCAAAGACTGGTTTGATGTTACACTATCATTTGGCTTGCCAATCAGCCAAATCACGGGACCCTAACATAATGGCGATCACGGTGGGACCCTGAGTGATAAACAAACTTCGATTCCCTAAACATTCCAGTAGCCTTATGAATACTATCTGATTGACTTATCCCACCGCTCACTAACATAATGGCGATCACGGTGGGACCTTGAGTCAAAACACCCTAGGTATCCCTTAGGAACCCTCAAATTCTCTGTCAAACTTATAAGAGTAGAATTTGGTTGTCTCGCCATCCTAGCAAAATGATGACTCAGTTGTAGGACACTCTTACAAACCTTAGGACTACATAAAGAACTCAAAAAAACCCCAAAGAATCCCTTAGATTTTTTTTTGTCAGTACTGGTGGTGGACCATACACATATACCTCAAAACAACTAAAAATTCACCTGGCGACTCCACTAGCCTCCAGTAGGCCTTACTACTTTACTAAACTCTAGGCTACTATCTGTTTGAGCCACCTCATCGCCACGCTAACATAATGGAGATCACGGTGGGACTCTGAGTGATAAACAAACTTAGATTCCCTAAACATTCCAGCAGCCTTAAGAATACTATCTGATTAACTTATCCCACCACTCACTAACATAGTAATGATCACCGTGGGACCTTCTGAGTTAGTGACAATCTAAGTACACCTTAGAATTCTCGAAGCCTCAATCAAACTTAGAAAACTTGAGTGTTGTTTGAAGAGTAGAAGCTAGCTCTTTCACCATCTTAGCAAAATGATGATTTAGTTATAGGAAACTCTTCCAAACCTCACAGGCACATAAAAAACTCAGAAAACCTCAAAAAAATCCCCAGATTAGTTTTTCCTAGTTATTGGTGTTGGACCATAGCTACATCTCTGTAAAAAAAACCAAGTTCCACCTGGCGACTCTACAACTCTCAATAGTCCTAAAGACTCCACTGGAGGAAGAACCTGAAATATGACCGGTCATCCTAGAAAGAAAAAGCATTCAGGCCTTAGTTGGATTCAAGAAATTATTTTCTTTATCTATAACTATGTTCTATCCTACTTTGAGCCTTATCAAGAATACACTGATGAGATCTACATTGATCATTGGAAGGATCTCAAACCTTGAAAAGCGAAGCCTCAAATTTCAGACCATGAGCAGGCTTATACACCTGCTCTTACACCAGATTCACCTATGGAAAACCTAGCAAAACATGAGCCCCATGCTACCTTTCCCACTCTGGCTGAGACCTCAAACAGTCATAAATCTCTTTTTACACTACCTATATCCACAAAGGTCCCAGAAAGATACAAGCCTCTGGTTTTACCTCCCATATTTCAAGCCCTTCCTGCAGATCTTCAAAATAAATTACCCAGATTTGATGGAGAAAGCTCCAAAGTCACCGCTGAAGAGCACGCCCAAAATATTGAGGATTTACTTGACCTTTATGAAATTGAAGAAGATAATGTGCATATCAGAATTTTTGCCTTATCATTACAAGGAAAAATTAAGAGTTGGTTTAAAGACCTTCCAGCTGCAAGCATTACTAATTTTGTCAGTTCACTCAAATCTTCCTAGATAGGTGGGTGGTCATGGGTAATAAAGTTCTCATCATAAAGGAATAAAATCAGTTAAAAAAACAATCAGGGGAGACAATACAAAAATTTTCAGCCAGGTTCAATAAAGTATACGATGCAATTCCTGCTAACCTAAAGCCACCCCTCAGATGTGCTCTCTTGCACTACCCAGATTCTTTTGACCCAGAGATGGTTTTCCGGATAAGAAAAAAAGATCCTTTGACCCTAGAAGAAATGCAAAGGATAGCAGTTGATGTAGAATTCAACATACTAAATAGGGAGGCACAACTAAGAATGATAGAGAAAGACAAAGCAAATCAATAGAGAATAATATCTTCTGAGGAAAAGTTGAAAAAAATGGTATGTATGTTCGGAAAGCTAGAGCATCTACTTGATAGGAAAAGAGAGAAACACAAAGTTAAGGTTAACATTGCTTATTCAAACCAACCTACACTTCTTCCTCAGGATGAACACACTCGACTATTACAAGACAAGAGTTATAAACAAAATATGCCTAATGGGAAAGTTGCAAATAAAAACATAGAGGAATGCTCTAAAGAGACTATCAGCCATTTTGAAATCACACATTCTGAAATGGAAGAAGAATCAAAACCTTTAGGTTCTCTACCCTTATTCTTTAAATCATTCCAGAATTTGAAAGAAAATTTTTATCCTAAAGATCTCTCATCAGTTATTCAGGAAAACCCTGCTCAAGTTAACTCTCACCTAAATCAAGAAGAGTTGTTTGAAGAGGAATTCAAATCTGAGATAGAAGATAAATCAAAACCTGTAGGATCTCTACCTTTATGCTGGGAGTCATTTGAGTTCATAAAAGCAAACTGGCCTCCTCAGAATCCATCAGAGGAAACTCATGAATCCCATGTTTATTATCCCAAGCATCAAGAAGAGTTGAGTAAGGATGAATTCAGATCCAAAATAGAAGATCAATAAAAACTTGTAGGATCTCTACCTTTATGATGGGAGTCATTTGAGTTCATAAAATCAAATTGGCCTCCTAATAATCTATCAAAGGAAACTCATGAATCCCATGCTAACTATCCTCAACATCACAAAGAATTGGTTGAAGATGAAAACAAGAAAGAAACGAAAGAGAACCCACAAGATCTCTCTAAGGGCATAAGTGATGATTCATCATCTCTCATAAGTGAAGCCCAAAAAGATATTCCTTCAAATCAATTTCCCAAGAGAAAGAGGATTATTGTAGAGAAATGAAAATGCCTCCCTTTTTAACTGAAGAGGAAATAGATCAACTTATAAGCATGCAGACAGCCTCTGAAACTTCACATAAACACAACTTTTCTGATCTTTATCCTGTTAATCTTGCATATCATAAGTCAAAAAATAGATTTGTAAATCAATTTGAAGAAAATAAATTTGATAGTCCAATATGCATGGTTGGTGACATTAATTATAATGATGATTTTCCAAGGTTTGATCAATATTTTGATAATGATGATGATTTCCAAACATAAGCTAACTTTGCAGAAAACTTAGTTTTTGATTTTTGGGAGAAATCTCAGTTTCATAAACTTGAGAAAAGTGAGCAGCCAATACAGGTCATCTATGACACTATGAGGAGAGCCTTGAGAGTTCAGAAGTAAGTGAAGAGTCTCAGACTCTTTTCTCTACTTCACTTCAGTCCATCAGAGATAACATTCACATAATTAGAAATAAACAGTCTTTCAGCTTTGATGATGAGGTTGAGGAGGATGATGAAATTATCGAGCATGTTGTAAATGAGAAGCCTTTTCCTGAAATGATTGAGGAAATCATTTTGAACATGGAATATTCCTTAAATCCATATTTGCAGCCACCAAGTTCCATTGAGTTACAAATTGCAGATGAAGAAATAGAGGTTGATAAACACATGAGAGTTATCACACTGTCCTTTCAAGATAATTTACTGTCAAATTGTATCCTTGCTCATCAACCTGATGACCTTCACACAGTTTTCAGTCCACTTAATCAGAACACATCAGCTTGGAAAGAAAGCTACACTGCAATATATGATGAGTCTGACAGTTCAAGTGATCATAATCAAGGGGAAGAGTTTCTTTACCAGGGAGGTCCCAAATATAGCCAAGTGGAAGAAAAAGTAGTCCTGAATGAAGCCTATATATCAAACACTCTAGATCAGGTATTATTCCAAGATCCATTTGTTGTTTTCCTTGAGAAATATGAAGTAGTAGTGGGTTCTATCATAAACAAGTTGCTACCAAGAATGAGAAAAAACTTATGCACTACTGTCCGGAAACAAGCCAAATGGGAGTGGCCTTTTTATTACTTTTGCATCATGAAAGAACTAAACCAAGATCAACCATGCAATCATCTACTTGACTGGCTATATTGGAAAGAAGAATTCACCAAATGAATGTATGTTGTGTATAGTTTAGACTAAGATAGATAGATAGCTGTGAAAAATAAGCTCAGCCTTGTGAGCATATTTTCAGTTTTAGTTTGTTTGAAGAAAAAGTAAAAAAGCAGAAAATACAAAAACAATAAAAAGTAGAAAAAGAGGGCAGTTTCTGAAAAGTAATGGTACAGCCCCATACCCAAAAATAGTCATGCTGAAAGCGAGCAAGTCTAAATGCGGCTACTAGTACTCAAATGTCTTGTTCAGTTATCTAGCCTAATCATAGCTGAACATGTTTTAAATTTATTTGCTGATAAGTTAGCGAGTGAAAAAGATGGTCAACATTGTGTAAGCTTGACTAATCAAAGAGAGTAGATTAGGAAAAGATACTGGTTCCACACGCCCAAAACAGAACCAAAGAGGGAAGCAGGGATGAAAAACAAATTGTGCATCTTAGCCCTGTTTTTCGTAGTTTCCATTTTATGCAAAATAATATTTGTGTGCAGCTTGTCTTTCATGCCACAAATACATGACAAATCAGACTGTCTAACCCTTATTTGATCATCTTTTCAATTTCATGTTTTAGATTAGAGAACAAAATCCTGTCAAACAGCTTAACCTTGACAGTTGATTTGGCGTAGGTAGAGTAATGAAGGAGTTCATCAGTTTAATATGAACTCCCGGCAGATATAAGTGTAGAATTAAATAGGTTCATTTTCCAAAAATAAAAAATATATATTTTCAAAAGGCTGCTATTCCAAATGCGCCAAAAAGAAGAAAAAATGTTAGGAAAGATAGTGGGGTAGGTAGAGATATCATGGATGCTAATCATGTTGTCATTTTTCAGAAGTAGCATTAAGGAAGAATGAAATTTGTGTCAATGGGTAAGGCACTGGTCTTCATAAGCCAAAGATCTAAATTCTGGACACCTCCTGAAAAGGAGCTGTCCTCCCCAAATGGAGCCACTGTTAGTCATCAGTATTTTTCACTTGTTGGTGATGACTAGTTGTAACAACCAAGTTTTCTAGCAGCTGATCTAAAATTTGTCAGATTTACCAACTGGAAAACACCCATAAAATTTTTTCCCTCTTACCTTTCAGTCCGCCCATGACGAGATGAAACCTCATTATCAAAATCCTACCTAGCCTCATCCATACTAGTCTGCCCATCAGCTCTAAAGAAACAATCCAAATCTGTCCAAATAGTCTCCCCTAAGTTAGGAAGTGGCGCTTTAGGGAATTTCTCCCTTGGCAAACTATCCAAGAGCCAAAGAACCTCCATCTGCTATAGACCAGTCATAACAGACCTTCCCATTTTGCAAATAAAGTTGGTTACAGCCATAGGTCGCGCCACTAATACACCCTCAAGTCTCAGCAATACATGGACCATAAGTCAAGCTGATTTTAGGTGTTTTTACAGTTTTTTGATGAATCTTTCAAGGACAGAGACTTACTAGAATATCAGAAGACAATATTTGTTTCCACATGAGAAGGCAGCTGCTTCTCAATGTGACCTTGAGCCTGGGATGCAACTACAAAGCAAAGAGTTTTTCATCAAGCTCTTGCGACCACATTCCAAGCCTGAAAGGACAGTAGAAGGAAAAATAGCACTGTCACAAGGCTGATGATATAACATCACTGAAAAACCTCCTTCATCTATAAGCAGAGGGTTTTTGAAGACTGAAGAACCTCCTTCATCTATAAGTATAGGGTTGAAAGCGTCTCCTTCCTCTATAAGCAGAGGACAGATGGACAAAGTTTGATTCTAAGAGCTGCACTGACCATGAAACAAATTTTGGTTACAGTAAGACAACAACTAAAGGTTTCCGCATGAAAATGATGATTAAAAGCAGAGGTAAAGCAACAATGATTAATTCTAGAGTTTTCACTGACTTATAGACAAATTGTAAACACAATAGGGACAGGTTATGACATAGGCCAATGATGATGATTGTATTTCAAAGGGTACTGATCTTCCTACTCATAAAGGAATGTCTTTCAAATTACTTATCATATTATACAAAGAAAACTTGAGTTTAGTTTTCCCAAAAAGGTGTTGCAAATAGATACACAAGCTCACAAAAATATAAACAGGTTATGGCATGAGTTTCAAAGCTCTGGAGCAACATTCAAAGCCAATAAGGCATGTCACCATTTCCAAATAAAGGCATTTTCCTTAAAAAGGGTCAAAGGTACCTTACTGCTGCACTCTGAGTAAAAGGAGAGGTTTTAGAGAAGTTCCCTTTAAATGAACAGAGATGGGTGAAGCCTGTGTAAATGCAACTGAATTTGTGCACTCACAGTCATGATAGAGGTTCAATCATCACCTGCCAGCCAAATCAGCTTCACAACAGCGCATCCTTTCCTCCAAAGCATCAAGAACAAAAAATGTTAGTTTAGGTTGCAAAAAGGAGAAGTTACCTCTTTGAAAAGTTTCAAAGAAAACCTCATGCAACACAAAGTATCTTCTATAGGTGTCCCCTTTTCAAATGACAAAGACAAGTAGGTGATGACGATATTCAAAGGTGCTTCTTTTCCTTTTGTATAAAAACCTCTTTCAACTGATCAAGAGTAACAGCTGATGAGTCATACAAAGACATTAGGTGGAAAAGGATGTTGAAATTATAGTTAAGTTTTCTCCCTAGAAAAAGGTAGTTGCATCAAGAGGCATCTCTAAAAACCTTCACATAGTTCAGAGAATTTTTCATTCCACAGTGCGGATATCAAAAGGAGGACATTTTTTCATCCCTCAAATGACAAGCAGTCAAAGTTTAAATCCTCAAAAGGATTGTTTCATTTCAAGAAGGGGTTAGGCTCATAAAAGAACTGCTCTTTTCCACTGTGACATTTATATGAACAAAAGAGTATCGGGATATGATTTAGAAGATAAAGTTTCAGGTTGTGTTTAAAAGCAAAGACTTGTTCAAAAAATCTCTTAAAAACCCTCATCGGTCGAGTGTGAAAAGAACCTTAGCTTTTTCACTTTCAGAAAGGCTTGAAGACCGTTGCAAATCTATTGTTTCATTTCCCAAGCACAAGAAAAAATCCTCTTGCTATCCACGAGACCGGAGGAAGAATTTTTTGCCAATAAATAGAGTTTTTTGGGCTTTTGAACTATGTGGCGCGCCTGTAACACTGCGCGGTGCATTCAGTCCGACTTTCTCCATAGGACTACACCACCGCGCGACGCGCCTGTAGGTGTTGGTCCTGTCGGCCCGACAGTGACCCGAAAGCTTACTTCTGCGCGGCGTTCTCCTTTACAAACATTCCGCGCATCTGTTGATGGTTCAAATACCTCCGAAATGTGTTGAAAACAACCCAAAGTCCTCAAACAACGACATCATCAAATTTTCAACGTATTCTTCGAGCCTCCTTAGTGTTGTCAAAATTCTGAAGGGTGAAAAATGCTGCGTTTTTCCAAGACTGAATTATGGTAAAAAGTGAAGTTCCCAGTATGAATCAAGGAGCTGTGTTTCATGTTTGAAACTCAGAATATGCACATTAGTGAAGGTTTTGTCAAAAAATTGTGAAGTTAACCCTACTGTGGGAAAACGAAGTTAAACTCTGTCAGCTACATAGTGGAAGAAAAGTGCTTGGGAGGGTTGATAGTTTTGTTTAAAACTCAAGCTTTGTTGTGTTTTGTTTACTAAAGGTGAAAAATCAAGGGTGTTGAGTTTTTATTAATGTGAAAAACCCATTAAGCTGCCCTCAAAGAAATGATAAAGGATGGAGGCACTGTTTTAGAGGGAGAAACACAGTATTTGGAAAAGTAAAACAATGACCTATTTTCAAATAGCAATGATCATTGTATGAGCGTTTTTGTCATTTCAAAAGTCTCCTCTTTGTGTTAAAAAGGGAAAAAACGGTGTTTGCTCTTTCATTCCATGAAGCAGAGTCAGTGAGTGAAGCTACCATTGCATTTGAAGGTACTTGTCAAATTCTGTGTGAGGAACAGTGAAGACAAGGAGTGTGTTGATTGTGAGGAGTTTCTGCTATTGGACTGCTACAGGGCTGTTTGTGATCACACCAAAACACAAGGAACTGGATGACCTTATCGAAGCTCAGAAAATCATTTGACTGTGTATTACATTTTGATTGACTGTATTCTTATCATTAAAACTATTTGTTGAGTGGCATGCATAAGGAAAAAACAGTGTTTTGGAAAAGCAGAGAATTTTTTGTTAAAAAGGTCATCTCACACAGCATTTGAAACCAATTTTACCCTAATCAAACAGTGATTGACAAAGGAGGTAGAGTTTTGTTTGGAGAAGAAATTTCAAGAAATTTTGAGGCAATTTGGTTGCAGAAGCGCATCCAAGACAAGATGCCTCCCAGGCAGGATAGTAGAAGTGGATTTCATAAGAGATATGAACCTATTTCCACCGAAGAAGTGAATGCCCACCCATCACCGGCGCAAGTTGAAGGCTGCTCAAGAAATGGTCAAGGAGGCTAAAGGGAAGCGCTCGACACGGAAAGTGAGGAAAGACACATCAGGACTTCATATTTTGGCCTTTGCTTCGTAACATGTTGCTGAGAACCCTTGAGGGTCATGCTCACCAATTTTGGGCAAAGTTTGACATATTTTGGTTTTTTTGCATTTTCGAGTTTTTGGCTAAAAATCATGAAATTCGCCATTTCAGTTTGGGGTATCATCAATGGAGGATAATGGTATCATTGGATGCCATATCTTCAGGAGCACACACTCAGTGATTTTCAGGACATTTGAAGATCATTTGCTCCCCCAGAATGGCGAAAAATGCTCGCTTTTTCCACACTCTGTCCCGTCTATCAGCAAGCCTTATTTTTTGGATTTTTACACACAGCCCTATTTTTGTAGGACTTATAGGCATCAGATTGGGAAAATTCTAGTTTCTTCAGAAATTAGACACTCATAGCTTTCCAACAAGCTATCATGAGCCTTATTTCGACATCGGGAAGGCTGCCAAAAGTTGCCGGCAAGTTAGGGGACCTTTTGCTGATGTTTTTTCTGAGTATTTTTGTAAAAATTGAACCTTTAAAAACTGCTTTTTCCTCATGTGCGTTTAGCTATTTTTGCACATGTGAAGTTATGAAAAGTCAATTTAATTCCTTTTTTTATCATTTTTTAGATATTTTATGAGATATTTTGTGCCTTGGGCTTTCCAAAGCCTCAAGGACAAGTTTAGATATTTTGAATAGGCCAATGAGAGTGCAAATTGAACCAAGAGGTTTTCCTCACTTGAGCCTATATATTCCAAAGGCTTTCATTGTAAAACAAGGTTGAACTTGATGATAGAAGCAATATATGGTCATATAATCTTTGGAAGAAATACTTGTCTCATGCTCTTGGATAGTCTCTTGGATGTTCTTGGATGATGAAAGAGGGTTGTTGTTGGATTCCATGACTTGGTAGAATGGTATAGTGTCTCTTTCTTTGTTTTTTTTTGTAGTTTTCATTCATGAATCCATGTTTCTTATTTTCTATATATCAGTAGAGAACAAATTTGAGACATGCTCTTGGAGGCACCTCAAATTTCCTGTTTCTTCATAGCTTCCATGTTTTCTTCTTCCTTAGTCACATTAAAGAATTCTTGATTGCTCTTTAATAACTTAAGGATACTGTTGCTTATTTCATTCATGGTTTTATGCATGTTAAGTATGATTTACGGTACACCCTGCTTACCAATGGCTAGCCATAGCTCCATCCATGAAATTTCTCTTTGACTGATTAGATTTTCATTTGTTGAACCAAGGAGGTCTTGTTCAGATCTTGCCCTTTGCCTAAGACTATGCAATCTTATTTTCAAAGTGCCCAATAACTTGAAGTACTGTGTTTAGGCGTTCCGGAATAGTGTTTTGAGTTGTTTTTCTATTTTTAGTGTTTTTCACAAAGTCTGATAGCCATTTCCCGGAGTTAGAGAGTTAAAAGTCTCTATGCATGGCTTGAATGTTTATTTCTATGTATTGATTAGCTCATAGTTACATTTTGCATGATTAATGGTTTGCCCTACCATGTTTATGTCTGCTATTAAACTAGTTATGCTTGAAATCCTTTGTTGTTCACAAACTTGATGTCCATTTACTCCATTTTTCCGAAAGATCCTTTCTACCTTGAATCAAATCAGCCCTTCAACAACCTTGTATCACCATCTGATAGCTTTCTTGACCTCTTCGACCCCATAGCCCAGTTGATTTGACATCTTTTTACCTATCTTATATCTTTGATCAGTTTCATCCCTCACAACCTAAAAACCAAAACCAAAAAACCTACTTCATAACTAGCCTTAAATTAGAACACAATAATCAAACACACAGATATCCCTTACACATATAGAGAGAGCCCTCTCTGAGTCCAGGAAGGCTAGGTCCTTGGGCTCCAAAGACTAGGTTGATGTTACACTATCATTTGGCTTGCCAATCAGCCAAATCACGGGACCCTAACACTTCCTTTGAGGAAGGAATCTGACATACATTGGAGTAGATGGAGGCCACTCATGCTTACATTGGCCAAGATCACGAGGTTCTTTTTGGATGGTAGCTTCTCATGGGAGGCTAACCTCCAAATGTCACCACTTTTATTTGAGCATGATCAACTGCATGATGGGCATGGCAACATTTTGGAGGATGAATTTGGCATAAGGGATGTCAAAGGAGAAGAAAAAAACATGTGAGGAGCTTCACATTTCAGATCTTTAGTGCTATTTCATAGGAGGGTTGATCCATATTGGAGATCTCAACTCTTGGTAGAGTACTCCAAGGATCTTGGTGCTTGTATGATTCTTGATGACCCTACGGGAGATGGTAGATACATGGTGGTTTATGAGGTCATATATTCCTATGAAAAAGTATTCTTGACTAGAGTTTCTGAGCTCAAGAGGAAGCTACTACATGCAGCACATGTGGACTTTCTTTCCATGCACTTTGATGCATTTCATTCTTTGATGGAGGAGTTCACTTGGGAGGGCATCCAGCAGGATATATGTCAGCATATGGAGAGATGCATAGCCTAGATGGTGATGGAGAAGATGTCTGATCCAGGTGGATATTGGTGGCCACCCACCTATTCCACTTGGCCCCCCACCATTGTCTCTTTCAGTTTTTCAGTTTTGGCATAACTTACTATTTTTAGCAGTTTTTCGGGTCCTGAACTTCCAGAGCCGTTTTGAGGCCCTAAACGACGTTTTCTTGGTATCAAAGCACTAGCGAATTTGATCATAAAATTCGTCTCGATAGCTGTAGTCCTCGGATAGAGCTTTCTAATGATGTATCATGTGCATCAAACGGAGATAGTATGCCAAAGTTACGTCCCTGGGAAGTTGAAACACCAATTTACCCAAACGGGGCCCATAGTTTTGGCGCTTCATCTCCTAGGGTTAGGTTTTTGGGATGTTTAGGGTTCTCCATTGTTTCTCAATAATAAATAGGCCCTCGCGCCTCATTGAAAAGCAGTTCAGAGGTCTGTAGCCACCACATCTCTTCTCAGAGATTCGCTACCAGCACCCTAGCTATTTTATTTCCATTATGTCTGTAAGCAAATTTCAGTTCTTTGATATTAATGAAATGAAGTGTTATTTCCGCTGCATCTCTGTATTTATGGTTATGTGTTTATTCTGTTGCATTCCTGCATAAATCCGGATCAATGTCACAACCACTTCCCTACTCATTGGGGGTGAGGGAGAGCTTTCAGTTGAGCCATTTCAGCGCAATGACCAAAGTAAATAGTAGAGAAGGTATATTTTTTCATTATGATTTTCACTTCTTTACTTTATATGAGAAGCATGTTGTATTAAGGAGGGTCATTCCTTCTTATACATTATATTATGATGTACTTGAGACCAAATGTAGCATTGATATTGGCTATCCTATTGGTGGTTTTTGGGGGAAGCCACATGATTCTTGGTGTGCACCATTCGCACCACATTTTAATTTCATGATCCCATCTTGAAAGATGATTGTGGAAGCAAACAAGTGGTTGGAAAGACAATTTTTATTCTTTGTTTTGAGGTAGTCAAGGGATGCACCATGTTGATTCCATGTGTGGAACTATGGTCCACTTTTCGGTTGTCATATGGCAACTTGTTTTCATTGGTTTTTGATTCCATATGTTTGAGATGTTCTTATGTTTATGGGAAGCTTTTTTTGGAGAGTGGGACAAGAGTTGGAGGTTCCCATTGGGGGTATGATTCTCCCTAATTTACATGTTGCATGTTTCAGGAGAAACAAAGGGCAAACCATGATTTCCATATTACATCTCTTTTCTTCATGTGGGAGGAGCCATTTGGGGAGCTTGAGTTCTTGGAGGAGGCACTTCATGGATGATTTGTTTGGAGGGGTAGGTTGGGCCATTATTAGAGACCATAATATTTCAGCCCAAGATTAGTAGTAGCCCCATACATACCATAAATGGAGGGATAAACAACTTCGGTGGAAGAATTTAATTTCTCCATGCATCCCCAATACATTGCATGAACTGGGGGTTGAGGATCCTTTTGATGAGCTACCTAGAATGGCTCATTTCATTTGGATGATAGCATGGGTTTGGGAGTCTCTCATTGGGAATGAGGTTCCCAATGTTTTTCATCACTCGTACCTTGAGGAGGTCATTGGAAAGCAAGAATCTTTCCACTTACACCTTCCACCTTTTCATGATGTGAGCCAATTGGTTTTGCATCCCTGGGAGGAAACATTGGAGGGTAGATTAATTGTAGATTTCTTTGAGAAGTGGTGGGGAATATTGATGAGGAGGCCACAAGAGGAGGAGGGGAGGAATTTTTCTCTCCCTATACAATTTCTTGAGGACAAGAAACATTTTGGAGGGGAGGACTATAATATTCCAAAAATTTATCTTTCAGCTAAATGGAATATAATAGTTTGTTTTATCACTAGGTAGGTGAATAAGTGGGTGGGGAGGCCCATAAGTCTCCTTAGAAACAATAAAAAAACTTCAAGTGTGAAAGGAGACCTTTTTCAGCAGCTAAATAAAGCACCTCCAAGTGTGAACATGGTTGGATCATGTTGATTCAGTCAATTTTGACCAAGTCAACAACGTTGTTATGGAGGAGTGGAGATTAATGGAGGAATAACATAGTTTTGGAGGGAGATTGATCTCATGAAGGAAATGACCTAATTGAGTAGGGCCAAGGGCAAGTGAGCTCATAATGTATATAAGGAAGACGATGGCAGCCATATGGGATTATGTTTTGGAATATTATTTTGTATATGGTCTGTTTAGACTTTGCATTCCTTTGCTATTTACCAGGGTTGTTGTGTTGTTTAGCACTGGGTGTTCTTGAGCAGGAATCCCACCTATTTCCTTAAGGGGCCTCTTGGAAGAGTATTTTATTCATTTCCACATTCTTTTTTTCAGGCCAAGCTACAAATTTCTTCATCAGTGCAGTTTCAGCAGGTTATTGTGTTGTGTTGCAGGGTGCTGTAGTGGAGGGGTTTAGAAACCCACTTTCTGATCTAGTTTCTCATTGGAGGAAAGATTCCTTCACTTGGGAGATCAGTTTGGAGATTCCTTAATATTATTTCAAATATTTTTCATCAGTCCAACTATTTCCCATCATTTACAACATTGTTCCAGCTAGGGATTGCATTATTTTGGAGGGAAGATTCAGTGAGGGATCTTGTAGCTCCTTTGGAGTGTTTTATTATGATTGGAGGGTTAAACCTTTCATGGGAGGAGACCTTTGATGGGATCTACATAAAATATGCTATATTTCAGCCTTCTACACTCTTGTACTTCAGTTTGCAGTGAATCTTCAGCCATAGGGCTTTAGATCCCATCTTGTATAGGGTGTATTTCTGAAAACCCTTTCCAGATTCTTTGTAGGAGTTTGTATTAAGCCTATATCTGTATTGGGAATACATTTTGAGGAATATAACAGCCCTACATATTTTTTACATTATTTTTCTGTAGAAGTTTGTTTATAACTGCGCTGTAGCAGTCTTCCGCCATTTTTGTATTGTGACAGCAACTCATTTGTCGAGTGATTGTTTAGGAGAGGCTTCTTCCTTCATTGTACATGGTTTATGCCTCACTATTTATGATGATTTGTTGATCTAATACATGATTTTTTTCCTCCATATTGGTCTCCAATTTTCATAAGTTGTTTTACACTGATATTTCTAGTTTTGTCTTCATATTTTGTTGCATTCTCTATTTGGGAATATTACATAATCGGGTCTCTCATGCGCTTGGGTTTTCTTTTCCATGGGTGGATATGTAGATTTGAAAGTTCCCTAAGAAATCAAATTCTATGTTTCAAGATGAAGACTCACCAGAGCTGCTTATTGGATGGCTACCCCCTTGGTCCTAACTTAGACTATAAATTTTTTTGTGGCCCTTGTGGGGAGAATTTAATGAGTTTGATTAAGTTAGTTTTAGGTGTCTTTACTTTACTTAGGGTGTGGATGTGTGTGATAAAAAGGTGAACAAGTACATAGTTTGAACATGTGGATATGTGATGATCCTTTTCAAAACAACCTACTTAAACTAAGTTTTGTTGTTCCTTGCTCAAAAGAAAAACGTGTGCAAATATGGGTCGCTTTCAATTTTTCCTAGCTAATATATATGACCAAATATAGAGAAATGGCAAGTTATCAATAGAGAGTGTTCATATTCTTTCCTAGGATCACCCTAAGGTGCAAAGGCAGCAGAGATTACTTGCTCTTCTATCGACAATTCAATCCTGGTCCTAGAATTCTAGTGCAAAAATTTAACTAAACTAATGACTCTTACACTAGAAAAATGAAAAATATTTTAGCTAAGAATTTGTGGACTTGGGCCACTTAATTTTGCTAATTAACTAGGTGTTTTGGTACCTAAATTCACAAAAAATTGTTGGGAAAAATACTGAGAGGGGGGGGGGGTGAATCAGTATTTAGTGCAGACTGAATTTTTTTTACTTTTTCTTTCTCTAAAACCCATACGCTACTTTAATGAACCCAAGTCGCGTATACACGTGGATATCCTCAATGAAACTCGCGTATTACCAGAGATCTCATTATGCAGATAATTATTTACTTAGATCATTGAATCATTCATTCATTAGATGTTTAGTAAGCAGTAAACATGTGCAGTAAGAATAGAATAAATCATCACACATAAGCAACACACATGAAAACCAGGAATTAAGGTGGAAACCCAATTCGGGAGAAAACCACCGCTGCCGTCGTCTCAGTCTTCAATATTTATTATAAATAAAACATCTTACAACCATGTACTGGCGCAGACTCATACCACCATGAAGGTACCCACCTGCAGAAGGCTACAACCTTCTCTTGTTTACCAGCCTCTCATGGAAGGGAGCTACAACCCCCTGCTCTCGTTTACCAACCTCTCCTGGAAGGAAGCTACTACCCCCTGCTCTCGTTTACCAGCTACCACTGGAAGGGAGCTACAACCCCCTCACTGAAGGCTTCAACCTTCAGCACCATCATGGACCACGTTTCATCAATTTTCATACTAGATCCAACAGATTCCACACAACATACCTTGTAGGCCACTTTTCATCAGATTTTCAGACTGGACCCACTCCACACATTTAAGCTCATCATACATCAAACTGAAACTCATAACCTCATCAATTCATTCATTGTACCATCAACCAAACAACCAACATCTTGATCTTTGATCAACATAATCAGCAGCATAATCAACATTCAAACAACCCAGATATGTATGAATACATCATTGACAGATAGTAGTAAAACAGTAGAACAAATCAGACATTTCATTCCACATACTTCAGCAAAAACCCTAGTTCCATACGCGCTTTTACTTCACTGAACCTTCGTATGCACGCACTTTAACAAAAAAAAACCTGTGTATACATCTGCACATATTTCAAGACTGATTTCACATACCATACGCGCTTTTTCTGAAGCCAACCCGCGTATATACGCGCTTTCTCTTCCACGAACCTGCGTATAGATCTTCAAACTTTATAGGGCTGTGCAATTCTTCAGAATAGATAAATGGCTCAGATCTTACCCTTTTACTTTAGGAAATATTTGCCTCATCTCAGATCTAAACATTCCATAAACAGATCTAGAAAATACATAGTATTTTCAGATCTAGAGATACCTCTTCATCATTTTCTTCATAGGTGCATTATTAATTCAGATCAATCAACAAAATGTTACCTATTCCATGCAGATATACTTTAGAGTGAAGTATTCATTAAAAACCCAGACTCGTACACAACCTTGCACTATGATCTTCTTCTCCTTATATAGATTTAGCCTTTTTCAATACCATGAGTCAAAACCACTCAACTACTAATGGTATTCCTGGACGGGATCAAATAGATATTCCAGCGCTCAATACAATCGACCAATACCATGGTAAATTCCCTTGGTTTTATGAATTTAGAGTGCAAATAGGCATACGCTACTTGGCACGTACTTTTCCTCATACATACGCTACTTTGCTTTGACAAACCCGCGTATGCTTTGTGACATATCATATTTATCATTTCTTTGGCACTTACTGGAATTCCTTTCTTCTGTTACTTCTGAGCTGATCTGTAGATACATCATTCTTACATATTTAACACATAGGTTTCTTATCATAGGCAACTCATCAAGCAGGTTCCATCAGGGACAACTTCATCAAGTAGGTTGCCATCCAAAGACAACTCATCAAGTCAGTTTCCATCAAGGACAACACATTGCATCATATAGCCAACAATCTCATTCCATCAAGTAGGTTTCCATCAAGGACAAGACATGCATCATATTTCCAACAAACATAAATTATTTCAAAATGCAAGTTAATTTGCCTCCTACTTAAACTATGTGTTAACTTTGAAAAAATCAGCTTGAAATAAAACGAACAGCTAAACTACTGAAAGCAGCTAAACGTGAGCTTTAGCAAGTTGTGGGGCACATCAACCACTGTCGACAGATGTATTATGGGCTGCTAGTCACCTCACAAGCAAGAAAAATATGGACATATTAGGAAAAATCCTACTTCTAGTTTCCGCATGGAAAAGGCTTAAATAGGCACAAAGGCTGTGCACAGGTCACCTCTGAATGCGTACACTGGGGCGCATTTGTCTGCAAAAAATCAGCACAATTTCCTGCAAAGTAATTTTGTGGGAGCTCTTCAGCTTCAGCATGTCACTGAGGGTGAATCAGGCAGTGAAGGAGAGAAATGGGGTAGTTCTAGGCCAACTCCTCAGGAAATAAAGAGGTCTCTGCAAAAAATGTAGAACCACATAAACTTGGAAATAAAAGTTAGTGGAGTCTCCAATCCTGTTTTGGTGTGTTTGGTGCATGAATGTACCAAACCACACTTGCTTAAGAGGGGTGATTATCCACAACCTCACACACTATTTTTATTATTCTTCTATTTTTGTCCAAGGATTCTAAATTTTACTTCTCAAGTTTTTTTCTTATGAGGTTTGGTTCTAGTTCTTTAAATTTTCCTATAGAGCACGTTGTATTATTTCTGTGAGGGTTTTTCTGGAGTTTAACCAACATAACTATTAGTTTTAGTTATCCATTATTATGTTGTTGTTTAGTAGTCATATCCTTTCTGTCAAAGGGACTATACCTAGGTAGCTTGTGAAGACTTTTCCCTCAGACTAACCCCTTAGACCGAGAATTATTAAAGTAAAAATTAAAAATTAAAAAAATTGGTAAAATTATTAGTTAAAAATTAATGTAAATATATGATACAATTTAAGATATAATATAAAATTGTGCTTTTGTTTTTTTCTCACTCGAGCTTTGCAATTCTATTCGACTCTAAGCATCTTGACTATGACATCTCGGGGAGGAGGGGGCTCAGAACCCCTTGGCCCCACTGCTGCCCCAAGACAAATCAATCGCAAAAGTCCTTTGCTACATTATCAGTCAACACAAGATTTCCACACCACGCGTGATGGAAATCATGCTTCCCTCTCTGTTATGACCCTATACTTGTGGTGCTCTTTCAACCACGTCTAGCGGGTGCGACACTACTAGAATTTTTCTTTTTACCAATACTCAAGTGCATAGACTATGCCTAACTTCAACACTTATTAAATTTTCCATACAATTTTTATAATAACACAACATAATAACATTCATTAATTTATCTTCTTCAATTATATTTTATCAACATGCATAGTGGAAATCACAATACAAGTATACACATATACTTGGGAGGGGAAACTCCCATGAATTTTGCCCAATAATATAGAAAATTGTTCAACAATGTACAATTTACAATAATTATACAATTTTAGCAAGTATTTGCAGCCACCTGCAAAACTTGACAAGTATTCCCAACAACTGTGCCTTGAGTCATGTAATGTTGCCAGACAACTGCACATCAACCTGCTAGAAACCCCAAATTTTTAGCCAAAATACCAATCTGAATTTTTTCCTGAAATCTCGTGTAACTTGGGTCACAAGGGTCATTTTCTACATGTAGTCTTCGTGATATGACATGTTTTCATGCATCTAAGGTCACTCGAGTCACTATTTTCATGGTCTTCCCATCCCGACTCATTGTCGTGTAGCCGGGTCACCAGGGTCACTATCTACTCGTGGTCTGCCTGACCTGTCTTGTTGTTGTGCAGCCGAGTCACTCAAGTCACTGTCCCTATGCACTTGACCACCCAACCTGACTCCACATTGTTCCGCACATTCAACAAAACACCCTTTTGGCTGCTTCTACTTCGTTCACCCATCCTGCGGGCTCATCCACCTTCGCTATTGTGATCTTCCAAGTCCGAAATTGTTGGTCGAATGATCCTTTCCACAACTAATACACCACTAATATATATGCCCAAGTATGGACCTAGCTTTGGAAATATTCATGACCCCTCAACCTATCCATCTATCGGCTCAACCACTTCTTCAAACTCATGTGGGTCGACCTACATGCATAAATTGTTAAAATTTCAATTCTAAAATTCTACTATAGTTATAGATTTGTTTCTCCTATTTATTTACACAATAAGTTATTTACAAAACCCTTATAGTAAATTTCTAAATAAACATTACTGAAATTATCACTCAAGTACATATAAAGAAAATAACAGTAAAATGAAAGCACAAGAACCAATCAGAATGACACAATTATTTTTGGACAATTGTCCCTATTATGAAACCAACTCACAAAATAGAAGAAAATATAGATCAATGCCTTATAAATCAACCTCTTCGAGGGGGAAACCTCCTTTACATTAAATAAATGAACAATTCTTGGATGATAGAAATGAAAAAACCTCCTTTCTATATATAGGAGTCCAATGGGTGATAATATAGTCCTATCTGACATAACAATAACAATGTAAGGACACAATAATAACAAAAATGAGCTTCTATGGGGTGCAATAATAACAATAATGGGCTTCTATGGGGCACAATAATAACAAATTAGGGACGAGATGGGCACAAAAAGAATAATAACGGGGCTACACTAACAATAATAAGGGACTACACTATTATTATAGGGACCTAACATTCCCCTCTCCTTAAAACAAGTGTTTTCCTCAACGCTTTATTATTTATGAATGTTTTTGTATAAAATTCACATCCTCCCATGTGGAATCTTCAGCTGCTAAGTTCTTCCACTTGATGAGATACTATGAAATTGATCTATTTTGTAGCTGTCAAGTTCTTTTTTCTTTGACAGCTTCAAGTTCAAATATTAATCTTCCTTCCTTTTCAAGTTATGGAAATATTGTTTGTACTGGGACTTGCTCGATCTGTAGTATCTATGTTATCGAATCCTTACCATCAAAATTCCTCATATCGATATTTAGAATATGGTGGGTCTTAAATCCAACATTAGAATATATAAAATCATGATTAACATTTATTTTTTTCTCATCATAAATTTCATCTACTACCTTTTCTCCATTAGGAATCATTTCTTGTAGCAACTTTGTCAAACCTTCCTTCAAAACTTCCATGTTTGCTTTAAGATCATTATTCATGTCTTCCATGTTTCCTTTTAGTTTTTATTATATACCATCGATATTAGCTTCCATTCCATTCTTAAAAACATCCATATTATCTTCCAAGCCTTTCTTCAAACCATCCATCTTAGCTTCCATTTAATTTCTGGTTACTTTTTGTGAGAGAGAAATTTGTTGCACTTGGTCTCGTAATTTTGATATATCATGTTGCACTTCTTCTTCTTCATTAGTCATAGTAGAAATTTATGATGGATTAATGGGTGTGAAATTATTTTTTGGAGGAATTATAGAACTCAATACTAATATCTATGCTTTAATATGCCCTTAGAATCACTTCTAACTGATTTTTCAAACAAAAGTTATGCAAATTGTTTTTAAAAGAATACACATTTCTTTCTTTCTTTTTGGAGCTCTATCTTGAAATAGTTGTAACTCTGTAATTTCAGATCTCCAAGATCTTAACTTTGGTCTTGTAGTAGCCCTCTGAGTCTTATTTCCAATGCCATAGGTTATACCTGATTTGGATTATTCAAAACAAAGTTACGCACAATCTCCCATAATGACCTAATTATGGACTAGTTGAGTAGAGAGAACTTGTACCGTGTACCACATGTCATTGTTTCATCCTTTGCCTCTTAGATCGATAGAAAGAAAACTAAATTCCGTGTAATTTTGGACACTTTTTACAGAAGTCCAATCCAATTCTTAGAGAGAGAGTTATGACGATTTTCCCAAGGACTCCTCTTTGAGATGAAATTCGTGAGCCTACAAAAACCCTAACTTCCATAGATTATATCTCCAAAAATTTTGCGCACCAAGATCTGAATTTTTTACATGAAGTTCCTATATCTATAAAAATGGGTTTTTTATTTATCTTCTAAACCGTCATAGAAAAACGGTTATAGTGAAAATTCCATGATGACCTATTTGAAGTAGAGAGACCCTAAAATCCAACTCACAAAAATAGAAGAAAAAATGGATCAACACCTTAGAAATCAGCCTCTTCGACTAGGAAACCTCCTTTACATTACATAAATGAAAAATTATTGGATGATAAAAATGAAAAAACCTCCTTTCTATATATAAGAGTCCAAGGGATGGCAATATAATCCTAGACGACATAACAATAACAATGTAAGGGCACAATAATAAAAATAGTGAGCTTCTATGGGCCACAATAATAATAAATTGGGGACTACATGGGCACAAAAATAACAATAAGGGTGTTACACTAATAATAATAAGGGGCTACACTATTATTATAGGGACCTAACAGTCCCTGGAAAAACCCAATGTGGGAAAAATAGTGCAACATATGAGGGTTTATATATTAATATGCAGCAGTAAATTCCTTACAAGGAAAGGCTGGCAGAAATAACTGAGAAAATTCTTGAGATACGCATGAGATAAATCTTCTCCTGATCTCTAGAGAATTTGTGATACTTGAGGGACTCATTTTCCCTCCCTGCGTCACTATGCATCACTCTTGTGTACCTCCCTACGCATAGCCAATATGAGACTACATCACAGCTGCGTGAGGCCTCTAAACTGCTCCTAAGTATTACCTCTCTTCCCTTATGCGTCTTTCTTTCCTTGAGCCCTGACACTGTTGATGCCCTATGCTTCCTCTGCCCTAAAAATATCCCTCTGAAATCAAATTCTATTCCTTCAGAATCGACTTCCCTCGGCTTATTGAATGCTTACCCAACTTACTTTCCAAATGACACTCAAGCCTTCTTTTATAATCTTCCCATTGATGAATGAACAACCCAGATTATAAGTCTAATCAATGGCTAAGATTAAAAATTGACTTGATCTTCGTTCTCTAGAAGATTCATAATTTTTTTCATTAATACCCATTAACTATTTAATTTCTCTAAGTTTAGACTTAGGGTCTCCATTAAAATAATTAATTGTTTTAATAAAACATGAACCGAGTGAAATTTCCACAAACGGTTTTCGAGTTCTTTTGAATACCAATGTCTAAGCCTCCTCACCAAATTTGAGACTTATATCACTTTCCTATGCTACAAAATTAAACACTCCTTCCTAGCGAGGAAAGTGTTCTAGCAATTTTCCTACTGCATACTATTTTGAACCTTAAGCATCCTCTGCACTGTTGATGCTTGGATGTTGTTTCCCCTCATATGTTGCGCTACTACCGTCTGTACGGTTGCCCATGACACTGCCACTATCACTGACTCAACCGTACTGAAACTCCCTGTCAATTATGCATCTCTCCATTTCTGATACTGAAATGGATTCTTGATCATCCCCATATTCTCTCTAAATTAGACAAACTTTGTCTTTCCTAGAGGTTTAGTGAGGACGTCTGACACTTGTTCTCCAGTCAAAGTGTACTACATCTGTACAACACTCTGCTAGACATAACCTCTGATGAAATGAAACTTGATGTCAATGTGCCTCAACTGATCATGAAACACATGATTTTCAGAGAGCTTGATGCAACTCTGATTATCACATAAAATGTTGGTCGCTTCCATATTTTCCTTGAGTAGATTCACAAGTAGCTTCCTAATATATATGTACTCACACGAGGTAGTGCTTTCTGCCATATATTCCACCTCAACTGAGCTTAGAGCCACAAATATTGGTTTCTTATTGCACCAAGAAGTCATTCCTGATCCAACATTGAAGCAGTACCCACGGGTACTTTTCCAATCTACTGGGCTTGCAGCCCAATATTCATCAATGAACCCTCTCAATTTAATGTCATTTTCTCGGGTGTATCTCAATACAAGCTCGACTGTTCCCTGCAGATATTTGAGAACATGCTTGGTTGCTGCCCAATGTGCACATCTTGGTTCCACCATGAACTCACGAAGGGTGTTGCCAACATAACATATGTTTGGCCTAGTGTAAACCAGATACATCAGGCATCTTATGAGTTGAATATTCAAGGTAGGATCAATGTCATCATCTTTGGAAGTATCAATATTATTCTAGTTGGTGATCATTGGTGTAGCTATGGGTCTATAATACTCCATCTTGAACCTCTTAAATATTTCTGTAGCATATCCCCCTTGACCAAGCAAGAGCTCACCCTTCTACTGCCAAAATTATAACCCTCGAAAATAATTCATCAACCCCAGACCCTTCATGTCAAATTATACAACTAAATTATCCTTGTAGTCCTTGATGAACCTAGATGATCCTATTATGAATATATCATCTACTTACAACACCAGTATTAGAGGCTCATCCCCTACTTTCAGATAGTATAGATTAGGATCTGCGTCACTCTTGAAAAATCCCATCTTCTGCAAGAAACCATCAATTCGACCATACCAAAATCTAGGGGCTTGCTTAATTCCATACCAGGTTTTCTTCATGGAAAATTTTAGGGGCTAATATTCGCAGGTGGGCTAATTTTCCATGGTTTTTCCAAAAACAAGATTCACCAATTTCCATTTTTTTATAAAAATGATTCGCCCAAGTTTTACAATATAAAATTATTTACGTTAAAAATCGCCAATATCATATAGAGAGTATATACAATATCATTATAAATTTGAATAATTTTACAAATACATCAATACAAATTTTATAGTTTTCATATTGGGGACTAGTGAGATTCGCCAATTTTTTAAACTTCAAGATAATTTTCCATCCTTAAAATTTTCCCTGGTTTTCTTAAGCCTACACACATGAGTATTCGGCTCATGCATCTCAAAGCCCTCTAGTTGTTCGATATATACTTCTTGTTCTATCACCCCATTCAAGAATGCAGTCGAGACGTCCATTTGGTGAATCTCCCATCCCATCTGCGCAGCAAGGGATATCATAGATCTAATAGAATTATATCTGGCTACTAGTGCGAAGGTCTCTTCATAGTCTATCCCTTTCTTCTAAGCATACCCCTTTTCCAAAAAACTAGATTTAAATTTTTCTACGTTTCCATCTGAAACATATTTGATATTGTAGATCCATATCGAACCCACAACTGATATGTGCTGAGGTCTAGGAACCACTTCCCAGACATCATTTTTCATGATGGAACTGTACTCTTCCACCATTACATCAACCCACACCTGATGCTGATTTTCCTCGTGAAAATTAGAGGGTTCCCCAATGTGGGCTACCAAGTCTTGGTATCTGTCCAGTTTCCTACGTTGCCTCTTCACATTTCTAGGGGCTCTGACAAACTCCTCTGCATCCTTCATAATTTATCGTAATTCCCTACTCATTCTACCACTGGTAGTGGGTGTTTCTACCTTCTCCCCCTCCTACAAATATTTTAGGGATGAATCCCTTGGATCCTTCTGCCTTGGAGAAGAACTTGGGCTATCCTCTTCTGGTAGTAGTGGCTAGAGCAGAGGGTCATCTTCAGATTCCATAGCTAAAGGCATCTCTCAGGATTTTCTGAAAGCTCTTTTCTCCATGAAATTTACATCCCACTACACTACAACCTTCCTGCTGCTAGGAATGTAGATTCTGTAAGCCTTATAATTTTCACTATATCCAACTAGAAATCATTTTTTAGCATTCCTATCCAATTTATTCCTCTTCTCTTCGGGTACAGGGTAGTATGCCACACTACCAAAGATCCTAAAGTGGCTTACTTCTTGCTTCCTTCCAATGAAGACACTTTATGGAGTGATATTACCCAATTCATTGTGAGGAATCATATTTTGAACAAATAAAGATGTGTCACAATCTTCAACCCACATAAATTTGGGTATGTATTGATCATACAACATTTCTCTTGCAGCCTTCACAATAGTTCTACTCTTCCTTTCTACAAATCCATTCTGCTTCGGATTATATGGAGCAGTCCACTCTCTTCTTATGCCTTCCCTTGCACAAAATCCTATGCAATATTTATCAATATATTCTCCAGCATTATCTCATCGCAATATCTTTATCGGCTTTCCTATCATATTCTCATCCAAAGCTTTAAACTCCTTGAATCAATCAAAGAATTCATCCTTGGTCTTCATAAAGTAGATCCAAGTTTTCCTGGAATGGTCATCAATGAAGTTGACGAAATATTCGACACCACTAAGAGCTCTAGTGGAAATTAGTCCATAAATTTCTAAGTGTATCAATCCCAACACAGTCTTAGCCCTAATTCTTCTCTTGGGATAGGTTTCCTTGGCGTACTTCCATAGTACACACCCTCTGCAAATGTCATCTCGTTTAGTGCTCAAATCTGGAGCTCCTATGATGGTCTTCTTGAGAATTATAAAATCCCCATGGTGTAAGTGCCCTATTATCCTGTGTCATAGCTCATTCAAATGCTTCTCATCACAACTTCCTATCAGTGCCATTGGAGGTTCGAGCTGCAACTTATACAGTTTATTGTTCCTAACTCCGATTTGTGTCTTCTTCTTCTAACTCGGATGTTTGACATATAGACGTCATAGCCCTTGTTTTGTAGATGAGACACTAAGAGTAATTTCATCCCCAAACCAGGCACATGCAACACATTGGTGGCCCAAAGCTTGTTTCCAGCTTTAGTTTGAAACACTATGTTACCTCTCCCAACAGGGGTACACTTCGCCTTATTTCCCATGGTGATATGAAAATTCATCTCCCCTTCTTGGTAGCTTGAGAAACATTCTCATACTCGTGTCATATGTGCAGAAGCTACACTATCAATATACCAGACTTTTGGAGAAGCAGAGCTGGATATGCAAGAAAATTCTTCTTCCAGTCTAGAGGCTAATACAAATATGTCATGATCTCTTTGTTCTTCCATGCTTTCCCTTTTCTCAAGAGATTTTCTTGAACCCATTCGAGTTTCTTATGTAGAAAATTATAGAATTTTTTCCATCGCAGAGTCTCTAATCATGTTTCTCATCTCTGATACCATGTTAAAATTTCAATTCTGAAATTATATTGCAGTTATAAATTTATCTCTCCTACTTATTTCCACAATAAGTTATTTACAAACCCTTACAGTAAATTTCAAAATAAGAACTACTGTAGTTATAAATAAATTACATATAGAGAAAATAACATTAAAATGAAAGCACAAGAACCAATCACAATGACAATGATTTTTGGATAATTGTCCCCAAAAAAACCCAATGTGGGAAAACCAGTGCAGCAGATGAGGGTTTATATATTAATTCAGCGGTAAATTCTTTAATAGGAAAGATTAGAATAAATGATTGAGAAAATTCTTGAGATACACCTGAGATAAAACTTCTTTGGACCTTCGGATAATTTATGACATTTGAGGGACTCACTGGCCCTGCCTGCGTCACATAGCGTCACTCCTGCGTACCTCTTTGAACAGATCCAGTCTGAGACTATGTAAAAACTGAGTGAGGCCTCTATGATGATCCTAAGTGCTACCTCTCTGCCCTTATATGTATTTATTTCCTTGAGCCCTGACACTGTTGATGCCTTTTGCTTCCTTGTAATATTCCTTCTTAGGAATTTCAACAATATAGACAGTAAAAATGTTGTTTTCAAAAATTTATGCTATAGAATTGAAAAAATGGTCTTGGATCCCTTATTTTACATGTTATAACCCTCACATATATAATGCGATCAAAAACAAAACATTCTAGCAATGTTAAACAAATCTCCCCAGCCCAATATAGCTCAAAAACACCCAAACCCCATGAATTTTAACAAACAAAAATTCTGAAGCATGTGACAGTGCTATTTTATGAGGGTTTCTACAGAAAAATATGAATCATAACATATCTGGAGATTTCATTAATCATAGAGCCAAGAAAATGGAGGTCTAGCCCCTTTTATACAAATGAAGACAACTCGGCAAGGGTTTCATGAGTGCATAAGTATAAAATGGTAGCTCTACAGAACAATCACGCAGTCTACTGCAACACTGCGTTAATATAGCTGAAAATTACATAAGATGGCTGAATAATACACAAAATGGCTGAAAGACCCTCCTTACTAGCCTTCCAAGAGAGGGAGAGCCCCTTTCTCCTAGGGAACTAGCACAAAATCAAGGGATTTAACCCTACCACAACATCACCTTCAGAAATGACGCAGTTTCTATAATAGACTGCGCTATAGAGGTTGGTGACTTCTTGAACCAAAATATAATGGTGGAAATGTAGCCTAGAATTCTCCTCTTATATCCCTTCAAAAAGTTGAACCAAGAAAGAGAATGGAACTCCCGCATGAGAATCCCTTGCACTAAACAGTGCAGAAAACCCAACTAAATAGTTGAAGCATGCAAGAAGTCATAAGACCCAAACATAGACAAGATTCTGAATGCCTTTTATGGTTTCCATCCCCTCCCTTTTATTCTTGGTGAGCCTCCTCACCCTTGACCCCACACATTCATGAGGTTACTTCTTTGCAAAGAGTCCTCCATCAAAACTGCGTTGTCCACATTGGTTTCCCTCCTCTTTTAGCAACGTTGTTGATTTGGTCAACATAGAACTAGCCTTCATGCATTGTCTCATTTCACACCAAAGGTGGCTTTATTTTTCCTTCCTAAATTTATCCCCTTTCAAATTGGGAATTATTTATTCCTACTAAAGATATTTAAGGGTCTCCTTACCCCATTTATTCTTCTAAGCTGCAAAATAGAGCAACCTATAATATTCCAACTAGCAGCAGCTAACTGGGAATATTAAAGTCCTCCCCTCTCAAAATTTGCTTGTCCTCAAGCAAAAACAAAGAAGGATGCTACAAGATCTTCTCTCCTTCCCAAGTGGCATCCTCATCAGGAAGATTCCTCCATCGAATCAGATATTCCTTGATCACCCGGTTCCTTAGCTGCCTCTCCCATGTATCCAAGGTTGCCTCTGGTTGCAAAATGAGATGGCCTTCATCATCAAAAAGTGGGAGGTCCACGTTGGCAACTATATTTTTTCTAATGGCCTTCAAAATATGTTATGGATCCTGCTCCCCTTAGGAAGCTCCAACTTGTATGCTACTTCCCCAACACAACAGATCATCCTATAGGGTCCATAGAAACGTGGTTTGAGCTTCTCAGCCCCATTCTCTTTGAGTTTCTATTGTCTACAAGGTTGAAGACGGAGATAGACCAAATCATCTAGCTCAAAGTGTCTCTCTATCTGACCACGATCTGCATACATATTTTTCTGATTTTGTGCAGTGGAAATGTTGTCTTTGAGGGCCTGAAGTATGTACTGACTCTCTTGAATCCATTCTTTAGCTCTGGGAGCCTTGCTATACCCAAACATGACATCAAAAAATTAGAGTGCATCATACCCATAGAGAGTTCGGAATGGGGTCATACCAATGGACATATGGTAAGTGGTGTTGTAGAAATAATCCCCCAAATAGAGCCAACACAGCCATGCCCTCTGTTGTCCTAAAACATAGTTTCTCAAGTAGCCTTCTAGCCACTTGTTTACTATCTCAGTTTTTCCATCGGTTTGTGGGTGATAGCTAGTACTCGGTGTCAATTCAGTCCCCACTAACCCGAAAATTTCTTGCCAAAAGCCACCCATGAAGCGGCTATCCCGATCACTCACTATGGTACTTGGGAGACCATGGAGCCTAAAAACATCTCTGAAGAAGAGCTTAGCTACCTGTGAAGCTATATAACGTGCAGAAATGGAAAAGAAGTGTGAATATTTTATTATTATATCAAAAAATACAAAAATACAATCCTTACCCTGAACGGAAGGTAGACAAGTGATGAATTCCATGGATATGCTCTCCCATTTTCCATCCGGAATAGGAAGTGGCTACAATAACCCTGCAGGGTCGGTGTGTTCTCCTTTGTTCTATTGGCAAACCATGCACTCCTTAATGTGTTAGAGTACATCCTCCTTAAGACCCTTCCATGAGAATCTCTCCCTTATGGCTCGATAAGTCTTTGTGAATCCTTGATGCCCTACAAGTGGGGAATCATATGATGCTTGTAGGATATTTTCTTTGAGTTTAGAATCCTTAGTCAAAAAGACCTGGTCCCGGTAATATATGATCTCATCCATTAATTTATATCTCTTATCTGATGTCACCCCATCAAGTATTTCACATGCAAATTTATCTTTGGAATACTTAACCAATAGCCGAGCCTTCCAATCTACATCTATTCCCCTTAAGGACAGCGTTGTTGGCCTTCTGGATAGAGCATCAGCTACTACATTTCTCTTCCCCTTGAAATATTCTATGTCAAAGTCATAGGCTTGGATTTTTCTCACCAATTTCTGTTGTCTCTCTTGGAGCTGCTTTTTCTCAAGAAATAATCGAAGACTGTTATGATTAGTCTTCACCCTGAATTTATTCCACACCAAGTATTTCCGGAATTTGGCTAAAGCATGCATAATAGCCAACATTTCTTTATCATAGATGGGGTATAGCCATTCATGTGGCAGCATATTCCTACTCTCAAAGGCTATAGGATGCCCATCTTGCATCAAGAATTCTCCAATACCTTCCCCTGATGCATCACACTCCAACACAAAAGGTTGAGAAAAATTTTGTAAGACTAACACTGGGCAGCTACTCATTACCTCCTTGAGCTTATCAAAATATCTCTGCATTGTAGGTGTCCAACTGAAATCTCCCTTCTTTGTAATATCTGTGAGTGGGGCTGTAAGTTGAGAGAACCCTTTGAAAACTTCTGGTAATATGTGCAAATGCCTATAAATCCCCAGAGTTCTGTAACATTCTTTGGTTCAGGCCAATCCTTAATAGCCAAGATATTTTCTTCATGTACTCTTACTCCATCCACTCCAATGATGTGACCCTAGAAAAGAATCTCTGTGAGTCCAAACTCACATTTGGAGAGCTTACAATAGAATTTCTTCTCCTTAAGAATATGCAATACTATCTCAATATGTTGCAAATGTTCTTCCCATGTGTGGCTGTAAATAAGAATGTCATAAAAGAATACCAACACAAATTTTCTTAGATGACCATGGAAGATGTGGTTCACGCAATATTGGAATGTTGCTGGGGCATTGGTCAATCCAAATGGCATTACCAAGAACTCAAAATACCCATAGTGACACCTAAACGTTGTCTTGGGGATATCTTGATCCCTCTTCCTGATGTGATGATACCCAGATCTCAAATCAATCTTGGAGAAGTATTTTGATCCTCTTAGTTCATCGATCCTAGGAATTGGGTATCTATTCTTCATGGTCTTCTTGTTCAATGCTCTATATTCAATGCACATCCTCAATGTGCCATCCTTCTTCTTAACCAAGACTACTGAAGATGCAAAAGGGCTAGTGCTAGGCCAGATATGTCCTAGAGCTAATATATCTTAGATGGCCCATTCAATCTCATCCCTAAAAGCTTTGGGATGCCTATAAGGGGTGTTAATCACTGCTTGAATTCCCTGCTCCAAGTCAATAGTGTGCTCAAATCCTTGATCAGGAGGCCTCCCTAGTGGAATATATCAAAACACTGTGGAGTACTGGTCTAAGAGAGATTGTACATATGGATGTACTAGTGAATCATTACCTCCTGCTTCAGACAAATTTAGTTCTACTGCCCACTCTATGTCTCCTCCGCGTAAATCTGCTTCCATCCTATGGGCTGAAACAACCTGAGGTGGGTAAGTTTGCATGCCTTTGATTTTCTGAAGTTTACCATTCCCTTTTTCTGTCCATTCCATCTCTAGAGTCTCCCAATCAGTGGTAACTCTCCCAAGAGTGATTAACCACTGGACACCCAATATAACATTGGTGTCAGGAATATCAACCATAAAGAAGTGGTCTATCAGAGTGTATGTTTCCATGGTGATGGACAATGGTGGAACATATTTGGCACACTGCATAGTTCTAGCTCCTGGGACCAAAACTAAGAAACCTTTAAAGTCTTCCATGTGGATGCCCCTCCTTTGTACTAGCTGTGAGTCAATGAAATTATGAGTAGCTCCACTGTCTACTAGTACTGATACTATTTTCCCCATAATAGTGCCTCTAACCTTCAAGGTCAGATATTTAGGGACTACTCTTAATGCTACAAGAGCTCCTCCTTTGGAGAAAAATCTTTTACTGCATCTTCTGGGGGTGGTACAGTGTTGGCCCTCTCCTCTTCATCTGAAATATCTCAATGCAATGTGCCTTCCCTAAAACACATTGATGGTTTGGCACCCATGGTTCCTGACATGTGAGGAAAAGTTTTTCCTTCCTTAATTTCTTCTGAGCATTATTAAGAGGTGTTCTCCCTTGATCCTCTCTTGGACATGAAGAAATTCCTTGCTGAAATAATGCTTTTGTCTTGGGCAAAGCATGTTGTAAATATTTAGCCTTCTCCATAGCTTCTTGGAGAGTAGTAGGTTGAGAGGATTTCACCAACCCTTGCAATGGTTCATCTAGCCCATCAATAAACATGCACATCCTCCTGCTCATAGTGAGGTTGGATACCATCACTGAAATCTTAAAATATTTAGAAATGTAATCTTCTAGTTCTCCCTTTTGTTTGAGCTTGGTTAACTCAACAAAGTGGGCCTCCAGATCTCTTGGATCAAATCTCTCTACTATTTTTTTGGTGAAGACTGAATATGAAGAGATATGGGCATGCCCAAGTGTATTCAACCCATGGAACCACCATTCATGAGCTTCCCCTTCCAAGTGCAGTGCAAATATTTTGATAGCTTCTATTTTAGAAACTCTGTTGAGTTGGAAATAAGTATCCAACTTTTCCACCCAAGCCTTGGATGTACATTTAGGTGATCCATCATATGAAGGAAAGAAGAACCTTCCCATACTATGTTTTAGGTTTGATCCCTGCATAAAACCTCCTTTCTTTGGGTGAATACAAGTCCTCCTCCATCCTTGATCCGGAAGAACTCCTGAAAGTTCAAGTGTTCCATGAATCTTCGAGATTGAGCTTCATATTCCTCAAAGTAATAACCAAGGTTTTCCTCCTCATATTACTCAGATAGGAATGTGGGAATAGTGGAGAGTTGTGAAGAAATATGTCTGGCTGATTTTCCCAGAAAATCTGATGCACTGGTGCTTCTTTCATGATAAAACCCTCTAGGGGCCTCCTTATGCCTCATCTCCTTGATATCTTTGGCAATGTTCTGCATGGTTTGAAGAAGAATATTTGGAATATCTTTCTCCTCCATACTTTAGATATATTTTTCCCCACAATTTGAGCCAAGAACAGAGCTCTGATACCACTGTAATATTCCTTCTTAGGAATTTCAACAATATAGACAGTAAAAACATTGTTTTCAGAAATTTACGCTATAGAATTGAGAAAATGGACTTGGATCTTTTATTTTACATATTATAACCCTCACATAAAGAATGGGATCAGAAAAAAAATCATTCTAGCTATGCTAAATAGATCTCCCCAGCCCAATATAGCTCAAAAACACCCAAACCCCATGACTTTTAACAAATAGAAATTCTGAAGCATGTGAAAGCATTATTTCATGAGGATTTCTACAGAAAAATATGAATCATAATATATTTGGAGATTTCATTAATCATAGAGCCAAGAAAATGGAGGTTTAGCCCCTTTTATACAAAATGGAGACAACCCAGCAAGGGTTTCATGAGTGCACAAGTATAAAATGGTAGCTCTGCAGAAAAATCACGTAGTCTATTGCAACACTATGTTAATATGGCTTAAAAATACATAATATGGCTAAATAATACAAAAAATGGCTGGAATACCCTCCTTAATAGCCTTCCAGAAGAGGGAGAGCCCCTTTCTCCTAGGGAACTAGCACAAAATCAAGGGATTTAACCCTACCACAACATCACCTTCAGAAATGACATAGTTTTTGCAAGAGACTATGATGTAAAGGTTGGTGACTACTTGACCCAAAGTCTGATGGTGGAAATTTAGCCCAGAATTCTCCTTTTAGATCCCTTCAACAAGCTGAACCAAGAAAGAGAATGGAACTCCCGCATGAGAATCCCTTGCACTAAACAATGCAGCAAACCCAGCTAAATAGCTGAAGCATGCAAGAATTCATAAGACCTAAACATAGACAAGATTTTAAATGCCTCTCATGGTTTCCATCCCCTCCCTTTTATTCTTGGTGAGCCTCCTCACCCTTGACCCCTCACATTCATGAGGTTACTTCTTTGCAAAGAGTCCTCCATCAAAACTGCACTGTCCACATTGGTTTCCCTCCTCTTTTAGCAGCGTTGTTGATTTGATCAACATAGATCTAGCCTTCATGCATTGCCTCCTTTCACACCAAAAGTGGCTTTATTTTTCCTTCCTAAACTGATCCCCTTTCACATTGGGAATGATTTATTCCTACTAAATAGATTTAAGGGCCTCCTTACCCCATTTATTCTTCTAAGCTGCAAAATAGAGCAACCTATAATATTCCAACTAGCAGCAACTAATTGGGAATATTACATTCCTCTGCCCTAAAAATATCCCTCTAAAATCAAATTTTGTTCCTTCATAATTGACTTCCCTCGGATTATTGAATTCTTTCTCGACTTACTTTCCAAATGACCCTCAAGCCTTCTTTTATACTTTTCTCATTTATGAATCAATGACCTAGATTTGAAGTCTAATCAATGGATAAGATTAAACCTTGAATTGATCTTTGTTCTCTAGAAGATTCATACTTTGTTTTATTAATACCCATTAGTTATTTAATTTCCCTAAGTTTACTCTTAGGGTCTCCATTAAAATAATTAATTATTTTAATAAAACATAAAGAAAGTGAAATTTCCACAAATGGTTTCTGGGTTATTTGTAATACTAGTGTCTAAGCCTCCTCACCAAATTTGAGACTTATATCACTTTCTGATGCTACAAAAATCAACATAAATATGTTTTCCTGATCGCATATAAACTCCATCGCAATGTTACGCCACTCGAATCTTGTATGTTCACTTGACCACCCGACTCACCCATTGAATTCTGTCGATTTCATCGTGGATCACATGCACCAAGTGTGGGGTGCACCCAACCTCCAATTTCCACTACAATGCATGACTCGCCTAGGCACGTGCCCACCCAAAATCCCAACACGGTCACCCGACACGCTCACCCATCACACTTCTCATCTCACAACTCACTGCACGACTCATCGCAAAGGTGGGCACCCACCAACACGGCTCGTCCGTGTGTCTAGTGTCACACCTGCCATCGTACATGACACCAAATCATGGGCGTGACATCCTCCCCCACTCCAAATAAGGTTGCCATCCTGACCACAACTCCATCATCATCATCGTAAAGTTTTGTTAGCTCCAACATAAAAAACATTTCCATGTTTCCCACTTCTGCTCTATCATCCCACAAACCATTAAGGTTCATGACTCCATGTACTCGCAGCTCAACACAATCTACTCAATCTTGTGCAAGCTTCTGTTTCGATAGGTATTTGGATTCAAACAATTCTCTTACCTATTTATATATATGTAAACGGACACGTGTCATGGTTTACGAGTTGGGGGAATGAAAAGCGTTCTGAGTCTTGAGCAGATGTTGTTTCGGTCATTATGAATTTATATATATATATATATTTTATATATTTTTTTTGCCTCGAATTTAAATATTCTTAGAATGGTGAAAATCCGATGTGTTTCACTTCAATCTCCATTCTAATAGATAAATATTAATTTCCAAATAATAAGATAAAGAGTTTTTAATCTTATTTGTGAATTGATCCATTAATAAGGAAGAGATGTTGTCGTGTTATGTTGTTATGTTAGGTAAATATTTTACTTGGTCAAATAAAATAAAAATAAAAATAATATCATGTTAAAAAAATAATTATATTCTAAAACAAAAATAATAAGGTAAATTTGACTTGGTCAAGTTACTTATGGGTTTTTAGCACCACGTTTATGAGAACTCATGGTATTGACCCATGGTATTCAAGTGATGTCGAATATAGCCTATTTAAAGGAGGAAATTAATGTTGAGAGGCATTCTCCAACTCAGCATGCAAGAGATTTTGTCCTTCATGTTATGTTATGTAAACAATTACTTGGTAGAATAACATAAAAATAAAAATAACACTATGTTAAACATTTTTACTCGGTAAAAAATAAAATAAAGAAACAAATAAAACATAACTCTACCTTAAAACCAAAATAAATTTAAACTAAAATAATAAGGTAAATTTTACTTAGTCAAGTTACTAGTGGTTTTTTTTGTTGAGATTGCAACAAGATGATGAGCTTAGTGGAAAGAAGTCGCCTTCATTAAGTGGGCCCACAGGCTATTTTTGGCGCAAGTCTATTTTTAGACATGTCGATCATGTTCTATGAGTTGCAGGATGCTATTTGTGGATGGTTGGTCAAGTCGGAAAAAATAGATGGACTTCTATTTTTAGACATATTGGGCGGAATCTATTTTTAGATTGCCAGTCTAAAAATAGATATGTCGAATATTATTAGCTCTTAATAATATTTGGACTATAACATTATCTTATTCTCTTGGAGCACTTCAGTTAAGTGCACAGATGTGGCACAGGAGCTGACAGAAGGAATTATGCTATTCCTGAGGGTTAAGTGGAGCTATTGCATGAAGACTTCAGTTAGAACTCATGTGAGTTTGGTGGAGTTGATTGAGGAAGTTAGTGGAGTTGTATTCAGTTTAACTAATCTAAACATAGTTGAGCTATTTGTATTCAGTTTAACTAATTGATACAATTAGTGAGAGTGGTGTGAATTAAGTATTAATTAATTCACTAATTATAAACTCATTAATCAACTAAAGAATACATCAGTTAACTTCAGTGCATGGACAGTTTCAGTGGAGACCAGTGCAGAGATAGGTGAAAGAGCAGGTTAACTATCAGTTGTGACTATACTGTTGCATATTTGCAACAACCAATGATTGGAGAAGCCCATGAGGATTGCGTAGACAGGGAACATGGATGTTTCAGAGAAAATCACCCTAGAGGTTTGTTGGGTCAAAACCTCCACACATCAGGGCATGCTATTCAGAAGGACTCACAGACAACCATACTTGAATGCAAAAAACTAGATAACAATGATAGCAGAACTCACCCGTAGTCCTACGTTTGATGTAGATCCCGCGGGGTCCAAACCCCCGACAACCCTTCTTCCTCCTTCAACCTGGAAAACAAGAAGAAAACAATCCTGTAGAACTAGTTGTACAGCATATATCTACTCTAAATTTTAGTGAAATCCATATGAAACATTAGATAAACCATAATAAATGCTTAAATAACAACATTCTCATATATGCAAGCAGACACTAACACGTATATTTCGGGAACAAGATGGTTCTTCTGTATTATAAATAGCATGTACAGAAATAACAAGTGGGGAGATCACCTGAATCCTTCCACGATCTTCGAGCAGACCGTCATCCGGATCCGTCCCGCCCTTGCCTCACTAAGATTCCTTCCGAACTGGTGCATATGAGATGACATATAGGGAGATGAGCATCTCCAGGAAACAAGGGTTTCCTGTAATGAAATGGGAAGTGCAGGAGGCACGGGAATTCAGACTTGGATAGAGGATTCCAACAGAGTATAATATCAATAATTTCTCTCTCCCTTAGGCCATGCACATGAGGGGCTTTTATACTCCCTCAAAGTAGTTTCATTAGTTGGAAACAGTTGGCCACGTGCTAGGGTGGTTGAACTACTAGAGTAACCATCAACCCAACTCGAAAATAGGGATTTTTTATATATTTTTTAATGATTTTAATGGCATACGCGGAAAAGTACAAGTGGACTCGCGTATACACGCGGAAAAGTCTAGGCATAACCGCGTATGGGGATTTTAACACTGTTTTTTAGTGAATTTTGTCCAAGTTTGTAGGAATGGGTGCCCAAAACCATCAAAGCAATCATGAATCATGTGAAGGTGAGAAATGATGCTATAACAAATGCCCCATAATATATGAGGTCAGAAGGGGTACATGATGGCCGAAATGTATTATGCACATAGAAAGAACTTCGCAAGGACAAGAGAGGACTTCACCAGATTTCAGCCTACCAAAAACCAATGAAAGAAAACAGAGAGTCAACTCATGCTGAGGCGGGCATACCCATGCTCAGTAAAAAATACATCATATAGAAAGTATTGAATAGATCCAACATGTATACAAGTATAGCTGAACTGAAAGTACACAATGAATCATCTGAGCATGGCCCGGAAATACAAGTCTGAATCAATGTCCAAGTATCACATATAGAAATCTGATCAAGGATGGTGCAACTGGATGTCTGATCATATAAGTAACTGAATCTCCAAGTACCGAATCATAAGAGGTGGAACAAACGGTACAATCACGCAACTCGGGTGCCAACATATAGGATGCTGCTGTACTGAACTGCAACATATAAGGGTGGACGGCATCACTGGCAGAAACTGAATGGACTGTCAAAAGTGAACCAAAAAATGCTGATGCAACCCGAGGTCTTCACCGATCACTATGGCACAATTCTACACAATGGGAATAAATGAGTTGAAGTCGACCATGTGAGAAATCGTTGGATTACCGGTCAATGATGTATACCGTTAACCAACGCGAGACAACCCACCAATAATGAAAATGAGCGTCAAGGTGCCCCAGTACAATCTAACAAGTGCGAATGAATGAGTTGAAGTCGAACACTTGAAAGAATCTACCAATCAAGAGGCAATGATGAATCCCCACTGTCGATAGCGAAGAGTCTGCCACTGATGACTGCAAACCCTAAGGTACTGACAAAAAGACTCTAGACCTTATTCCCAGAGCAATGAGTTGGAGTCGATGGGAAAATATCTACTAGAAAGAAGGCATTAAGGCATCCCACATCAGTCCAGCGCGAGTGTAACCCGCAGGCCAAGATTTGGAAGGAATCGGACGAAGTAGAGTGATGGAACCAAAACCGAAGTACGTTTCCAATGTGCACAAGATGAAGCTAGTGCACGGAAGAAACCCTCTGAACCAACCAATAATGAAAGCTGACATAGAGGCGAGAAATCCACCGATAGGGTCAAATGGAAATCCAGGTACTGCACGAATCCCAAGTGTGATAATGTGTGCTGACGTCGAACACGGGGGAAACCACTCAGTCAAAGACCCATGATGATGATCAAATGCTGAGCACGAGGTCACCTATCAATGATGGAAATAGGCCCAAGGTGCGGCTCTAGGCTTGCTCTCAGAGCAATGTGTCGTAGTCGATAAGAGACAAACCCGCCGGCAAGAAGTCAATGAGGACCTTCTCAAACCAGCACGAGCAGAAGATCAAAACATCTGATGTGATAGAACATGATACTGACAAGACCGGGAAGGCCGACTGAATAATGAGTCAAGAGACACCGCAGAATGGCCGACTCAGGCTAGACTTCCCTTGAACAAAAGCACGACTCTGTGATGACCATGGCGGTAAAAAGTGACACTGTATAAGTCTGTCTTGCAGGAGGCAAAACAAACTCTCCATATGATTGGAAGAGATAACCAACCGGGGGAGAACTGACAAGTGAAACATGGTAAAGGTTGAACCTAGGTCAAAACTAGAACCATCCCAAATGAAGGAAATATATATAAGTATATGTGCTTTGTTCAAGGGCGACAAACTGACTCTGTACTGCCATCAAAATAACGAAGATACATCCCGTTCCCGCTCTTTTTGTTATATTTGATTTTTTGTCTTTTTCATATAATAAGCCTGAAAAAGAATAAAAGAATGCTATGGTACAATGGATAGAACGAGTATCAAGAAAGCAGATGCACTAGTTCCTGGGATTGGAACAATCCTATGCTCAATGCAAGGTGGAGAAAACTGGTCAGTGATACTCAGAGGAACGTTCCATCCATGGGTACAAAGGTGTCAAGTCGTGATAGCTAAGTGCATGCAATGGTTAACTTGTACAGATAGATGAGGTCAAAAGTTGGCTTAAACATCGAGTCCAAATGAAGCCGGCTAAAGGCCAGGATAAACAAGTAGCCAATATGCAATGCAGTAATACAACTTAACGACACCAGGGAGCCTCTAGGGTAATAGCCAGAAAAATGATAGTGAGGAAGAAGAAGAATGAAGCTTCAACACGTAAGTCATGGCGGGACTAAAGAGGACTCCCGAGCCTACATAAAACGCAGCATAGGCAACAAGTGATAGCGAGGAAATAACTAGGAAGCCCATGTAAAGGAAGGCTTTACCACCAAGTCATGATTAAATAATCGACAAGTGAAATGGGTGTAATAGTCATGACCTGATGGGATCGACCCTATGGCAAGTGATCAGTATGGAGGCTAGTATGCAAAATGCAATGGAAAGTGGATTCCCTAACCTATATGACAGTTTTAGTTTATAAAAAGAGATTTCAAGAAGACCAATTGAACTATCCGGTAACTAAGTCAAACAAAATCTGAATTTCAAGTATAACTTCAACAAAACGCTCAAATCCAACCATGCTACTCTCGCAACGGGGCTTTATACGAGCAAAAAGGAAGACAAGAAACTCAATAAATCAACTCAGTACAATAGTATAAACTTGCAATAAAAAACTTCAAAGAATCAAAAAGCGACTCTTCGAAAATTGCAACAAAACTAGTCCACTGAACATCAAGGAAACCAAACGCACCAAATAGGTAAAAAATCAAAATGCGCAGTAACACACAAGGAAAGAGTAAATGAGCAGGAGCTCTCTGTTCTGATTAAACAGAACATCCAAGAATCTTGAAGAAAAGACCTTGGTACTCAAAACAAAATTGCAAACGTAACAACCAAAAATTTCACCAACCAAGAGAGTCTTAACACAAAGGAGAGAGAGATAGACATATAAACACTTTAAACACAGTCCAGAGATTAAAAAAAACACTGTAGAAAGAAGTCCCCACAGGCAGACAAGGCCAGAAAAGCTAAAAACCAAAATTTCAAAATCTGCCTAGGTATACGCAACTTCACAGTTTACCAACAAGCGTGCATACGTGACTGTGCTACAGGAAACTCGCATATACGCGACTCCCTTTAACAAAAACTGTGTGTATACGCGACTGTGTGTAGAAAAAACCGCGTATATAAAGGTAAATAATGAAAACCAAAAAAGATCAAGCCTGGATAAGAAACCAGGACTTCAGTCTGACTGAGAAAGAGTAAACTGGACTGGAAATAAAAGTTAAAACTGTTGGAAACCTATCAAACAGCTGAAACCACCCAATAGGGGAATCACAAGAATGTGATCCCCAGCGGAGTCGCTAGTTCTGTTTCGGGGAAAATCACCCTAGAGGTTCGTTGGGTTACAACCTCGACAGAGCAGGGCATGCTACTCAAGAAGGACTCACACAACCATACATGTTCATGAAAAACTAAATAGAGTAGATCGAAGAACTTACCCGTAGGTCCTACGGTTGAAGCAGATCCCGCGGGGTCCAAACCCCCAGCAACCCTTCTTCCTTCTTAACCTGAAAGAAAAGAAGAAACAAGCATGAAGAACTGGTTTCATAGCATATATCTACTCTAAATGTTAGTGAAATCCATATGAAACATTAGATAAACCATAATAAATGCTTAAATAACAATATTCTCATATATGCAAGTGGACACTAACACGTATATTTCGGGAACAAGATGGTTCTTCTGTATTATAAATAGCATGTACAGAAATAAAGAGTGGAGAGATCACCTGAATCCTTCCACGATCTTCGAGCAGACCGTCGTCCGGATCCGTCCCACCCTTGCCTCGCTAAGATTCCTTCCGAACTGGTGCATACAAGATGACATATAGGGAGATGAGCATCTCCAGGAAACAAAGGTTTCCTGTAATGAAATAGGAAGTGCAGGAGGCATGGGAATTCAGACTTGGATAGGGAATACCAACAGATTATAATATCAATAATTTCTCTCTCTCCCTTAGGCCATGCACATGAGGGGCTTTTATACTCCCTCAAAGTAGTTTCCACAGTTGGAAACAGTTGGCCATGTGCTAGGGTGGTTGAACTACCAAAGTAACCATCAACCCAGCTCGAAAATAGGGAATTTTTATATATTTTTTAATTATTTTAATGGCATACGCGGAAAAGTGCATGTGGACTCGCGTATACACGCGGAAAAGTCTGGGCATAACCGCGTATGGGGATTTTTACACTGTTTTTTAGTGAATTTTGTCCAAGTCTGTAGGAATGGGTGCCCAAAGCCATAAAAGAAATCATGAATCATATTAAGGTGAGAAATTATTCTATAACACTGGACCAATTCGAGTTCATTCAGAGCCATTCTTCAGCAGTGATTGCGCAGTAGAGGCAGGCTATCAGGTGGCAGAGATTGGAGCATGTGATTTGCTAGATCGGGCTAGATTAGTGTGTAGAAATTGGAGATTATATTGAGAGCTTGTGAGGAGCTTTGTATAATGATTGCTACATTATCTCTATGACATATAATATACAGATAGTTTGGGGTTGTCAACTTTAATATTTCCCATAAAATACTGTGTTCATATGTGTGATTGCTTATGGTTTTAATGTGCGTATGCGATTGTTTTTATTTCCGCAATTAATGATCAATGGTAGAAGAGATTATGTATTGTGCATGAAGTTAAAATAGTGTGTGATAAGGAGAATCTCGGTGAATAATATATCAGTTATTCAAATTTATACATGGTATTAGAGGGATATTGATCATTGGAGCAATTGCAAAACATTGAAGCAGTTGAGTTTTGAGCTGGTGGAATTCGAATTTGCAGCAGTGTTTTCTTGGTGTCGAAGTTGAGATGTATTTCAATGGATTGCGATTGGAGTATGCCCTTGAGGGTAGCTTAAATTATATTGCATGGAAGGACAGGATGGAGGCATTGCTGGATGACATTGGGTTGAAGGAGTTCATAGACGCAGAAATTCCAAAACCTGCTTCTAGCGATGTTGCCGCACTTGACGCATGGAAAAAGAAGATAGAAAAGTGTCGAAGAATTCTTTTGGAAGGTGTAAAGGATCACATAGTGTCCAGAATTCATGGTAAGGCTTCTCCACTCTTGATGTGGAAAGCGTTGACATAATTATTCCCAAGAAAGAGCTACCAGAGGAAGTTGGCGCTCAAGGATAAACACAGGAACATAAAAATGGAGAAAGGCGACAGTATGCCCAAGTACCTCACGAAGTTCATCCAATGTAGGGATGAGCTGGGAAGTGTGGGGGTGACTGTAGATGACGAGGACTTGGTGATATTGGCTCTCCTTGGGCTTTCAAAGAGTTGGCATTCCCATCAGGACTCTGTCAATGGTCAGGAGAAATTTCCAGGATGGGAGCGACTTTGGTCAGATCTTGTGCAAGAGGAGATAAGGCGAAGTACCAAGGACGGATCTTCATCAAAGAACTCAGATGAATAAAATTGCACTTTGGATTCCAAAGAAAGGAAGGGGAAGAGCAAGAAGAATGATTCTCAATCCGGTGCGAAAGGCAAGAAGTAAGACATGTCCAAGGTGAAGTGATTTCACTGTCACCAACACGGACATTACGCCACTAATTGTCCACAGAAGAAGAAAAATAAGCAGGCTACTGGATTTGCAGCTGGAGAGGCCTTAGCCTCACAGTTTGAGCTGGATTTTTCACTGATCGCATGCTTGGTCTCAAGTATGATGGGTTCAGTGTGGTTTCTTGACAGTGGTGCGTCTTTTCATATGACCGAAGACAAATATTTGTTTACTAATCTGGATGAGAAAGATCTTGGAGTGCACATCGAGATGGGTGATGATGGTAGATACAGTGCGACTAGTATCGGTACCATTTCCTTTAAGAAGGAGTCTGGTAAACCCTTCGTATTGAGGGAAGTGATGCATGTTCCAGGATTGAAGAAGAATCTGATCTCGATGGCCATGTTAGAAGACAAGGGATATGATGTTGTCTTTAGTGAGGGAAAGGATTTCCTACGCAGTAAGGAAACTGGTGAAACTCGGAGGATAGGGGTTCGAGTTAAGAAACTTTATCAATTACAGGTAGATGGCTGCGCAGCAATGGCAGGCAAGGCAAAAGGAGTGGTGAGCCAGGATGAGGGAGAGCTGTGGCACCAGAGATTGGGCCACCTTCACCATGGAGCTTTTAAGATACTGTAGCAGATTTCTACTGGGCTTCCTAAGGGTACTCTTCCCAGTTAGATCAGTGCAAGGGATGTACCTTGGTAAAATTTGTGAAAGCCACCTTTCACGAGAAGGATAGTCACGCCACGACGATCCTTGAGAGAATTCACACAGATGTGTGTGGACCTTTCTCAGTAGCTTCGACAGTAAAGCACAGGTACTATGTGATATTTTTTGATGATTTTTCTCGGAAGTGCTGGATCTTCTTCATGCAGAAGAAAAGCGAGACATACTCAAAGTTATATGAGTTCAAGGCATTGGTGGAGAAAAAATCGGGGAAGCAGGTGAAGGCTCTTAGGAGCGACAATGGTGGTGAATTCATCTCTGGCAAATTCAAGGACTTTTGTAGCGTAGAAGGAATTTGAAGAGAGCTCATAGCACCTCATAACCCACAGCAGAATGGGGTTGCTGAGCGAAAGAATAGAATGATCGTGGGTGCTACACATGCGATGTTGCATGATCAGGGCCTTCCCATACACTTGTGGGCTGACGCATGAAATACTGTAGTATATGTGCAGAACCGTTGTCCTCACAGGATACTTGGCATGAGTACACCCGAGGAGGTGTTTTCTGGTAAGAAGCCTGATATTTCCCATTTGAGGATTTTTGGTTCACCCGTTTACATTCATGTGACTAAGGATGTCAGGAAGAAGTTGGAGCCGATAGCAGAGGTTGGGATATTTGTGGGGTACACTGATACACCCCACAACTATCGTATGTATTTTCCAGACAGTCGCAAGACTGTTGTGCGACGAGATATCAAATTTCATGAGGAGAAAGACATGAAGTGTTCGCTTGAGAGGGAGCCACACTTGCATGCAGATGAGGAGCTATTAGTTCCTAAGGATGAGTCTCGGGATGTGGATCAGCCACAAGAGGAGGTTCATGGAGTGGAAGAGACCACTCATGCAGCTCCAACCATTAGAGGGCGAAAGCGCACTACAGAAGCTGAGCGACTGGCTCAAGATGCAGAGAAGGTTGTAGGAGCACCTACATCACAGTGCAGAAAGAGACAGCCACCTAACCGGTATATTGGATACATGGCTCTTATGAGCAAGTGTATCGTGACAAAGCCATCCTCTTTCGAGGAAGCTATGGAGGATCCCGCATGGGTAGATGCCATGGTGGAAGAGTATGATTCGATTGTCAGAAACACTGCATGGGAGATTGTCCCAAGGTCGGAAGGGAAATTAGTGGTGGGTTCGAGATGGATCTACAAAGTGAAGCAAGCAGCTGACGGGAGTGTGGAGAAGTACAAGGCAATATTTGTTGCCTGAGGCTTCTCACAGATTGAGGGGATCGATTATGAGGAAACCTTTTCACCCGTCGCAAGGTATTCTTCCATACGGACGATTCTTGCTCTCTCAGCGCAGATAGGGTGGCACATTCATCAGATGGATGTGAAGACTATGTTCCTCAATGGAGTGATTGAGGAGGAGGTGTACATAGAGCAGCCTGAAGGTTTCGAGATCTTCAGCATCAAGTCACATGTGTGCAGGCTCAAGAGAGCGTTGTATGGGTTGAAACAAGCACCTCGTGCTTGGTACACATGGATAGATAGTTATTTCACCAGACTTGGATTCTCCAAGAGTGAGGCGGATCCGAACCTATACCAGATAGTGGTGGAGGGTAAGTTGCTGATCATTGTACTTTATGTAGATGATTTGATTTTTATGAGTGATGAACTGTTGATACTCTCATGCAAGGCTGATCTTGCAAAAGAGTTTGATATGAAGGACTTGGGCCTCCTTCATTATTTCCTGGGATTGGAAATTTGGCAGCGCAGTGATGGACTATTTGTGTCTCAAGGCAAGTATGCCTGGGAGATACTGGAGAAGTTCAACATGCATGGCTGCAAGCCTATCGACACTCCTCTTCCTGGTGGTTGGAGGAAAGAGGATGCTACATCAGCAGAAGTAGTGGATGCCACTGTTTATCGACAGTTGGTGGGGTCGCTTATGTATATGGTCAATACACGACCCGACATATGCTATGCTGTTAACCAGCTTTCACAAGCTATGGTTAAGCCTACCAAGCTCTACTGGAAGGCAGGCAAGCATGTATTGAGATATCTCAGAGGCACATCGGGATATGGATTATGGTACAGAGAGTCGGATGAGGTGAAGCTGTGTGGCTTCACGGATGAAGATTGGGTAGGGAGCCCAACGGAAAGAAAGAGCACATCTGGAGGGATTTTCAGTATCAGGTTGACAGCAGTTTCTTGGTACAGCAGGAAGCAGATATTCGTGGCACTCAGTTCAGCAGAGGTCGAGTATATGGCAATGAGTTTGGCTGCATGCGAGGCTATATGGATGAGGAAGATCTTGGTCGGGTTGTTTGGTTCACACTTAGATCCTACTGTGATATATTGTGATAATCAGAGTTGCATAAAACTCTCGGTTAATCCAGTATTTCATGATAGATCTAAACACATTGACATCCGGTATCATCATATCAGAGATTGTGTGCAGCAGAAGAGCATGTTACTTTCATACATTCCCATGGAGGATCAGGATGTTGATATCTTGACGAAGGCGCTCACTAGGAGAAAATTCGAATACCACAGGGGCAGGATAGGGGTGGCAGATAATCCTTATCTTGTTCAGAGGGAGTGTTGAGATTGCAACAAGATGATGAGCTTAGTGGAAAGAAGTCACCTTCACTAAGTGGGCCCGCAGGCTATTTTTGGCGCAAGTCTATTTTTAGACATGTCGATCATGTTCTATGAGTTGCAGGATGCTATTTGTGGATGGTTGGTCAAGTCGGAAAAAATAGATGGAATTCTATTTTTAGACATATTGGGCGGAATCTATTTTTAGATTGCCAGTCTAAAAATAGATATGTCGAATATTATTAGCTCTTAATAATATTTGAACTATAAACATTATCTTATTCTCTTGGAGCACTTCAGTTAAGTGCACAGATGTGGCACAGGAGCTGACAGAAGGAATTACGCTATTCCTGAGTGTTAAGTGGATCTATTGCATGGATACTTCAATTAGAACTCATGTGACAGAGTTTGGTGGAGTTATTGAGGTAGTTGATGGAGTTGTGTTCAGTTTAACTGAGTTAAACATAGTTGAGCTAGTTGTATCTAGTCTAACTGATTGATACACTAGTGACAGTGGTGTGAATTAATTATTAATTAATTCACTAATTATTAAATCATTAATGAACTAAAGAATACATCAGTTAACTACAGTGCATGGACAGTTTCAATGGAGACCAGTGAAGAGGTAGGTGAAAGAGCAGTGCGACTATCAGTTGTGACTATACTGTTGCATGATTTGCAACAACCAGTGATTGGAGATGCCAATGAGGATTGCGTGAGCAAGGCTGGACCAATTCGAGTTCATTCAGAGCCATTCTTCAGTAGTGATTGCGCAGTAGAGGTAGGCTATCAGGTGGTAGATATTGGAGCATGTGATTTGCTAGATCAGGCTTGATTAGTGTGTAGAAATTGGAGATTATACTGAGAGCTTGTGAGGAGATTTGTATAATTATTGCTACATGATCTCTATGACATATAATATACAGATAGTTGGGGGTTTTCAGCTTTAATCTTTCCCATAAAATACTGTGTTCATATGTGTGATTGTTTATGGTTTTAATGTGTACATGCAATTTTTTTTATTTCCGCAATTAATGATCAATGGTAGAAGAGATTCCGTATTGTGCATGAAGTTAAAATAGTGTGTGATCAGGAGAATCTCGGTGAATAATATATCAGTTATTAAAATTTCTACATTTTTTAGTTCCATGTTTACTAGAACTCATGGTATTGAACCATGATATTCATTAGATGTGGAATATAGCATATTTAAAGGATGAAATTAAATCTTAGAGGCTCTCTCATTATGGAAAATATTTTGTCCGATGTAAACAATTTACTTGGTCAAATAACATAAAAATAAAATAAAAAATAAAAATAACACTACTTTAAACATTTTTAATCGGTCACAAATAAAATAAAAAGAACATTGAAAATAAATCTATGTTAAAACAAAAATAACTTTAAACAAAACTAATAAGGTAAACTTGACTTGCTCAAGTTTAATAGTGGTTTTTGAGCTCGAGGCTTATGAAAACTCATGGTATTGTCCCATGGTATTCATTTTGAATATAGCCTATTTAAAGGAGGAAACAAAAGTATCATAGATCAATCTTAACTTGAGATCTACCATGAGAGGGATAAAATATCTATGGGTGCTTGGTATATCCCTAGATAAATCTTGACTCTAGATCTACCGTGAGAGGGATCAAATATCTATGGGCACTTGGTAGATCTAGAGTCAATATTAGTCTAGATTGGTAGATCGAGAGTCAATTTTAATCTAGATTGGTTTCCCCGAGAGGCGCTCTCCCTAGATCAATATTAACTCTAGATATACCGTGAGAGGGATCAAATATCTATGGGCACTTGGTAGATCTAGAGTCAATATTAGTCTAGATTGGTAGATAGAGAGTCAATATTAATCTAGATTGTTTTCCCCGAGAGGCGCTCTCGAACCCAGTATGGTAGGGATGTTGTAATGTAATGTTTAACATTTTTACTAGTGTAAGAGTTCCTCAAACACCGAGTTACAAAAATAATTAATAGCCTTTAATTAACCTCATTAGCCCTATAACATTCACTTAAGAAATGTAAAATTATAAACTTGCATTAATAATACATTTACTGCTAAGGTTCTCCACACATTTATTCATACGAGAATTTCATTAATCCATTACATTAACAGTACCGGAAATGTATTGATCCATCTTATCATATTACTTCATAGCTTATCATATTACCATTAATAGATGGTCAATATCATTACAGGTATGATTTAATGTGTCTAACTTCAGCACACAACATTTTTACACAAACATTACTAAGGTTTATAGTGATTGAACTTTGGCATATTAAATTTATAGAGTGGTCACATCTCAAACCATTGACAAACATCCATCTTGCCATACTTTATTAATGTTGTGATAAATAGTTTCTTGTCCGGTCAACATAGTTGGAGGCCGATCCTCCACTCTCGTTCCCCGAGGCCAGTGGATGCTCCAGATCAATTAGGTTTTCTAAAAACGTAACTACCCTTTTACAATTTCGAATCCAACTTTCATTTGCTCTCCAGGTGACGACTCATCCTTCTCTGCAACCAGGTGGTTCACAAAGTTGGTTTTTGGGTTGATGGAAGTCGTTTGACAGGTAACCCCCAGCCTAAAATCCATTTATGTCTTTTTCAAGTTTTCTAGATTTTCCCATAGAGGCTGAGGGTTTGTTTGTTTACTCTTGGGTCGTTTCGGCACCTCACCCTTCCATTGCTAGAAGAGGTGCAAAGATATTCTGGTTTATTCCTTGCAAGAATACTTGGGTGGTTCGTATTTTTCGGCTCCTGATTACCCTCTGTTGGTTCACTGTGCCAAGGGTTTGCAAGTTTAATAGAGGAAAGTCATCCTTTCAAGTAATTCTCAAACCATCTAGGAATGTTTAGGATTTAATTGTCCTTTTTTTTAAATCCTATTATGAAAGGCTTCTGTTTTTTTCTCTTTTGTAGAAACATCAATACCACTCATGATACACAGGTATCAATGCCAGATTCCTTTCATACTCCATGTGCGAATTTGATGGAGATGACTTATTATGACTGCAAAAATTTTTCCATTTGGGATTCTCTCAAATATTTAACCGTGTGAGAGCACAGATCTGCTCTACAGGTAGCCCTCTAACTCTTTCTTGTCGAGGTTTATCCTTTGATTTTTTTCTAGTGAATTCTTTTCCCTCGGCATAGAACAATCTTCATATTTTCATATTCATAGGTTACAAGCTGGTTGAGGTGAGGGTTTTGTTGTCCACTAGTTTTCTTTTCCAAATATTGTTTCACATGCACTTAATGTTTCCTTTTTTTAACACTCACAAGTATGGAGATCTGAATCCTGCTGAGGAATTTTCGGCACACGGATCATTCCCATGAAATATATAAGGTGTAGTCTACATAGTTATAATTTTGGAACTTAATGTCATGCTCCTTTTTTTATCTACTTTGAAAAAAATTGTATACAAAGTAGTTGGCTCACTAGGGTTTGTGGCACATAATGTCGTGCTCCTTTTCCACTTTAATAGTGGACAATTCCTTTTATTTATAATCAGTTTATTTCATATCGAAAGGTTTCTTTGTACATCACTTGTTTCATATCCCTACCATCTGAATGGATGTTGGTATCCTATAGGATTTAAGTTTTCTATATTCAATTTTATTTTAAATATGAACAAAATTTGTGAGTGGTATTTATCATTACTTCATTTATGTACACGAACTGTGTTTAGCACCTTAATAATTACTTATGTTATATGTTATCTTAGTCTATAATTGGTCATGTTTTCTTATGGGATGTGTTCTATTGAGTTACTAGCCTCTATGGAAGTCTTTATTTTCTTGTTAAATTCTATTGACTAAGATGTTCTTTCATAAATAGTTACTAAGCTACCAAAGGCCTCATACATTGTTTCTATTATTCTTCTATTTTCGGCCAAGGGTTCTAAAGTTTACTTCTCAAGTTTAATTCTTATGAAGTCTAATTTTGGTTCTTTAAATTTTCTTATAGAACACATTGTATTATTTCTGTGAGGGTTTTTCTGGAGTTTAACCAAAAAAACTATCAGTTGCAGTTATCCATTATTATGTTACTATTTAGTATTCATGTCCTCTTTGTCAATGGGACTGTCCTTAGGTATCCTGTGAAGGTCTTGCCCTGGGACTAACCCCTTAGACCAAGAATGACTCATCTCAGTGCTTTATAGGTTGCATCCCTACGTTCCCTTCCTTGAATTGTTATGTTTAATGGAAATATTAACACATGCTACATTACATAGTAAGGCTTTTATGTACACTCTTCCTGATTCACGGAACAATTCCACATCCATACTACATTAACTATTCGATTTTCATATGCATTTCCAAGAACAACATACTCTAACAACACTTTCCACAGATGCACTAAAGTGCTTATATGTACTCTATCCACTAACTTCTCAACTAGTACAATACTCATAACTTTCAGCAAGTAACATACTAACAATTTTTTAGCAAGTACAATACTCGTTTAATTTGCACCATTTCATATCAAATAGTGTTTGCAGTGTAAACTACAATACTAATAAAAGCATAAACAGTAAGTAAACCTACTTATCTGGTTATATTTCAATTCTAGTATTTCGTCACAACTATCTAGTAGGAAATGCAACTCCTCTGCACCATGAGAGAGGCCATTACATCCTCCTCTTCCCCTGATCTCTATTCCATAACAATCAACAGATTCAAGATTAGGCCTCAAGACTCAAGTCCATCCTTTCCTTATCTAAAATTTGTAGTTCCACTAGTTCAGATCTAGCTCTGGAAAAATCTATGACAACATCTTGTTGTTCTACAAAAAATCCTTCTTTTCTTTCCTCTGGAAATTCATTCAAAATCGGAACCCCTCCTCTTCACTAAGATTCTCCTTTTATCTCTAGAGGAGTGGAAACTACTTTCAACTATCTCTAACTGTTCTAGAAACACAATTTGTTTTGCCAGCCTTTCCATCATGCAATTATTATTTATTTTATTAAAAGGAACGAGAAAATTGGCTCAAAGTTTTTACCTTACTTTAACTATACATAACCAACTGGATTAACACAGGAAAATTTCTATGGTAATAAAAAAAAAACTCAGAGTAAATATTTTCTGTAATTTCAGCACTTTGCTTAAGGGTGTTACATCTTCCCCCTTGAAGCAGAACATCATGCTCAATGTTTCCTTCAATGTACTGAAATAGTTTCGGGTAGGCTCCCCGCATACAATCTTCATTCTCCCAGGTAGCCTCTTCCGGGCTAAAGTGCTTCCATTTCACTTTAGTCTGGGTGATGACTCGTTTCTGCAAAATTATTTCTCGCTGCTATAGAATGCAGATGTGCTGAGGTTCTACCAGGAACTCTCTATCTGGTTCGACCTGTACATTTTTCCATTGTATTATGTTTCTAACATCATGTATATATTTCTTTAACAAAGACACGTGGAATACATTGTGAAATTTTATGTGGCTTGGAAAGGCTAACCGGTAAACCACTAGTCCAACTTGTTCTAGAATCTGGAATGGGCCACAAAACCAAGGAGCCAACTTAGCACAACTGGTCCATCTCAACATGATTTTATTAGGTTTAATTCGTAGATACACATGATCTACTACTTTAAATTCCTAGTAAGTCATTTTATTATTAGCATAAGTCTTTTTTATATTCTGAGCATCCTTTAAATTCTGTTGGATCTTATTTACCTCTCGCTCCATGTCTTCCAGTATTTTGGGTCCTAGCATTAGTTTAGTCTCAGGGATGCCCAAATTTTTAGGAATTATACATCTTCTCCCGTATAATGCTTCAAAGGGACTCATCTTTAACAACTCATGGTACACATTTTTGTATGTGAATTCAATTAGATGCAGATATTCCTCCCACTTATTGGGCATTGCATGAAATACATTCGCAACATGTCTTCTAACACAAAATTCACACGTTCATTCTTCCCATATATTTATGGGTGATAGGTTGTACTGAATTGAATATGAGTCCTAAACCCTGTAAATAATTCTTTCTAAAAGGCAGAGGTAAATTTTACATCTTTGTCTATGATCACTATATTTGGAATACCATGCAGACGAAACACCTCCTTCATAAAAATATCGATAACTTACACTGTTTTGTACGTAGATTGTACTGGAATAAAGTGGAAAAATTTACTAACCTTGTCTGATACGACCATTATTGAATCATTTTTCTTCTTAGACCTAGGTAATCTAGTGATAAAATCCAGTGTGATAACTTCCCACTTCCATTTTGGTACTTGTATGGGTTGCAGGAAACCAGCAGGGTGTTGATGTCCAGTTTAATCTTTCTGACATTATATCCATCTAATTAAATATTCGGTAATTTCTTGATGCATTCTTGGCCAGAAGTAATTTTTTTTTTTTTTTTTTTTTTCTGCAAACATCTTATGCTATCCAGGATGAGCAACATAGGGTGTCCTACGAAACTCATCTAAGATCAACGGTCTTGAAGAAAGTTGATTAGGAATATATATATTCTTCCTCTGAAGGTCAGCATTTGTGCTTCATTCACCCCATCATTGGATTGTTTTCCTTGGCTACTAGCTTGCTGAGCTTGCTGCCATAGAAATTGGTACTCGGGGTCTTTCGGGGTAGCTTCCTTAATTTGCTCCTGAAAATTAAATTATATCTAATTATAACACAACTCATAAATGGTGTTGTATCTCAAGAAACAATCCCTTGGTTGTGGTAAGGAATCAGTGCTCAAGACATTTATAAATGTATGTCATGAAATTAGGATACCATATGGTCTTTGTTTAACACCTTTGGAAATTAATTATTTATAACCCTCAATAATCATATATAATGAAAGTCTTCACAATGCCATTATCTGTTGATATTAATTGAAATGGAAGGAATAAATTGGAAAGGAAACTCAAAATGATATGATGAATAACTATCACTTTAAATATCAGAAGAAACTTTATGGACATAAAATAGTTGGAGTGAAGGAGCGCACATTAAGGACATTTAATTCTTACTTACAAATGTAAAAAGAGACCCGCAACTACATTTCTTCACCTTATTAAGAGAAGAATAAACATATTGTGAAACTGGAAAAATGCATCAACATCAATAGGTGCAAGAAACTTGATCTTCTTTCATTAATTTTCAGAAAATTCAGTACAAAATTTACAGTCATCCAGAGATCCAAAACTTGGAATGCTCCTCTTTCTTTTTTCATTTCAATAAATACAATACGAAGTAGTTGTAACTGCTAAAAACTACTTTTAACTACTCATACTACCTAAAATTGCATAAACTACCTATTACATGGCAATTAACAACTTCATTACAATATGGATCTTTTAAAAAGATAATTAAAAATAAAGCCTCAATCTATTTGTTGAATTTGAATTTGATTGGCTGCCATTGTATCCTCTAGATTTTCTGATGTATCCTTCTGTGACACTGAGGTGTCACCAGGTGAATCAGTCATCCATGCTCTGCACTTCTTCCATATATCGATGCTAGTTTTGGGAGAATTGATCAACTTATGATATTCTAGCCTGAAGGTTGTGATCCTGCTGAAAGTAGGTTGTTCTGTGAACAAAGTCTTTACCATCCAAAACAATTGAAAATGCCTCTGCAAGAAATTAACAATTGTATCTCCTTTTAGGATAGCGACCTTCTCATGGGTATTATCACTTTTACTCTTCGCTAGCACTAACAGTGGCTCATAGGAATCCCATGATAAAAGAATGCCTTTGAGATCCCAGCATGAAGGCAATATTTCTCTGGAATTCTTGTCAAATATGTTATTAAACCTGTTTATAGCTTGTTTAATCTCTGCCAACTTCTTCTCTGCTGACTTCCTGCAATCATTTTTTCAATCAACTTATTAATCTCTAGAACACATAATGTCCTGTCTTTAATTTCATTTTCTTCCAATTCTTGTTCTATCTTAGAAATGATGAAATCAATGAATTTATTTTCCCATAAGGCTCTGTTAAGAGTCTTATGTTTATCTATCATAACCACTTCCTCTAAACCTCTGATAATGGTTTTTTCCATTGACACTATTGTCAGGGACTCCCAAGATGTTCTCATAGCTTCAATGATTTCATTCCACACAATGTATTTTTCTTGGATCAGAGTTATATTTCCTTTCAACTTTTCCATTAAACTCTTGATTTCATTATTGGCTGCCTGGAAATGTGATTTGTACTTATTGAATTCTCCTTCTTGGGCTTGCATTATATTTTTCACTTTCTCCAAGTCACTCTAAGCCTTCTTGAGATCCTTTTCTATCATCTTCAACTCTGTACTCAACTGGGATAATATTGTTGTTATATCATCAGCTCTAGATGGCATGACTATAGTACGAGAATGAGAATCAATTTGAGTTTGAAAGTTAAGGACATACTCCTTTAACTTAGAGATATCCTCCTCTTTTTGTAACAGTTGTTGTAAAATATTTTCTTTCTCATTGTAAACCTCTACTACCTCTACTTCCATTGAGTGTTCTCAAGTAGGCAACTTTAGTTTCTTCTTCAGCACATTTATCTCTGACTCAACACTAGGGGTGATAGGCCCATTTCTCACCTAACAATAAGTGCATATCTTCCTGTTAGTCATCAGTAATTTTCACTATCTGTAGATGACTAAGTATTGGTTCTAGATTTCTAAAAACAAAATTCCCTGAATATTGTGAGTTTTATAAATCTCACTATCTTCATTATCCTTACAGGAAAATTTTCACTATTCTATCGACCTTACCTTTTCATGGTCATCTTGCCACTCCTAGAGGACTCCTTATGGGCTTCTGTCACTCATATCCATTATTTTTCCTACATATGACCTCATTACTCTGTTTTTCCCTTTCCCATAACCACACTTGCCATCTAGGGTTTCCTATAGCATACCCCTTCCCCATGTTCCCCAGGTTCATTGACCATTGATGGTCTCAAAACTATCTCTGTAGGCTCTTTAGATAAATCAAGTACATTGGATTTTGGATCTTCAATAAACCACTTCGTCCATACTCTGTTTTTACACTTGAAGACTCCAAGCCAAATTTCAGTCAAAGACTAGGTCAAAGAGCCCTCCCACTAGGTTAGTTAGGTTTTCTTGAGCTTGATCATCTAGCATTGTTCCAAGCAGGGATCAAATGCAAAAATAACTATGGAGGAGGTACACCAAAACCAAACATGAATAAAAAAATTTCAGAGATGATTGATGAAATATGGTAGAAAGGTGAGGTAAACTGGACAAAAGTTAATGAACTTGAAAGGGCTATGGAGAACTTAGAAGACAACACTGATAATTTTCTTAAAGCAGTCTAGACACCTAGGTTTTTATGAAATTGGCCATAAAAGGTAAAAGGTATGAGTTCAACTCCATGCTGATAACAAAGGAAGATTATGAAGATGCCACTATGATCAGATTCTAGACTTGTAAAAGGTGAGTGTGTGATGCCTCAAAGAGTAAAAGTGTGAAGAGTATTAGTAAGAGAAGGCCAGGTTAGTGTTTTCAGGCACCTAAAAAATAGAAAATGTCAAAGAAGGTGAAAAACATGGTTTGAAACTCCATGGTGCAGATAGAAGAAGGTTTTGAAAGCACTACTGTGAGAAAACCTCTCAAAGGTGTTTTATGCACTTGCCATGTATAAATAAGAAAAGGATGATGTTGAGCTCTAACCTGGGAGTAGAGGAGATTTTTTGAGCTGCTACTATGTCAAGATGAACATGCCAAATATCCAGGATCAAAATAAAAGAAGGTTTTATAACCCCAACAAATTGCAAGAAAAAAGTTACAAAAGTTGCGCTAAGTTTCATGGTGTAAATTATACAGGTTTTTTGAAGCTTGCTACTGTATGTAAACATCCTAAGGTTGTAAAAAGTGAAGCCATCATGCAATCAAAGAACAAAAGGAGAGAGTCTAATTCATCATTTCAGTCTCCTATAAAGCAAAAACAGTGCCAAAAGGTCAGTGAGAAGGGAAAAAATACTTGTAGACATTAGGAAGTGGTTTGACATATCTATAGACCACATTTAAACACTTCAGACAAATTATTTTTCCCTTGCAAAGAATTGGAAATTTCAAAGGGAGAATTTTTTTGAGCTTTTCAGGACAAAAATTGACTAAGTGTTGAGGCGCTATGCGCCTAGAGTCGGGCACTACGCCCTTGGCACAATTTTCCCATGTATTTACTTAAGGTGTTGCATGCCTGGAGTTGAGCGTTGTGCAGCTGTCAAGGTGTTGCGCCTTTTCCCGACTCGCCCGACAGGCCCAACAAAAAAAAATAGCATTGTGCGCCTAGCACAAGGCATTGTGCCTTTTCCCGACTCGACACCCCGTTCACCTGGGCGCTGCGCGTTTGGACAGGAAGGCCTTTTAAGCCTTCTAACAACTCAAAACACCTCAAAGGTTTCTAATTTTTTCCTAAGGGTCCTCCAAACCTATTAAGGGGTAAATACAAGTTAACCACCCATCCTTAAAGCATTTTTTCATCATTTAAATGAATGGTAATGGAACCCTTAGAAGAAGCCTTGAGCTACAATATTGAAGTCTTTGTTTTTGCCATTTACTTTGCCTTCCTCAAAGAGTATCAGTCAAAACAAAGGGAAATTACACTGTTGAAGGTGGTCTTACATGTAAGATTTTCCATACCTCCATGACCTTCATTCATACACTCCTTCCATTTGCAGAGGCTTCCATTCCATTACCCTCTTTCCATCTCAATTTCACATCAACACCCTATAGAAATTTATGAATACTGATAGTATTACCAGATCTTCCTGATCTAAAAAATTAATCTTATGCTAAATATAGAATCCTTTCACTTAATTCTTTGTGGAAATTAAATCTCCAATTGCAAAACACATGAAGAAAATCAATCGCACATAAACACAGTTGTTTAATAGGAAAGCTTAAAGCTAAAAACCCCAACTATCATATATTATGTATATCAATGGAATCATGTAATAATCTCATGCAAAGCTTAGTTCATCAAGCTCTCAGTACAATCAACAATCATTACGCACTGTCATGCAGAAATTTGCATATCTATGCACCAATTTCTTGCCTTCTAACAGCCTGCCTTCACTGTGCAATCCTTGCTGAAGAAGACCTCTGAATGAATTCGAATTGGCCTTGCCTTGACTGCGCAATATTCATTGGCACATCCAATGTGTTTCAGATGCATTGAATGCATCACTATAGTCACAACAGATAGTCCATCTTACCCTTTCACCTATTTCTCCACTGGGTCGCCACTGGAACTAACATGCAAGTAGTTAACTGCTGTATTTTTTCAGTTGCAAGTGAGTCTCTAGTTATGAATTAATTAAATAATTACTTCACTAAACTCTCACTAGTGTATCTTTCAGTTAGACTAAATAAAACTAGCTCAACTGAGTTTAACTCACTTAACTGAGTTAAACTAAATAACAACTCCCGTAACTGCTCTTCCAACTCTATCATAACTGTTCCACTTCAGTTCTAACTGAGTCCTCCATGCATGAGTCACCAACCACCCTAGGAATTGTGTAATTCCTTCAGCCCACTGATTTTCCAAATCTGTTCACTGAAATAAAGTGCTCCAAGAGAATAGTTGATATTTTTTGTCGGGTTATTATTAAGGGCTAATAATAATCGACATGCATCTATTTTTAGATTGACGATCTAGAAATATACTTTTCCCAATATTCTAAAAACAAAATCTCATCTATTTTTCACATTTGACCAACCATCTACAAATAGTATCATGAAACTTATAGAATATGCTCACCATGTCTAAAAATAGACATACACCTAAAAATATCCTGCGAGTCCCACTTAGTGAAGGTGCTTAATTTTCACTAAGCTCATCATATTGTTGAATTTCAACACTCCCTCTTAACAAGATAGGGATTATCCTTCACCCTGATCGTGCCTCTATGGTATTCAAATTTTCTCCTGCTGGGCGCCTTCGTTAGAATATCTGCATCTTGATCTTCCATAGGAATGTACTGAAGCAACATGATCTTCCATTGCACACAATCTCTAATATGATGATATCGGATATCAATATATTTCGATCTATCATGAAACACAATATTAATTGAGAGTTTAATGCAACTATGTTGGAACAGGGTCTCCTACAAGCTACGAAACTGGTCCATGTTGAATACTTTTGATTAGATTTAGTCTAGCGCAGGGGTTTTGGGGTGGGTCAAAGCCCCAAAAGCATTGTAAGGAGTAAAATGGTAAACCAGGGGTCCGAAAACCACGGTTTGCAGACCATAGGAAGGTCTAGGATAGATTATTATAAATAGAGGAACATTTTGTATTGAAAGGTAGAGAATAAGAGAGCTATTGATGCGAATTGTTGTTTAATTTATCTATTTGGGTTTTTTGGGAAAGGACTCCTGCTGGCTGTGTGCGCGGAGATCCAATTCCAGCTGTGTGCCGACCCTGCTGCTGTGTGCGGAGGCTGGGAAGGGAATTGTGAGAAGGAATTGATGAATTGATGAATAAGAAATGTTGATAAAGAACTGAATCTGTGAGTACTCTTTGTGTGAATCATTGGTAATTACTACATTGTGTGTTTTCTATATTTAAGCTGTGAATATTTTTGTAAGTGTGTTTTCTGTATCTAGATCTATTCTGTTATGTTTATGCAATGCTGTGCTATTATCATAAAAGCATATAATTATAGATCTAGCACATGTGGATGCGAATAGAGACCTACTTGGCCCTGTGCAGACCAAGGTGATCTGGGTATCAATGGGCCAAACGCAACTCTGCTTGCCTTACCTATCCTTTCTCAGCATGCGGAAACCTAGTTCCAGCACCCACCCATACTACTTTGGGTGAGACTTTGACCTACACAAGTAGGTCATTACTAAAAGGGACAGTAGTATAGGGGTTTGTTGGCAAACCTTGAGCTTTGAACCTGAGTCAGGACCCCTCAAGCCAACAAATGGTTCCGTTGCCGAGACCTGAAGCATTTTGAGGAAGTGATCAGGTACTGAAAAGAAAATACCAAAGATCTAACATGGAAGTGAATGAGCGCTACTCTGGATGAAAGTACAACACGGAGCGGTAAGTACTATCAAACCAATCAAGTAAAGGGTCACTCTACCCGTAGCCCGCTGAGAAGAGAAAATATGCAAGGTCCTCCAGTTACCCAAACGTCAGAGGACAAGCCCTCAACCAAAAAATCACAAGAAGGAGACATGGCAGTACACTTGAAATTACCTACCTTTAAAGGCACGGTCGATGAGGACATGGATAATTTTTGGTTCATAGCCGACTCGGTATAGACTGCGCAGGGGGTGGTAAGCAATATTGTGAAGAGAGCATAGTTATCCCTGGCCTTCAAAGAAAGAGCTCTGGACTGGTATATGCGATACATATCTCAAAACGGGAGTGCATCTCTTCAAGATATTAAGGATGCCCTAAAACAATAGTTCTGGAAGCCAAAATCTTACTCTCAGTTGGTAGCAGAAGTAAAATACTTCAAGCAAGGTGCGTCTGAGTCGGTGTGGGAGGCCGATCAGTGATTGAAGAAAGCCATCAGGGAAGGAGGGTTCAAGTATGATGACAAAAAACACACGTAATGGTTCATCTCTATGTTGCTACCTCACTTACGTATACTAATGGGCCACCAGACCTTCGAGTCGCAAGAAAAATCATTAGAAGCTGCCATGAAACTCGAAGCCGCACCTAAGGATGACACGTTGGGGGGAGTATAACAAATTCAAGAGAAGCTCAGAGCCATGCACATGGAAATTCAGAGCTTACGGACGGAACAGGGAAAAGGAGCTAGCGTAGACCTCTGGTGCATACGATGTTGGGTGTCTGGCCATACAAAGGACTAGTGTCCTCTATGGACGGATTACTTGCAGGAGGGAGGACCTAGTCCAACACGCCCCGGCTCCAGCAGATCTGCGTTATGGTTCGATGATTGCCGGGTAGCAGAACTACATGATATGGCCTAGTGCCCTTGGCTAAGTATGGGCGAACTGAAGCAACAGTGGTGCAGGTTCTTTTGGTCAATAGGACACGATGAGCAGAACTGTCACATGTATGACTTGATTCTAGATCAAGGAAACCTCTATTGGGTACAATCGGAAAGCGCAAGATAGGGGTGGGGGCAGCTGATCTGCTATAACTGTGGAGAGGTAGGGCACTTCACAAGGGACTGCCCAAATCCCACCAGGCAATCCTGCAAATATTTTCGGCAGCTGGACCATGAGCTTGAAGACTTCCCGATCCTGATAGAAAAAATGTAGGAATAAGAGCCCACCCCTACGCAGAATATGCAAAGAGTTAAAATCGAGCTAAGGAATGTAGACCCGAATGTGAAAGTCATGACATGCAGTGGGATGATCACCCAAGGAGCCAAGGAAGCAATTTCCAGGGATCCTACGACCTCTCCGGACGGATTGAACATCGAAGGGAAAGAAACACTAGCAGCCCCTGCGCAACTGCTGACGCACCTCACAATAGAGGAAGGGGTTGAGCCCTTTCTGAAGGCATTTCTGAAACTGCTACATAACCCACAGACTGTAGAAAACCTTCAAGTATTACTTCATAGCTACGCAACCAGACCCAATACAATTCCTGGGACTAAGGATGTACACAAACTATACAGCTATAAGAAATGCACCGAAAGAGAAATGCGGTTGACCACGTAGATTGGTGACTACGATATGGATCAATTTATTCTCGATCTTGAGTCAGATGCGAACATATTACCAAAGAAAACATGGAAACGAATGGGAGAGCCTAAATTGGAATGGTCCACCATCCAGCTGCGCATGGCGAATCAACAGAAGATCATCCCTCTGGGAAGGTTTCTGAAAGTCATGGTAGGTATCACAAGAGTAAAAGTCCTAGTTGACTTTGAGGTCACAGAAATTGTGGAGGATGCGGATCCTTACCCTTCACTCCTAGGACTGGAGTGGGCTATAGACGTGGGGGGTGTCATCAATCTCAAGAAGCGTAGCATGGTGTTTGATAATAATGGTACACTCGTAATAGTACCACTAGATCCTGTCGAAGGTGTGCGGTATACAGAACCAGCATACGAGGAGGAGGAAATAGATCACATTTAAAAATTGACTACGTAGGACGAGGACCGGGTTAACCCCACAGCAGACAAAATACTCTGGTGGGAGAAGGATAGTGAATACTTTTCTGACCCTGATGGGGAACTGGAGATTTGGCAAAACCGGTTACATGATGTTTCGGTGCTGCGATGCCCTCGGGTCGTGAGGACCCTCTACTGCATTTATTCGGAGGTAAGAGATCTACCCCACTTTGATGAGTGTGGTAGCATCCAGGAATTCCTAAGAACACTGGAAGCTAGGATGCCAAGAGAATGACAGTTCTGGGCCCTTAATCTGGCTATGCATGGGACACCTGTGCATTGGTGGGATACCCACAAGAAATTATTCCCGGACTAGGAAACTTGTCGGGATAGGATGATTCTACGATGCGCCCCTCCAACTGATGTACGCACCAAGATATTCCTCGGACCCAGGGATCCCCATGCACATTTTCATTCCTGGATGACCAAATGGTCTGACCGGACTACAGAAGAATGGGTCCATCTATTTTTTCATGCCTTAGGCCCTATCCCTGCCGCTTGGTACTTATATGTGGAGTTACATCAGCGTACCCGCCACTGCGACATACTAAAAGAGGACTTTATAGGATTGTTCATACTAATTAGGGGGACAAAGACGCTTGACAAAGCTCTGCAGGACATCGATGCATTTATATTTAAGAATTCTCACCACCACGTTGCACCAGCGGTCTTGACATGGGAAGCATAGATGCAAGACATAGTCAACTACCAGAGCTTGGTGATTGGCGAAGAAGAAAATAATCCTCAAAATATCTCTGTTCTGGAATCTGAAGGGGAACGCACCGTTATTGGACCCTCGCTGCAGAATATTAATGTAATGCAACCTCTCAAGCTGCATGAAATTAATATTGGGATGGAAGAACACCCTAAGCTAGCTAAGATTGGGGACTATTGGGACAAAGGAACCATAGGAAAAATTGCAAATCTACTTACGGAGTATCAGGATTATTTCCAACAAAGTTTCCCGAGCTCAAAGGAATCACCGGGGACCTTGGCATTATGCACATCACTCTGAAACCTCAAGCACGCCCCGTCAAGCAGCGACCTTACTGCCTGAATCTTAAATATGAGCAAAAGGTCAAAGAAGAACTTGAAAAAATGCTTCCTGCAGGTATCATTGAACCAGTTGAACAATCGAATTGGGTAAGTCCAAAAGTCATCCAGGAGAAGAAGACAAAAGGGGAAATACGCATCTATGGGGATCTATGCAAGTTAAATGATGCTTGCATCCATGACCCCTTCCCTACGCCCTTCTCCGATGAAATCCTTGATAGCGTGGGTGGACAGGAGGCCTACTCCTTCACCGATGGGTTCTTAGGGTACCACCAAATCCGAATTGCACCCGAATATCATAGTAAGACTACATTCGCGACTGAATGGGGGTCCTTTCAGTATAAGGTCATGCCCTTCAGTCTTAAGAACACACCTACTATTTTCTTAAGGGTTGTAGTTGCTGTATTCAAGGAGTTTATTCATAATTTCCTGGAGGTTTATTTCAATGACTGGACGATTTTTGGCCTGGTAAAGGAGCATGTCTCTAACCTACGATTAATTTTGGATGCATGTCAGAAGCACCAGATTTCCTTGAATATCAATAAGTGCATATTTTGTGTACCATTCGGAATCTTGCTCGGACACATAGTCTGTCGGCAAGGGTTGATGGTTGATCCTGCGAAGGTAGCCGTAATTATAAACTTTGTAGTCCCAATGACGGAAAAACAAATTCATTCTATTCTTGGACACACGGGCTATTATTGGAAATTCATTCAAGGGTATGCTCTGATCACAACACCCATGGAAAAACTACTTAAAAAATATGTCTCCTTTTTTTGGAATGACGAATGTCACAATATTTTTGAACTGCTCAAGGAGAAGATGATCTCTACACCCATACTAATATTTCCTGACTAGTTGAAGGAATTTCATGTACATGTGGATGCATCAAGCATCGCCTTAGGCGTTGTCCTCACTCAACCTAGAGAAGGAGATATTTATCACCCGGTTGCCTTTGCGAGTTGGAAACTCTCGGGCACAGAATAGAACTACTCTACCACAGAGCGCGAAGGATTGGCTATGGTATACGCGTTATAGAAATATCGGCACTATCTACTGGGTGGACACTTTAAAATGTTCACGGATCATTCGACTTTGAAATACCTAGTCAACAAGCCTGTGTTGGGGGGCAATATTTTCCACTGGCTGTTTCTATTCTAGGAATATGATTTGAGATCATCATCAAACCCGGAAGGTTTAATGCAGGCCCAGATCATCTATATCGCATCGAAACAGGGGAAGAACCTACTAACTTGGAGCAGGGCTTACCAGATGCATAGTTTTTCAACATTAAGGTGGTTGATGCACACTTTTCTGATATCATTGAGTTCCTCACTATAGGCGTGGCCCCTACAGACTATTCGGTGCAGCAGAAGAAGGAGTTGGTTACTTGGGTAGCGAACTTTACTATCATCATCGGTCAGTTATACAAGCTAGGCACAGATGAAATACTATGCAGATATGTCCTGGAACATGAACGACCTGTCATTTTAGCATAAGCACACGAAGGTATCGCAGGAGGCCATTATGCACGACGAGCAACGGCACAAAAAATTTTGAGGATTGGGTTATGGTGGCCTACCCTGCATCAGGATTCTTACACCTATTGTAAATCATGCGACATATTCTAGCGAACAAGACAGCCCTCGTGCCGAGATGAGGATCCATTACAGCCTCAAGTGGCTTTACAGGATTTTTACAAATGGGCCATTGATTTTATAGGACCCATCAATCTGCCAAGAAATAAAATAGGTGCGCACTACATTATTACTGCCACTGACTACATCACTCGATGGGCCGAGGCACAAGCGATAAAGGATTGTACTGTGGATATGGCTGCGCACTTCATCTTTGATCAGATTCTGACCAAGTTTGGCTACCCAAAGATCCTAATGAGTGATATAGGTACGCACTTCATTAACCAAATGATTGAAGCCCTGAATGAGGAATTTTGGATCCACCATGCGAAGAGTACACCATACCATCCCCAACCAAACGGGGTGGTTGAAGCTTTTAACAATATTTTGGAACAAGCATTAACCAAGGTTTGCCATGTCGATCGTAGTGACTAGGATGTTCGCATCCCCTTTGTTCTATGGGCCTACCGAACAACATGCAAGAAGCTGACAGGTAGGACCCCCTTTTGAATGGTCTATGGCAAGGAGGCCATTATGCCCATAGAATACATTGTTCCTAGCCTACACATCGCAGCATTTACAAATATGGCAGAATCAGATATCATAGAGGAGCGTATTGCGCAACTTTTAGCTTTGGAGGAAGACCAGTTTATTGCTAATTTTCATCAACATGTTCAGAAGGCCCATGATAAAGCTTGGCATGATCGACATATTCGCCAAAATACATTCGTCGCAGGTGATATCGTCCTTTTATATGATAGCCAATTTGTGAAACAACCAGGGAAATTCTAACAGCACTGGCTTGGTCCCTACACATTTAAGGAGATCACGGATGGCGGAGCAGTCCAGCTAGCTACCCTATGCGGTGACATATTAGGCTTTGTCAATGGTAGTTGACTCAAGACATACAAGGCTAAATGAATATATGGCGGCCACAGTGACTCGGGACGAGTCACAAGATTGTGTTGGGGGACTGTTGGAACAGGGTCTCCTACGAGTTGCGAAACTGGTCCATGTTGAATACTTTTGATTAGATTTAGTCTAGCGTAGGGGTTTTGGGGTGGGTCAAAGCTCCGAAAGCATTGTAAGGGGTAAAAGGGTAAACCAGGGGTCCAAAAACCACAGTTTGCGGACCATAGGAAGGTCTAGGCTAGATTATTATAATTAGAGGAACATTTTGTATTGCAAGGTAGAGAAGAAGAGAGCTATTGATGCGAATTGTGGTTTAAGTTATCTTTTTTGGTTTTTGGGGAAAGGACTCCTACTAGCTGTGTGTGTGGAGATCCAAGTCTACCTGTGTGCAGACCCTGCTACTGTGTGTGTAGGATGGGAAGGGAATTGTGAGAAGGAATTGATGAATAAGAAAGGTTGATAAAGAACTAAATCTGTGAGTACTCTTTGTGTGAATCATTGGTAATTACTGCATTGTTAATTTTCTATATTTAAGCTATGAAGATCTGTGTAAGTGTGTTTTCTGTATCTAGATCTGTTCTGTTCTGTTTATGCCATGATTTTCTACTATCATAAAAGCATATAATTATATATCTAGCGCATGTGGATGCGAATAGAGACCTACTTGGACCTGCGTAGACCAAGGTGATCTGGGTATCACTGAGCCAAACACAGCTTTGCTTGCCTTACCTATCCTTTCTCAGGGTGCAGAAACCTAGTTCCAGCACCCACCCATACTACCTCGGGTGAGACTTTGACCTGCGCAAGTAGGTCATTGCCGAAAGGGCCAGTAATATAGGGGTTTGTTGGAAAACCTTGGGTCAGGACCCTTGGAGCCAACAAACTATAATTGTCACAATGTATCATTGTAAGATTTAAATGAGAACCAAACAAACCGACCAGGATCTTCCTCATCCAGATAGCCTCACATGCAGCTTGACTTGCTGCCATGTATTATGCTTTCGCTGAACTGAGTGCCATGGATACTTGTTTCTTTCTGTACCAAGAAAATGTTGTAGATCTGATACTGAAAACTCCTCCTGGTGTTCTCTTTCTTTCCATTGGGCTGCCTACCCAATCTAAATCCGTGAAGCCATGAAACTTCACCTCATCCGTCTATCTATACCATAAGCCATACTCAGATGTGCCCCTGAGATACCTCAGGACATGCTTGCCTGCCTTCCAAAAGAGCTTGGTAGGCTTAACCATCGCTTGACTAAGCTGGTTCACCGCATATCATATGTCCAGTCTTGTATTAACTAAATATATGAGTGAACCCACCAACAGTCGATAAATAGTGGAATCCACTACCTCTGCCGATGTAGCATCCTCTATCCTCCAATTTCCTGGAAGAGGAGTATTCATGGGCTTGCAGTCCTCAATGTGAAACTTACCAAGTATCTCCCGAGCATACTTTCCTTGAGACATAAACAGTTCACCTTCTCACTACCATATTTACAATCCAAGAAAACAATGAAGGAGGCCCAAATACTTCATCTCAAACTCCTTTGCAAGATCTGCCTTGCATGAGTGTATCAACTTCTCATCACCCGTTAGTATTAAATCATCAACATAAATAACAATGATTAAAATCTTACCCTCCACCATAATTTGGTACAGGTTTGCATCTGCCTCACTCTTGGTGAAGCCAAGTCCAGTGAAATAGCTATCGATCTGAGTGTACCAAGCACATGATGCTTTCTTCAGCCCATACAATGCTCTTTTGAGTCTGCACACATGCGACTCGTTTATGAAGATCTGAAATATTTTAGGCTGCTCAATGTACACTTCTTCCTCAATGATCACATTAAGGAACACAGTCTTCACATCCATCTGGTGAATGTGCCAACCCATCTATGATGAGAGAGCAAGGATGGTCCTTATGGAAGAATATCATGCAACAGGTGCAAAGGTTTCTTCATAATCAATCCCCTCAATCCGTGAGAATCCTCGAGAAAAAAATATTGCCTTATAATTCTCGATGCTCCTATCGGCAACTTTATTTACCTTGCAGTTCCATCCTGAACCTACCATTGATTTACCCACCGGCCTTGGAACAATCTCCCAAGAACTCTTTCTAACAATGGAGTCATACTCCTCCACCATGGCATTTACCCATGTGGGCTCTTGCGTTGCTTCTTAAAAATAAGATGGCTCTGTCACGATACACTTACTCATAAGAGCCATGTTTCTAGTAAATCGGTCAGGTGACTGTCTCTGTCATGATGTAGGGACTCCTACATTATATGCCGCATCAAGCTTCAGTCTCTTAGCTTCTATGGTACGCTTTCTTCCTGTTCTAATGTTTGGTTCTACATGAGTGGACTCCTCCACTCCATGAATATCCTCCTGTGGCTGATCCACATCTAGAGGCTCATATTCAGGAACAAGTAGCTCCTCCTCTGCATGCAAGTGTAGCTCCCTCTCAAGCGACAACTTCATGGCTTTCACCTCATTGAATTTCATATCCCGTCACACCACAGCCATCCGATAGTTTTGAAAATACACTCGATAATTATGGGGTGTTTCTGTGTACCCCAAAAAATATCCCAACTTATGCAGTCCACTCCATTTTCCTCCTAGCGTCCTTTGTCACATGAATGTAAACATATGATTCAAAAATCTTCAAATGAGAAATATCGGGCTTCTTACCAGTAAAATATTCTTCAGGTGTACTCATGCCAAGTACTCTATGAGGACAATGGTTTTTCACATAAACCGCAGTGTTGCATGCTTCCACCCACAAGTGCATCCGTATCCCCTGGTCATGCATCATAGCTCGTGCAACACCCACAATTGTTCTGTTCTTCCTCTCCGTGACCCCATTCTATTGTGGGTTATGAGGCACTATGAGTTCTCTTTGAATTCCTCCTTTTCCACATAATTCTTTGAATTCATTCGAGATATATTCACCACCATTGTCTCTCCGTACAGCCTTCAAATGATTCCCCAACTCCTTCTCCACCAATGCTTTAAACTCACAGAACTTTGAGAATTTTTCTCTCTTCTTCTGCAAGAAGAAGATCCAGAATCTACAAGAATATTCATCAAAAGATATAAAATAATACATGTGTTTTTCTATTGAAACAACCGATAAAGGTCCACACACGTCTGTGTGAATTCTCTCTAGGATCATCGAAGCACGGTTCCCCTTCTCATGAAAGGTGGTCTTCAAAAAATTACCCATAGTACATCCCTTGCACTGATCTGACTACGCAAGAGTACCCTTGGGAAGTCCAGTAGAAATCTGATGTAAAATATTCAAGGCGCCATGGTGAAGATGGCCCAATCTCCTATGCCATAATTCACCCTCATCCCAGCTCACCACTTCTTCTGCTTTTCCCATCATTGCAGCGCAACCATCTACCTCCAGTTTGTAGAGATTCTTAACTCAAATCCCTATCCTCTTGTTTTGACCCATTGTTTTATGTCACAAGAATGCTTTTCCCTCGCTTAAAACAACGTCATAACCTCTTTCCTCCAACATGGCGACTGAGACCAAGTTCTTCTTCAGACCTGAAACATGTAGAACATCTTTCAATAGAAATGATTTACCTGAATCCCTCTGAAAGGTAATGGTTCCAATTCCGTTTGCACTGTATCTACCATCATCTCCCATCTCTATATGCATTTGGATATCCTTCTCCTTCAAGTAACTAAAAAACTCCTTATCTCCTGTCATATGGAAGGAAGCGCCACTATCAAGATACAACACTGATCCCATTGCACTTGAAACCAAGCATGCGATCAAGGAGAAATCAAGTTCAAATTTCAAGGCTAAGGCCTCACCCGTTGCAACTCCAACAACCTTCTTGTTCTTTTTTTTATTTGGGCGGTTAGTGGCGAGATGCCCATGTTCGTGACAGTGAAAACACTTCACTTTAGACAAATATAGCTTCTTGCCTTTAGCCTATGATTTTGGATGGGATTTATTCCCCTTCCCTTTCCTTGCTTTGGAAACCAAAGAACAATTCTCTTCATCATCATTCTTCGATGAAGATCCATCCCTGGTATTTCGCCTTATCTCCTCTTGCACAAGATTAGACCAAAGTCGCTCCCAATCTAGTAGTTTCTCTCGTCCATTGACAGAGTCTTCATAGCTATGCCAACTCTTAGAAAGCCCAAGGAGAGCCAATATCACCAAGTCATCATCTGCAACTTTAATTCCCACACTCCCCATCTCATCCCTACATTGGACAAACCTCATGAGATATTTTGGAATATTGTTGCCCTTCTCCATTTTGATTTTTTTGAGCTTATCTTTCAGGGCAAACATCCTGTGGTGACTGCTACTTTGGAAAATATATTTTAAAGCCTTCCACATTGAAAATGGAGTGGATTTACCATGAATTCTTAACACGATATGGTCTTTCACTCCTTCCAACATAATTCTTCTTGTCTTCGCTACCTTCTTTTTCCATGCGTCAAGTACCACAACATTGTTAGAAGTAGGCTTAGGAACATCGCTATCGATGAACTCCTTCAGTCCATTATCTTCAAGCACTGCCTCCATCCTATCCTTCCAGACTATGTAGTTTGAGCTACCCTCAAGGGTGTACTCCAACCGCAACCCATTGAAATACATTTCAATGAATACTCAACTGTCGCACAAAGAAATTTCTGTAGCAAATTCGAATTTTCCACTAGCACAAAACTCAGAACCGCTTCACTATTGCAATCTCTAGTGATTAACACTCCTTCGATACCATGTAGAAATTTATTAATAATGATAGTATTACCAGATCCTCCTGATATAAAAAATTAACCTTATGTTAAATATAGAATCCTTCCACTTAATTCTTTGTAGAAATTAAATCGTTAATTGCAAAACTCATGAAGAAAATCAATCGCACATAAACACAGTTGTTTAACGGGAAAGCTTAAAGCTAAAAACCCCAACTATCATATATTATTTATATCAATGGAATCATGTAATAATCTCATACAAAGCTTAGTACATCAATCTCTCAGTACAATCAACAATCGTTACACACTGTCAGCAGAAATTTGCATCTCTATGCACCAAATTCTTGCCTCCTGAAAGCCCGCCTCCACTGCGCAATCCCTGCTAAATAAGACCTATGAATGAATTTGAATTGGCCTTTCCTTGACTGCACAATCCTCATTGGCATCTCCAATTTGTTTCAGATGCATTGAATGCATCACTATAGTGACAACAGATAGTCCATCTCACCCTTTCACCTATCTCTCCACTGGGTCTCCACTGGAACTGACATGCAAGTAGTTAACTGTTGTATTTGTTCAGTTTCAAGTGATTATATAGTTATGAATTAATTAAATAATTAATTCACTAAACTGTCACTAGTGTATCTTTCAGATAGACTAGAAACAACTAGCTCAACTGATTTTAACTCACTTAACTGAGTTAAACTAAATAACAACTCTTATAATGACACTTCCAACACTGTCATAACTTTGCCACTTCAGTTCTAACTGATTCCTCCATGCATGAGTCACCAACCACCCTAGGAATTGCGTAATTCCTTCAGCCCACTGATTTTCCAAATCTGTTCACTGAAATAAAGTGCTCCAAGAGAATAAGTTGATATTTTTTGTCAGATTATTATTAAGGGGTAATAATAATTGACATGCATCTATTTTTAGATTGATGATATATAAATAAACTTCGCACAATATTATAAAAATATAATCTCATATTTTTTTCACGTTTTACCAACCATCTACAAATAGCATCCTGCAACTTATAGAATATGCTCACAATGTCTAAAAATAGACATACACCTAAAAATAGCCTGCGAGCCCCACTTAGTGGAGGTGATTAATTTTCACTAATATCATCATCTTGTTGAATCTCAACACACCCTTGGGTTTCCAAAAAAATTTTAAATATGTCAAGAAGAGAACCTGGAATGGTTGCAGAAGGCACATATTGAGACCTGATTTTGCTGATCTGATTTTGCCATGGTAGAGAGACAGGCAGAATAAAAGTGATAAGGATGAAAGGATGAGTTTAGTACATGCAGAAGAAAATTTCATTATATTATCAGTATTCATAGATCAAACACAATCAGGATAAAGAAAACAACAAAGGCAAATCAGGCTTAGAGGCTTAAGACAAAGGTTAGAAGGCAGGTCAGTTTTAAAGGCATAAACTAAAAACAGAAAGTTGCAAGGAAATAAGCCAATATGGCATTAGGTCCAAGAGTCATGATAAAAGTGGGTTAGATAACATTAAAACAAAGAGCAATGAGGATGCTAGCAAGTCAAAGAGCCATAAAATCAATCAGTAAGGCAGATATCAATGAGGAAAGATTAGTGAGGGAAATAAGGCCTATGAAGGATATGAAGGAACCAATGAGGCTAAAAACAAATAAAACCTTGAAAAATTGGATGATCTATACCTACAAGCCTCAGAAACATAATCATCTGAACAAAATATAACTTTGGGCACATTTCTGCACTTATGAATTTTTGACTATTTTAAAGTGCCAAGGGCGTAGCGCCCCTAGTGTTGTGCTATTTTTTGGGTCACCTTCTTGAGGAGTAGCTTACATTTTTGGATTCCTCAGGCCAATTAAATCACACACACAAAATTTCAGCTCATTTGGAGTAGAATTGGTACTCCAAAAGTGCCAAAAACACTCAAAAAACCACCTTTCTGCCCTATTTTCAGAGCTGGCATTGTGCCCTGAATAGTATTGGGAGATTTGGTTTCCGGGTAGGGATATGGACAGAAAATGAAAAACTGAAGGCATTTTTGGAAAGTAGACTTGACAAGTTTTCCAACGCGCTATCACAGAGCTCATTTGGATACCGGGAAGGCCTTCAAAACTCAGCTGCAAGGTGACCTATTTTTCTGGTGCAGGGATTGTGCCCTTGGACCTCAATGTTGCGCCCTTGCCTGCAAAGTCAAAAAAAGACAAAAATTTATTGAAAACATATATTTTGATGTTTTTTGGGAAAATCGTTCCAAATTTAGGTGTTAGAAATTATTTCTCATTTATTACATTAGATATTTTGTGCCTTGGACCTTGCATGGTCTAAAAGGATAAAAATGATATTTATGAGCAATTAATGGCCTCCAAAACCCTAGCTAGTGTTTTGACCCTCCTTTGCATGATAAATACTGCATGAGGACCTCATTTTTCATGTTGGTTAGTTGTTGAACCAAGCATGTGCTCTGAGTTGTAAAGAGTTTTTGGCTTTGGAGCCTTGTAATTCTCTTGGACTAAATAACAATGGAGCCAAGCACTTTGCAGGATTCATGAACATGGCTAATGGAAATTTATTTCTCATTCTGTTTTCATTTTATTATGTTTTACATATTGTGTCATCTTTCTCTTACATTAGAATAGAAATTTTAGCTTAAGGTACATTGTCAAAATAACATTAAGTCTATATGCTTCTCCTGCTCTCATGTTTTCCTCTACTAGGTCAGTTTACAGCCTTCTTAGTTGGTCTCTAATCCCACTCATCTTGTTAATTTCAAGAATTATTTAATGGATTTAGTGTCAAAGAGGTTTATGGTTAGCCCTGCCCTTCAGAATCACTTAAACAATTTGAGGTCTCTACTTCGAAGTGTTGCTAATTAGGTTTAGCTGAAGAGGTTTATGATTTGCCATGCCCTTATTTTCATCTTAGAAGGTTACTTTGAAGGAATTTATAATATGATTAAGTAATCTTAGGAGTTCCCTGATTCTTGATCATCACTATTTTTATCTTGTATTTTTTATTTCTCTGAAGGTAGATAGCTCGAGAGGTTAGGAGTTCCCTGCTCTATAGGGTTTAGTGGATTGTTGTCTTAATATTTTCTTGCTAGGGTTTGGTCAAAAGAAGTATGGTATGCCCTGTCTTTGGTTATTTCTTTATGCATAGTGAGCTTCGAGGCCCTTCTTTTTGTAGTATTTGTCAAAGGATTTTTAACTGCCCTTTGCATCTACTTTGTTCACAATTTAATGTTCAATTCACTCACCTAATCCTTCAAGATCCTTTTAGCCTTGTTATACTTTCCCTCCGAAGCATCCTTGACCTATTGTTGTACCTTTCTAGGCCTTTTGTAGACTCCATAGCCTAATGGTCTAAGCCCCTCCTACCCTATCTATTTTTCTTGACAACCTACCCAACCAACCAACCAAATAAACAAACCCTAGTCTTTATAGCTAGCCTAAAATCAAAACCCTAAAACCTATCAAGTTTACATCTTTTGCACGAACATAGAGAGAGCCCTCTATGAGTCCAGGAAGACTAGATCCTAGGACTCCAAAGACTGGTTTGATGTTACCCCTTTTCATTTGTTCTTTCCAATCTAACAAATTATGGGGACCTAACATAATGGCGATCACACTGGGACTCTGAGTCAGTGACAATCTAAGTATACCTTAGGACCTCAGAAAACCCACAAACATCCTTAGATTGGCATTCAATTGTTGATGGTGTATAAAAAATACATCCTTAAAAGAGTAAGCATCATCCACCCGGCGACTCCACTGGTCTTCAGTAGCCCTGTTGACCCCACTAGTTCTCACAGACTCCCCTGGTGATTAGGTGATCATGTCCAAGAGGAAAAAAATGCTGAAAATTGGAACTACTCGGAATTGGTTGCAAACTAAACGACCGGATAGGCCTCGTCACTGTGATTCTGGTGCCATGAACGGGACCCAAATCCGATGTCGTATGAGGAAGATATTGAAGTTTTAAAATGCCCAATAACCTACAAAACAGGACCTTTGAACTCAGAAATTTTGTCATCTTCAGAAAAAAATTATGGAAAAAAATTTCATTTTTTAAGGCTTTTTGGTGGCCTATCAGAGGGTGCCACATGGCCTACCCAGAGGCTGCCACGTGGCCCCAGGTCAAAGGTTCAGGACTATTTGAAAAATGGTGTTGGTTGGAAAACCGACCCAAGCTGAACGCGTTCGGGTCAGTCGGGCATGACCCGACCCAAATGTTCATGGGTCATCCTGTAGCAGTCTTGTGCAAAGCTAAACATGAACAGAAGTTGGGCAGAGGTTGACCCGACCTGCACGCAAACGGGTCAGCAGTCGGGTCGACGGCGGGTGGTGTTGAATGGAGGTTGGGCAGAGTAGGTTAAGCCCCAGGGCTAAAGACAACATGTGACCGTCATGCGGAACCGTGGTCTAAGCCTAATGATCCAGCGGAGTTTTGTTAAGACCTCAGGGCTAAGAGTAGTAGCCCCTATGACCTCGTGCTAGGACCAAGGGCAAAAACATTAACCGCCAGCGCAAACGGTTGCTGGAGATTCCGCATGTGACCATGCTTCTAACTGGAAATTAAATTTGTTACAGCCCCTAAATTAGCGCGCGGTTTTTCCTGTTAGACCTATCCAACTATTTTGGTGGGACTAATTGAAGTTAGCCAATTTTAGTGGAGGATTTCTAGTGCCACTGGGCAAAATATAGTTTAGATCATAACTTTCACCATATTCGACCAAATTAGACAAACGTTTAGTCAATTTCGAGTATTCTGAGCATTCTGGAGCCATTGGAATAGGTTGCAAAGCCAACAAAGGTGTTTTTTCAGCCATTTTTTCGTCAAGGAATCTTGGAGAGCCATCGGGGCCATGAGGGAAATGGAGCTGCATTGGGCTACACTTCACTATTTGAGGTGAAATAAAAGCCATAATTAGCTTATTTCTATCTTTTGAATTCATTTCCATAGCTTCTTTAGCCTGTTTAGGCTTATTTCTCACTGTAAAACCAATTTTAGCATCATAATATATCAAGGACATGCCCATTGGGAGCCTTGGACCCGATAGATGTAGCCCAGGAGGGGTGAGCTGCCTCATCATGTTGTTGTGTGTTTATGGTGAATTTATTTTGTTGTGTATTTCAGATTCAAGATGTTAAACAGTAATTTTAATTAACATTCCCTCACACTTAAACTCATAAACAGTTACCAAAAACACTTTGTTTTACTTGCGAGACATTACAAACACTTTGCACACTTAATTTAATGGAAATGAATACTTTGAACAACAGTCAAAATACTTTAATTTTCAAATCATATGGTATTAGAGCTAAGGATTTGAGCCTTAGGAGCTATAATTTTACTCAGCATTTCTTTTTTTCAAAGATATAGTTGATTGTTTGCAAGTTTTGATTCTTACTAGGCTTAAACTCAAGAGAGGTGAAGGACACTTGGTTGTTGCACAAAGTAATCCACAACCAAGAAGGGTCAGAGAGCCACCTCCAAGAGCCATAGAAGCAGCTTCAAGCATGTCTTCAAGAGAGGGAGAAGCTCCTGAATATATGGATCTCAAGGAAGAAGAACGGGTATTCTGGAAAGCTTTCTTGGACATGACTGAGATGGTGAGGATACTCTACCAAGAAAGGAATGATAGTCTTGTTGGAGAAGGGTGTAAAAACCAGAAATAAGGAGAGGGTTCTTCAAGAGGAAAGAAAAGTGATGACAATTCAAAGAAAGGACACGGAGGAAATGGTGATCCACCATCCCCATCTTTATCCTCTTCCTCTACATCATCATCCTCAACTTCGGTGAATCAATCTCACAAGTCTAAAACCACTGGTAAAAGTCCATTTTTAAAGCTTGATGTCAAATTTGAGTTGCCTATGTTTAACGGTGAAGTTAATGCAGAGAAACTTGACAATTGGATCAAACAGTTGGAAATTTACTTGAGGATACAGAACCTTCATGATGGCGACACCAAGATACAATTAGCCTCGTTGAGAATGGATGGAGCAGCATTGGTATGGTGGGAAGCCAAGACCATGGATGAAAATGAAAAACATGGTAAGATTACTTTATTATGGGCTGAATTTATTACTGCAATTAAAAATCAATTTTATCCATTAGCTCATTTACAAAAGGCTATCATGAACTGGCAAAACTTCAGATAGCTTAAGGGACAAAATGTACAAGACTACACCCAAGAGTTTAGGAGAAGAGTACTATTATTAGGGGTAGACTTACAAAGTAAATATACTTTGCTGAAATATATAGGTGGTTTGCATAGCTACCTTAAAGATACTATCCTTATGTTCAATCCTACTAGTCTAGACGAAGTTTGTGTACAAGCTACGCATTTAGAGGCTAGAGGGAAAAACACTTTTGATGAGGGTAGAAACAAGATTTTTAAGGGGAAAAACAAAGATAAAAACTTTAAGGGAAAAGGAAAAAATAATGCAACTGTCAAATAAGAGGGTGAAAAAGTGATATGTAAACAATTTTAAAGAGAAGGCCATGAAGAGAAAAACTGTTGGAAATTACATCCTAAAAAAGAACTCAATTTAACAAAAACAAAGGAAAGAAGAAAACTGCAGCTACTACAACTACACCACAAGACTTAGGTGATGATTCAGGTGACGAAACCAAAATTTAAACCATGGGTTTGAAAAGTATGAAGGGAAAGCAAACTGAAACTAAGCCAAGCACTAGTACTTCAACTGTCATGTACAAGCTCCAAATGAGGAAGAAAGAATTGAATTGTTCCATGTGAGGGTAGTCTCAAAACATTCAAAATAGACACATGGTTTGACAGTGGGTCACAAGAAAATCTCATATCATAAGACTTGGTCAAACATCTTAAACTTGAGACCGTTCCACATCCAAAGCCTTATCCACTTGGGTGGATATGCAAGGATGAAAACTTACAAGTCTAAAGAAAGTGAATATTGCGATTCCCAATTACTGCACACTTTATTGACACAGTTGAACTTGATGTAGTACCGCTTGATATATCAGGAATTGTTTTGGGAAGTCCTTACTTATTTTATAGGAAATAAATCTTCTATCGCCATGAAAATAAGTATCATCTCTTTAAAGGTGGCAAGGAGTTCATTTTCAGAGCACATCGCAAGAAGGAAAATATAGCGATGGTAAATGTGGGATAGGTAAAAAGGCTAGTGAATTCTAGTAAGAGTTTTGTACTTCTTATGGTTAAGCCCAAGGTTGATGTGAATCATGATTCATTTGAAAATTGTGATTCCAAGATTAAATCAGATTTATATGATGTAGTTGATGCACATCATGAGATGTCTCAGGAACTGACGGGTTTACCTCCTAAAAGGGAGATTCAACATGAAATCCATTTACATCAAGATTTTCCTCTTCCTAACATAGGCATGTATCACATGTCTATAATGGAGAATGCTGAAATCAAGAGGAAAATTAAAGACTTGTTGGACAAAGGATTCATAAGACCAAGCACTTCGCCATGTGGGTCACCGATAGTGTTGATTCCAAAGAAAGATGGAACTTGGCACATGTGTGGACTTCAGGGCATTGAACAAGATAACGGTAAAGAATATTTACCCACTCCCAAGGATAGATGATTTGTTAGATCAGCTGAAAGATGCTAAATATTTCACTAAGTTAGACTTATGTAGTGGTTATCAACAAGCTATAATTTCAGAAAGTGACATTTGGAAGACAACATTTAAAACCAAACAGGGACTCTTCAGGTTGCTTGTTATGCCGTTTGGTTTATGCAATGCACCTGCAACTTTCATGCGGGTAATGAATGATTTCTTACGTCCTTTTCTTGATGATTTCATTATTTTCTACTTAGATGACATCTTAACTTTCAGCAAGACTAGAGAAGAGCATGTCATGCATGTTAAGAAAGTACTTGATATTTTGAAGAAAAATCAATTGTTTCTTAAAATGTCAAAGTGTGAATTTGGAAAGGCTTCTTTGGTTTATATGGGACATATAGTAGGAGGAGGTTCTTTGAGAATTGATCCTTCTAAGGTAGAATCCATTGTGAATTGGCCTACTCCCAAATCCATTACAGAGGTAAGAAGTTTTTTGGGTGCAGATTAGTATTGGAGGAATTGTATTTCTAACTTCTCTGCCATAGCAACTCCTATGCATGCAGTGATGAGTGTGAGGTGTTCTTTCAAATTGGGAGGTAAGAAACAGAAATATTTTGAGTCTTTGAAAGAGATGATAATTTCATCTCCAATCCTTGAATTACCGGACTTAATACAACCATTCTAGATTCAGAACGATGCTAGTGATTATGCCATGGCTGCAATTCTATTACAGCATAGTAAGCCTATCGCATTTCCTTTTGAGACATTTAATGGTGTTGTTGTGAATTATCCTACATATGATAAGGAGTTGTATGCGTTGGTACAAAGCATCAAAAAGTGGAAACACTATTTGATGGGCAAAGAAACAATTGTTCATACTGACCATCATCCTTTAGAGTACTTGCAGTCGCAAAGTAAATTGCAGATCTCACGACATTTCAGATGGATGGGTTTCCTACAACAATTTCACTTGGTAATACGGTACAAGAAATTTATTTACAATAAATTTTTTGATATGCTTTCAAGGACTATTATTAGTGCTACTAATTTACTTAAGAATGATTCTATTTTACATGAGAGCTACATAGAAAAGTATGCATCAAATGTAGATTTTAAGGATGTGTATCCTAACTTGAGTGAAGGGAATCATGTTGAGGAGAATGATTATCATTTGCATAATAATTTTCTGTTTCATATGGGCAAGTTATGTATACCATAGGGGGAGAGACTAAGCATCATGAGAGAAGCTCATTCTTCTCTTATTGCTGGACATTTCGGGGTAAGAAAAATGGTGGCACATTTACAAAGGTATTGTTATTGGCCTCTCATGGTAGATAGTGTTTCACGTTTCATTATAGGTTGTTCATTATGTGCTACAAGAAAGCCTAGAAATAGGAAGCTTGGTTTATATACGCTATTTCCAGTACCTTCTAGACCATGGGAAAGTGTTTCTATGGATTTTTTTGGAGGTCTACCATTATCTAGAAAGAAGCATGATTATATTTATCTAGTAGTTGATAGATTCGGCAAGATATGTATTCTTATGCCATGTAAGAAATCTATAACTGCTGAAAGAACTGTTGATTTATATTTTGAACATGTATGGGTTCATTATGAATTGCCTACTTCTATTGTTAGTGACAGGGATTCCATATTTGTTGGGAATTTTTGGTCCAATCTATGGAAGATGATGGACACCAAATTGAAGAAGAGTACTGCTTTCCATCCACAAACAGATGGCCAAACAGAGATAGTAAATAGAACCATTGTACATATTTTGAGAGGTTATTGCAGCAAGCATCCCAAGCTTTGGGATGAGCACTTGCATTACATTCAACATGCTTACAACTGGGCCAAGCACTCTTCTACAAAGACTTCACCTTTTGAAGCTTGCTTTGGGTATTTTCCTAAGTCACCTTTAGATTTAATTCTTGAGAAGGATGTGGCCATTGATGGGCATAGTGACATTGAAAAAGCTCGCATTTTCATTGAAATAATTCAGCTCATACATCATCAGGGTCAAGAATAGCTTGAAAAAATTCAAGGTAAGTACAAGGAGAGGCATGATAAACACAAAGTTGATCATAAGTTTCAAGAAGGAGATGAGGTATGGCTGCATATTAGTAAGGAAATAATGCAAGGAGAAGGTAAAATGTTGAAGCCTATTCATTATGGTCCATTCAATATCCTTAAGCAAGTTGGAAATAATGCTTTTCAACTAGATTTTCCTTCATATATCCAAAATGTATTCCGTTGTGAATGTGGAAAATTTACATTTGTATGAACCTCCTTTAATTATTGATTTTTAAAGTGACACTCAGCTGCCATCCATAGAGGATTTCTCTCCAGAATTTTTGGATGAGTTGAAAGAGGATGCTATCCTTGACAAAAGGACACGCACTTCGAGGAGGGGAAATGTTGATTATGTTCGGGTTGGCCTTAAAGGCAACAAACGAAGTAAGGCAAAGTGGATTGAGGTGGAAAAGGTGAGGGATCTGTACCCTCATATTTTTAACAGGTAATTGAAGGCTTTTGGGGTTCAAAAGCTTCCCAATGGGGAGGTGTGATCAGGTGATCATGTCTAAGAGGAAAAAAAAGCTCAAAAGTGGAACTTCTCAGAATTGGTTGCAAACTAAACAAACGGATAGGCCTTGTCACTACGATTCTGGTGCCATGAATGAGACCCAAATCCGATGTCGTATGAGGAAGATATTGAAGTTTTAAAATGCCTAATAACCTTCAAAATAGGACCTTTGAACTCAGAAATTTTGTCATTTTCAGAAAATATTTATGGCAAAAATTTTCATTTTTTAAGTTTTTTTGGTGGCCTATTAGAGGGTGCCACGTGGCCTGCCCGGAGGCTTCCACGTGGCCCCAGGCCAAAGGATGAAGACTTTTTTTAAAATGGTGTTGGTTGTACAACCGACCCGAGTTGAACGCATTCGGGTCAATCGGGCACGACCAGACCCAAACGTTCCTGGGTCATCTTGTAGCGGTCTCATGCAGATCTGAACATGAATGGAAGTTGGGCGAAGGTCAACCCAACCTGCACGCAAATGGGTCAGTAGTCGGGCTGACGGCGGGTGGTGCTGAACGGAGGTTGGGCGGAGTAGGGTAAGCCCCAGGGCTAAAGACATAACGCGTGACCGTCATGCAGAACCGCGGTCTAAGCCCAATGATATGATGGAGTTTTGTTAAGCCCTCAGGGCTAAGAATAGTAGCCCATGCAACCTCACACTCGGACCAATGACAAAAACCTTAACCGCCAGCGCAAACCGTTGCCGGAGATTCCGCATGTGACTGTGCTTCTAACTGGCAATTAAATTTATTACAACCCCTAAATTAGCTTGTGGTTCCACCTATTAGACCGATCTGACTATTTTAGTGGGACTAGCTAAATTTAGCCAATTTTAGTGGAGGATTTCTAGTGCCACTGGGAAAAATACAGTTTGGATCATAACTTTCACCATATTCGACCATATTAGACAAAATTTTAGTCAATTTTGAGTATTATAAGTATTCTGGAGCCATTGGAATAGTTTTAAGAGCCAACATAGGTGTTTTTAAGCAAATTTTTCTTCAAGGAAGCTTGGAGAGCCATCAAGGCCATGAGGGAAATGGAGTTTCATTGGGCTACACTTCACTGTTTGAGGTGAAATAAAAGCCATAATTAGCTTATTTCTATCTTCTAAATTCATTTCCACATCTTTTTCAGCCTGTTTAGGATTCTTGCTCACTATAAAACCAATTTGAGCATCATAATATATCAAGGACATGCCCATTGGAGGCCTTGGACCCAACAAATGTAGCCCAGGAGGGGTGAATTGCCTCATCATGTTGCTGTGTATTTATGGTGAAGTTATTTTGCTATGTATTTCAGATTCAATATGTTAAAAAGTAATTTTAATTAACATTCCCTCACACTTAAACTCATAAACAGTTACCAAAATCACTTTGTTCTACTTGTGAGACATTACAAATAGTTTGCACACTTAATTTAATGGAAATGAATACTTTGAACAACAGTACAAATAATTTCATTTTTAGATCACCTGGGAATGAAACAATCAATCCTAATATTGTTGATGGTGGACAACAAAGTTGAAACCTTCCACCCGGCGACTCCACAATTCTCAATAGACATAAAGACTCCACTTTTAGAGAACTCTAGACTAATAGAAAATATGTAGTGCCTCTTTCTGATTTACAAATATGGATCCAAGGACAAAACAGAGATATGCTCCAATAAACAGAAATAACATCCCCGGGTTCCCACACAAAATGCCTCATATAGAGTGGTTTTCAAACCTGCCTATGTTTCAAGATGAAAAATTTGATGACCCCTTGTTACATCTCATTAAATTTCATATACAAGTATGGAGATTAAAAGTTGAATGGCATGAGAACTGCCTCATGAAAATGTTCATGGAGACATTAGAAGGTAAGGCAAGGAAATGGTATGAAGGCCTAGACCCTGGTAGTTTGTTTTCTTTAAAGGATTTCCACAAGGTGTTTTATGAACCTTATAAAGAAAATTTTTCATCTCTATCATTAGATGAAAACTGTTGTGATCAATCTGAAGATCTTATACAATACCTTGTAAATATTGATGAAGATTTGGGAAATTGGTATCCTGAGAGTCTATTAGAATAAATTCATGCATTTCATACTCAAGATACCTATCATGAAAACCAAGAGGAGTTGGTTGAGGATGAAATCACTTAGGAAATAAAGGAAGATCCACAAGGTATCTCTAAAGGCACAAGTGATGATTCACCATCTCTTCTAGGTGAGGCTTAAGAAGACATTCAACCTCAGAATCAACCTTCACCAGAGAAAGAGAACTACTGTAGTTCTATCCAAAGAAAGAGAAAAATGCCTCCTCTTTTAACTGAAGAGGAAATAAATCATATTCTAAACATGCAGCTAGCCTCTAAACCTTCATGTGAACAAAAAATTTCTATTAATTTTCCTGCTAATCCCAACTACCACAGATCATAAAATGAATGTGTAGATCAATTCGAAGAAAAACAATCTGATAATCTAATATGTTTGATTGGTGACATTACTTATTTTGATGATTTTCCAAAGTTTGATCAGTATGAGGATGGTCATGTTCTCCAAATAGAAGCTAATCTTGCAGAGCAATCAACAGTTGGTTTGTGGGAGGAAGTTCAGTTTCATCCACTTGAAAACAGTAATCAGCCAATACATAACAGCTATGATACTAATGAGGAATGTCCAGAAAATTTGGAAGTATGTGAAGCATCTCTAGCTCTTTGTTCTACCTTATTTCATTCCATCAGAAATAGCTTTCATGTGATTGGAATCAACAGTCTTTCTGTTTTGATGTTGAGGTTGGGGAAGATAATGAACTTCTTGAGCAATTTGTTAATGAGAAGCCTTTTCCTGAAATGGTTGAGGAAATCATTTGTGACATACAAATCTCCTTAACTCTAGATTTTCAGCCACCAAGTTCCATTGAGTTTCAAATTTTAGATGAAGGCTTGGAAATTGATAATCACATGAGAGTTGTTGCACTTCCTTTTGAAGAAGATTTATTGCCAAAGATTGCTCCTACTCATCAACATGATGGCCTTCACATAGAATTCAACCCACTCAATCAGAACATATCAAGTTTGCTAGAGGAAAAAATTGCAATATATGATGAGGCTATGAGTTCAGATGATCATGAGGAAGAGGTGGAGTTTCTTTCCCAAAGGAATCCCAATCTTAGCCAAGTGGAGGAAGGAGTAGTCCGGAATGAAGCCTATTATTCAAATCCTTTAAGCCAGGTAATGTTTCACTATCCCTTTTTTGTTTTCTTAGAAACATTTGAAGAGGGAGTAAAACATGTCAAGAGAAGTTTGATGCAAAGTATAAGAAAAATTTTAGGCACTACTATTCAAAAACAAGTAAGGTGGGAGTGGCCTTTTTATTTCTTCAGCACACTCAAAGAGCTAAACTAAGATCACTCATGGAATCATCTACTTGATTGGTTATATTGGAAAAGAGAGTTCACCAAATGAATATATATCATGTATAGGTTAGATTAGGATAGATAGGTATGCAAATAAGCTCAGCACTATGAGCATCTTTCTAGCTTTATTTTCGAATTGTTTTGAAAAAAAAGACGAGAAATGAAACAAAAAAACAAAGGAAAGAATAAAAAGAGGGCAGAGGAAAAAGAAAGAGGTACAACCCCATACTAAAAAAGAGTATTTCTCAAAGTGTGCAAGCCTAAATGCCCCTACCTTTGAGAAAAAAGATACTTTTTCAATCATCTAGCCTAATCATGACTGAACATGTGTTAAATTTTTGCTAATAATGTAGTGAAAGAATAATTGTCAAAACCTTTAAGCTTGGCATGTCAGTAGATTAGATTACGAAAGATTGCTGGTTCCCAAAGCATAAAATCTGAAACAAAGAGAAAGAGAGGGATACATAACACATGATATATCACAAACCTCATGTTTTCTAGTTCTTGATTGTGCAAAAATAATGTCTGTGTGTAGCTTGTCCAAATGCCATAGCCCATGGAAAATTAGATGTCTTAATCCTAGTTTGATAATGTTTTTAATTATATGTCAGTAGGTTAAAGAATAAAGTTTGTCAAACAACTTAATCTTGAAAAATGAGTAGACTAGGTAGAGAATAAAATAGTTCATCAGCCTAATCTGAAATCTTGGAAGTGATAAGGGTACAAGTAGATAGTTTTTAATGCTTTCAAAAGAAAAGAATGTCAAGGGTTTTCCAGTCCAAGTGCACCCAAAAGAAGAAAAAATGTAGGCAAAATGAGATGGGTAGGTAGAATTGATATTGAAGCAATCATGTCTTTTCAGATTTTTGAGATCATAGCTTCAAAAGAGCATCAACAAATGAAGGAAGAGAGATATGCCAAGTACAAGTAAGATACTAGTCTTCAAAACTTAGAGAAGTGAACTCTGAGGTCCTGGACACCTCCTGAAAAGGAGCTGCCCTCCCCAAGTGGAGTCACTATTAGTCATCAATAATTTTTACTATATGTAGATGACTAAGTATTGGTTATAGATTTATAAAAACAAAATTACCTGAATATTGTGAGTTTTAGAAATCTCACTGCCTTCATTATCCTTATAGGAACATTTTCACTATTCTATCAACCTTTCCTTTTCATGGTCACCTTGCCACTCCTAGAGGACTCCTTATGGGCTTGTGTCACTCATCTCCATCCTTTTTTCCTGCATATGACCTCATTACTCTTTTTTTCCCTTTCCCATAACCACACTTTCCATCGAGGGTTTCCTATAGCCCACCCTTTCCCATTTTCCCCAGGTTCATTTTGTAATATTCCAAAATTTGCATGCAACAAACTAGAATATTAAATTTTGTTAATTTCACTTAGGAGATGAATAAATGGGTAAGGAGGCCCATGAATAATAAAAATATGAATAAAATACCTCATAATGTGAAAAGGGATCAACATAAAAGCTGGATTTCACACCCTCATGTGTGAATAGGGACCTTTTCATGTGGACAAGGTCAAGTTTGACCAAGTCAATAGCACTGGGATAGGAGGTGGAGATCATCTTCTGAGACAACGCGGAGATAGTGGGAGGAAAATTCCTTGGTGGAGGAAGCCCTAATGAGTGGGGCCCCGGGAAAGAAGGCTCACACATGTTTAAAAGGAGGGAAAGGAAGCCATAGCAAGACATCGTATGAATGATATTTTGATGTGTCTGCTTAGACTATTCTACTTTCTTCAACTGTTTAGTTGAGATTGTTGTGCTGCTTAGCACAAGGCATTCCTGTTTAGGAAGTCCTTCTCCCTTCTTGACAGGCCTATTGAAGGAGTTTTTACTGATTTTCCCCACATCCAGGCTTGTGGCCAAGCATCCTCCTTCAGCTACAATGTTATTTCTGTAGCAGTATAATGTTTTGTTGCAAGGTGTTGCAGTGGGAGTTCACAACACCACTTCCTGCACTCATTTTTCAAAGGAGGGACCCTCCATTCCTTTGGGAGATCAGTAAGGAAGTCTCAGGAGCATATTTTCACATCTTGGCATTTTCCCAAAGCACTTCCATCATCTACAGTGCAGTCCCTTGCAAGAACTGCATCCTTTCTTGCAGAGTTGCAGTGTGAGGGTCAATCCCCCTCAATCTTGAGCTTGTTTCTTAGGGAAAGGGCCAACCCTTCACCCAGAAGGCTTGTAAGAAGGATCCTAATTAATTTATTGTATTATTCATCTATATATATATAGAGCTTCAGTTAGTCTGCATTTTTTAGATCAATATCTGTCGATTTAACATTTTTTGCTAGTGCTTTCATGAAACCCTTGCCGGGTTATCTTTCTGATGTGTAAAAGGGGCTAGATCTCCAATTTTCTCCATGCTATGATTGAATAAAATCTAGACCTGTTGTTTATACCACATTACATCTTAAACCCTCACAAAATTACATTTTTCATTTTTCATAAATACCTGTATAGCTTAAGTCATGGGATTTCAGTGTTTTAAACCATATCAGGACGGGGAGATTTGTTTAGCTTGGCTAGAGTGATTTGTTTTTTCTCCCTTTATGTATGTGAGATGTATAATGTATTAAATAAGGAATCCAAGTCCCATTTCTCACATTTATAGCATAATTATCTGGAAATAACGTTTTTGGGGCACATATTGTTGCATTTGCCCACTTTGGTACAAAATAGTGGGACATATTTCTTGTTGTTGTACATGTAATTGATGGCTATGTCTTCTATACACATTTTATGAGTTATTTCTGATTACTATTCCAGTATTGTGTTCATGTATTGTTGCATTCCAATTTTGGGATATTACACATTGAGCATTGACGGTCTCAAAACTATCTCTATAGGCTTTTTAGACAAATAAAGTACATTGGATTTTGGATCTTCAATACACCACTTTGTCCATACTATGTTTTTACACTTGAAGACTCCAAGCCAAATTTCAATCAAAGACTAGGTCAAAGAGCCCTCCCACTAGGTTAGTTATGGTTTATTGATGGTCCAGCAGTATGCCAAGCAGGGATCAAATGGAGAAATAACATGGAGGAGGTACACTAAAACCAAACATGAATAAAATTATTTCAAATATTATTGATGAAATATGGTAGAAAGGTGAGGTAAACTGGATAGAAGTTAATGAACTTGAAAGGGCTATAGAGAATTTAGAAAACAACACAGATAATTGTCTCAAAGCAGTCCAAACACCTAGGGTTTTGGGAAAGTGGACAAAGAAAGTAAAAGGTATGAGTTCAACTCCATGCTGACAGCAAAGGAAGATTATGAAGATGCCACTGTGATCAGATTCCAAACTTGTAAAAGGTGAGTGTATCATGCCTCAAAGAGTAAAAGTGTGAAGAGTATCAGTAAGAGAAGGCCGGGTTAGTGTTTTCAGGCACCTGCAAAACAGAAAATGTCAAAGAAGGTGAAAAACAGGGTTTGAAACTCCATGGTGCAAACAGAAGAAGGTTTTGAAATCGTTGTTGTGAGAAAACCTCTCAAAGGTGTTTTATGCACTTGCCATGTCTAAATAAGAAAAGGATGATGTTGAGCTCTAAGCTGGGAGTAGAGGAGACTTTTTGAGCTGCTACTGTGTCAAGATGAACATGCCAAATATCCATGATTAAAAGAAAAGCAAGTTTTATAACCCCAAAAAATTGCAAGCAAAAAGTTACAAAAGTTGATCTAAGTTTCGTGGTGTAAATTATACATGGTTTTTGAAGCTTGCTACTGTATGTAAACATCCTAAGGTTGTAAAAAGTGAAGCCATCATGTGATTAAAGAACAAAAGGAGAGGTCTAATTCATCATTTCAGTCCCCTTTAAAGCAAAAACAATGCCAAAATGTCAGTGAGAAGGGAAACAAGACTTGTAGACATTAGGAAGTGGTTTTCGAAGGTAAATCAAATACCACATATCTATAGACCACATTTAAACAGTTCAAAAAAATTATTTTTCCCTTGAAAATAATTGGAAATTTCAAAGGGAGAAGTTTTTTGAGTTTTTTAGGACAAAAATTGACTAAGTGTTGAGGTGTTGCGCTCCTGGAGTTGAGCGTTGTGCCCTTGGCAAAGTTTTCCCATGTGTTTCCTTAAGGCATTGTGCACTTGGAGTGGGGCGTTGCGTGCCTGGCAGGGCGTTGTGCCTTTGTCCGAATCGCCTGACAGGCCTGGAAAAAAATGTTAGCACTGTGCGCCTGGCACAAGGTGCTACGCCTTTGCCAGACCCAACACCCCGTTCACCTGGGAACTGCGCGTTTGGCCAGGAAGGCATTTTAAGCCTTCTAACAGCTCAAAACACCTAAAAGGTTTCTAATTTTTTCCTAAGGGTCCTCCAAACCTATTGAGGGGTAAACACAAGTTAACCACCCATCCTTCAAGAATTTTGTCATCATTTAAATGAATGGTAATGGAACCCTTAGAATAATACTTGAGCTACAATCTTGAAGTCTTTGTTTTTTCCATTTAATTTTCCTTCCTCAAAGAGTATCAGTCAAAATAGAGGGAAATTACACCGTTGAAGGTGGTCTTACATATAAGAATGTCCATACCTCCATGACCTTCATTCATACACTCCTTCCATTTGCAGAGGCTTCCATTCCATTACCCTCTTTCCATCTCAATTTCACATCAGTGCCCTTGGGTTTCCAGACAGAGTTTAAAGATGTCAAGAAGAGAACTTGGAATGGTTGCAGAAGGCACATATTGAGACCTGATTTTTCTTATCTAGTTTCTCCATGGCAAAGAAATAGACAGAGTAAAAGTGATAAGGATGAAAGGATGAGTTTAACTAAATGCTGAAGCAAAGGTCATTATCTTATAAGTATTATAAACACAATTAGGGACCTATTGTTGTACCTTTCTAAGCCTTTTGTAGACTTCATAGCCTAATGGTCTAATCCCCTTCTACTCTATCTATTTTTCTTGACAACCTACCCAACCAACCAAACAAACAAACAAACCCTAATCTTTATAACTAGCCTAAAATCAAAACCCTAAAACCTATCAAGTTCACATATTTTGCACAAACATAGAGAGAGCCCTCTCTGAGTCCAAGAAGACTAGGTCCTAGGACTCCAAATACTGGTTTGATGTTACCCCTGTTCATTTTTTCTTTCCAATCTAAAAAATTACGAAGACCTGACATAATGGCGATCACGGTGGGACTCTGAGTCAATGACAATCTAAGTATACCTTAGGACCTCAGAAGACCCACAAAAATCCTTAGATTGGCATTCAATTGTTGATGGTGGAAAAAAAATATATCCTTAAAATAGTAAGAATCATCCACCCGGCGACTCCACTGGTCTTCAGTAGCCCTGTTGACCCCACTAGTTCTCACAGACTCCCCTGGTGATCAGGTGATCATGTCCAAGAGGAAAAAAATGCTCAAAATTGGAACTTATAAGAATTGGTTGCAAACTGAACCACTGGATAGGCCTCGTCGCTGCAATTCTGGCGCTGTGAAGGGGACCCAAATCCAATGTCGTATGAGGAAGAGATTGCAGTTTTAAAATGCCCAATAACCTTCAAAACAGGACCTTTGAACTCAGAAATTTTGTCATCTTCAGAAAAAATTATGGCAAAAAATTTCATTTTTTAAGGCTTTTTGGTGGCCTATCAAAGGGTGCCACATAGACTACCCAGAGGTTGCCACGTGGCCCCAGGCCAAAGGTTCAAGACTGTTTGAAAAATGGTGTTGGTTGGCAAACCGACCCGAGTTGAATGCGTTTAGGTCAGTCGGGCACGACCCAACCTGAACGTTCATGGGTCATCCTATAGCAGTCTCGTGCAAATTTGAACATGAACATAATTTGGGTGAATTTCAACCCAACCTGCATTCAAACGGGTCAGAAGTCGGGTCGACGGCGGGTGGTGCTGAAGGGAGGTTGGGCGGAGTAGGGTAAGCCCCAGGGCTAAAGACATAACACGTGACTATCATGAGGAACCATGGTCTAAGTCCAATGATCTGGCAGAGTTTTGTTAAGACCTCAGGGCTAAGATTAGTAGCCCTCACGACCTCATGCCAGGACCAAGGGAAAAAACCTTAACCACCAACGCAAACGATTGCTAGAGATTCCGCATGTGACCGCGCTTCTAACTAGAAATTAAATTTATTACAACCCCAAAATTAGCTCGCGATTTTTCCTGTTAGACCGATCCAACTATTTTGGTGGGACTAAATGAAGTTAGCCAATTTTAGTGGAGGATTTCTAGTGCCACTGGGCAAAATACAGTTTGGATCATAGCTTTCACCATATTTGACCAAATTAGACAAAATTTTAGTCAATTTTGAGTATTCTAAGAATTCTTAAGCCATGGGAATAGGTTGCAGAGCCAACAGAGGTGTTTGTCAACCATTTTTGCGTCAAGGAAGCTTGGAGAGACATCAGGGCCATGAGGGAAATGAAGCTGCATTGGGATACACTTCACTGTTTGACGTGAAATAAAAGCCATACTTAGCTTATTTATATCTTCTGAATTCATTTCCATAGCTATTTCAGCCTGTTTAGGCTTCTTTCTCACTATAAAACCAATTTGAGCATCATAATATATCAAGGACATGCCCATTGGGAGCCTTGGACCCGACAGATGTAGCCCAGGAGAGGTGAACTGCCTCATCATGTTGTTGTGTGTTTATGGTGAATTTATTTTGCTGTGTATTTTAGATTCAATATGTTAAACAATAATTGTAATTAACATTCCCTCACACTTAAACTCATAAACAGTTACCAAAAACATTTTGTTTTACTTGCGAGACATTACAAACACTTTGCACACTTAATTTAATGGAAATGAATACTTTGAACTGCAAAACAAATACTTTCATTTTCAAATTAGATGGTATTAGAGCTAAGAATTTGAGCCTTAGGAGGTAGAATTTTACTCAACATTTGTTTTGTGCAAAGATATAGTTGATTGTTTGCAAGTTTTGATGCTTAATAGGCTTAAACTCAAGAGAGGTGAAGGACACTTGGTTAGTGCACAAAGTAATCCACAACCAAGAAGGGTCAGAGAACCACCTCCAAGAGCCATAGAAGCAACTTCAAGCATGTCTTCAGGACAGGGAGAAGCTCCTGAAGATACGGATCCCAAGGAAGAAGAAAGGGCATTCTGGAAAGCTTCCTTGGACATGACTGAGATGGTGAGGATACTCTACCACGAAAGGAATGATAGTCTTGTTGGAGAAGGGTCTAAAAACTAGAAAGAAGGAGAGGGTTCTTCAAGAGTAAATAAAAGTGATGAAAAGTCAAAGAAAGGACACCGAGGAAATGGTGATCCACCATCCCCATCTTCATCCTCTTCCTCTACATCGTCATCCTCAACTTCGGTGAATCAACCTCACAAGTCTAAAACCACTGGTAAAAGTCCATTTTTAAAGCTTGATGTCAAATTTGAGTTGCCTATGTTTAACGGTGAATTCAATGTAGAGAAACTTGACAATTGGATCATAGAGTTGGAAATTTACTTGAGGATACAGTACCTTCATGATGACAACACCAAGATACAGTTAGCCTCGTTGAGAATGGATGGAGCAGCATTGGTATGGTGGGAAGCCAAGACCAAGGATGAAATTAAAAAACATGGTAAGATCACTTTATCATGGGCTGACTTTATTACTGTGATTAAAAAGCAATTTTATCCATTAGCTCATTTACAAAAGGCTATCAGGAACTGGCAAAACTTCAGACAGCTTAAGGGACAAAATGTACAAGAATACACCCAAGAGTTTAGGAGAAGAGCACTCTTATTAGGGGTAGACTTACAAAGTCAAGATACTTTGCTGAAATATATAGGTGGTTTGCACAACTACCTTAAACATACTATCCTTATGTTCAATCCTGCTAGTCTAGATGAAGTTTTTGTACAAGCTACGCATTTAGAGGCTAGAGGTAAAAACACTTTTGATGAGGGTAGAAACAAGCCTTTAAGGGGAAAAAAAGATAAAACCTTTAAGGGAAAAGGAAAAAAGAATGCAACTATCAAACAAGAGGGTGAAAAATTGATATGTAAACACTGTTCAAGAGAAGGCCATGAGGAGAAAAAATATTGGAAATTACATCCCAAAAAAATTACTCAGTTTAACAAAAACAAAGGAAAGAAGAAAACTGCATCTACTACAACTACACCACAAGACTTAGGTGATGATTTAGGTGACGAAACCAAAATTTCAGCCATGGGTTTGAAAATTATGAAGGGAAAGGAAACTGAAACTAAGCCTAGCACTAGTACTTCAAACTTTCATGTACAAGCTCCAAATGAGGAAGAAAGAATTGAATTGTTCCATCTGAGGGTAGTCTCAAAACATACAAAAATAGACACACCGTTTGACAGTGGGTCACAAGAAAATCTCATATCAGAAGACTTGGTCAAACAGCTTAAACTTGAGACCATTCCACATCCAAAGCCTTATCCACTTGGGTGGATATGCAAGGATGAAAACTTAAAAGTCTAAAGAAAGTGCATATTGTGATTCACCATTACTGCACACTTTATTGACAAAGTTGAACTTGATGTAGTATCGCTTGATATATCAGGAATTGTTTTGGGAAGTCCTTACTATTGTGACAGAAAAGTGATCTTCCATCACCATGAAAATAAGTATCATCTCTTTAAAGATGGCAAGGAGTTCATTGTCAAAGAACATCGCAAGAAGGAAAATATAGCGATGGTAAATGCGGGACAGGTAAAAAGGCTAGTGAATTCTAGTACGAGTTTTTTACTTCTTATGGTTAAGCCGAAGGTTGATGTGAATCATGAGTCATTTGAAAATTGTGATTCCAAGCTTAAATCAGATTTATATGATGTAGTTGATGCACATCATGAGATGTTTCAGGAACCGATAGGTTTACCTCCTAAAAGGGAGATTCAACATGAAATCCATTTACATCAAGATTGTCCTCTTCCTAACATAGGCATGTACTGCATGTCTATAATGGAGAATGATAAAATCAAGAGGAAAATTAAAGACTTGTTGGACAAAGGATTCATAATACCAAGCACTTCGCCATGTGGGTCACAAATAGTGTTGATTCCAAATAAAGATGGAACTTGGCGCATGTGTGTGGACTTCAGGGCATTGAACAAGATAACGGTAAAGAATATTTACCCACTCCCAAGGATAGATTATTTGTTAGATCAGATGAAAGATGCTAAATATTTCACTAAGTGATACTTACGTAGTGGTTATCATCAAGTTATAATTGCAGAAAGTGACATTTGGAAGACAACATTTAAAACCAAATACGGACTCTTTGAGTGGCTTGTTATGTTGTTTGGTTTATGCAATGCACCTGCAACTTTCATGCGGGTAATGGATGATGTCTTACATCATTTTATTGATGATTTAATTATTGTCTACTTAGACGACATCTTAATTTTCAGCAAGACTATAGAAGAGCATGTCATGCATGTTAAGAAAGTACTTAATATTTTGAGGAAAAATCAGTTGTTTCTTAAAATTTCAAAGTGTGAATTTGGAAAGACTTCTTTGGTTTATTTGGGACACATAGTAGGAGGAGGTGCTTTTATAATTGATCCTTCTAAGGTAGAATCCATTTTGAATTGGCCTACTCCCAAATCCATTACAGAGGTAAGAAATTTTTTGGGTGCAGCTCAGTATTGGAGGAATTTTATTTCTAACTTCTCTGCCATAGCAACTCCTATGCATGCAGTGACGAGTGTGAAGTGTGCTTTCCAATGGGGAGGAAAGCAACAGAAAGCTTTTGAGTCTTTGAAAGAGAAGATAATTTCAGCTCCAGTCCTTACATTACTGGACTTGAGAAAACCATTCGAGATTCAGACCGATGCTAGTGATTACGCCATGGGTGCAATTCTCTTACAGCATGGTAATTCTATCGCATTTCATTCTGAGACATTTAATGGTGTTGTTGTGAATTATCCTACATATGATAAGGATTTTTATGCATTGGTACAAAGCATAAAAAAGTGGAAACACTATTTTATGGGAAAAGAAACAGTTGTTCATACCGACCATCAGCCTTTACAGTACTTGTAGTCGCAAAGTAAATTGCAGCAGTCAGGACATTTCAGATGGATGGGTTTCCTACAACAATTTCACTTGGTAATAAGGTACAAGAAAGGTGGTTACAATAAATTTTTTGATATGATTTCAAGGCCTATTATTATTACTACTACTTTACTTAAGAATGATTCTATTGTACATGAGAGCTACATAGAACAGTATGCGTCAGATGTAGATTTTAAGGATGTGTATGCTAACTTGAGTGAAGGGAATCATGTTGAGGAGAATGATTATCATTTTCATAATAATTTTCTATTTCATATGGGCAAGTTATGTATACCACAGGGGGAGAGACTAAGCATCATGAGAGAAGCTCATTCTTATCTTATTGCTGTACATTTCAGGGTAAAAAAAACGGTGGCACATTTATAGACGTATTGTTATTGGTGTTGCATGGTAGATAGTGTTTCATGTTTCATTATAGGTTGTTCATTATGTGCTACAAGAAAGCCTATAAATAGGAAGCTTGGTTTATATATGTCATTTTCCATTTCCGGTACCTTCTAGACCATGGGAAAGTGTTTCTATGGATTTTGTTGGAGGTCTACCATTATCTAGAAAGCAACATGATTATCTTTATGTAGTAGTTGATAGATTCGGAAAGATGTGTATTCTTATTCCATGTAAGAAATCTATAACTGCTGAAAAAACTGTTGATTTATATTTTCAACATGTATGGGTTCATTATGGCTTGCCTACTTCTATTGTTAGTGACAGGGATTCCAGATTTGTTGGGAATTTTTGGTCCAATCTATGGAAGATGATGGACACCAATTTTATGAAGAGTATTGATTTCCATCTGCAAACAGATTACCAAATAGAGGTAGTGAATAGAACCATTGTACATATTTTGAGAGGTTATTGCAGCAAGCATCCCAAGCTTTGGGATGAGCACTTGCATTACATTCAACATGCTTACAACCGGGCCAAGCACTCTTCTACAAATACTTCACCTTTTGAAGCTTGCTTTGGGTATTTTCCTAAGTCACCTTTAGATTTAATTATTGAGAAGGATGTGGCCATTGATGGGCATAGTGACATTGACAAAGCTCACATTTTCATTGAAATAATTCAGCTCATACATCAGCAGGTTCAAGAACAACTTGAAAAAATTCAAGGCATGTACAAGGAGAGACATGATAAACACAAAGTTGATCATAAGTTTCAAGAAGGAGATGAGGTATGGCTACATATTAGTAAGGAAAGAATGCAAGGAGAAGGTAAAAAGCTAAAGCCTATTCATTATGGTCCATTCAAGATCCTTAAACAAGTTGGAAATAATGCTTTTCAACTATATTTTCCTTCATATATGCAAATTTTTTCCATTGTGAATGTGGAAAATTTACGTTTATATGAACCTCCTTTAATTTTTTATTATGAAAGTGACACTCAGCTACCATCCATAGAGGATTTCTCACCATAATTTTAGGATGAGTTAAAAGAGGATGCTATCCTTGACAGAAGGACACACACTTCAAGGAGGGGAAATGTTGATTATGTTTGGGTTGGTCTTAAAGGCAGAAAACTGAGTAAGGCAAAGTGGATTGAGGTGGAAAAGGTGAGGGATATGTACCCTTATCTTCTTGATAGGTAATTGAAGGCTTTTGGTGTCCAAAAGCTTCCCAATGGGGAGGTGTGATCAAGTGATCATGTCTAAGAGGAAAAAAATGCTGAAAATTGGAACTTCTCAGAATTGGTTGCAAACTAAACGATCGGATAGGCCTCATCGCTATGGTTCTAGCACCATGAATGAGACCCAAATCTAATGTCGTATGAGGAAGATATTGAAGTTTTAAAATGCCCAATAACCTTCAAAACAGGACCTTTGAACTCAGAAATTTTGTCATCTTCAGAAAAAAAATTATGGAAAAAAATTACATTCTTTAAGGTTTTTCGGCGGCCTATCAGAGGGTGCCACATTTCCTGCCTAGAGGCTGCCACGTGGCCCCAGGCCAAAGATTCAAGACTATTTGAAAAATGGTTTTGGTTGGCAAACTGACCCGAGCTGAACACATTCGAGTAAATCAGGCACGAACCGACCTGAACGTTCATGGGTCATCCTGTAGCAATCTCGTGCAAAGCTGAACATGAACAGAAGTTGGGCGAAGGTCAAACAACCTGCACTTAAACGGGTCAGCAGTCGGGTCGACGACGGGTGGTGTTGAACGGAGGTTGGGCAGAGTAGGGTAAGCCACAGGGCTAAAGACATAATGCGTGACCATCATGTGGAACCATGGTCTAAGCCCAATGATCTAGAAAAATTTTGTTAAGCCCTCAGGGCTAAGAGTAGTAGCCCCCGCGACTTTGCGCCAGGACCAAGGGAAAAAACCTTGACCGCTAGCGCAAACCGTTGCCGGAGATTCCACATGTGACTGCGCTTCTAACTGGCAGATAAATTTATTACAACCCCTAAATTAGTGCATGGTTCCACCTGTTAGACCGATCCGACTATTTTGGTGGGACTAACTGAAGTTAGCCAATTTTAGTGGAGGATTTCTAGTGCCATTGGGAAAAATACAGTTTGGATCATAACTTTCACCATATTTAACCAGATTAGACAAAATTTTAGTCAATTTTGAGTATTCTGAGCATTATGGAGCCATTGCAATAGGCTACAGAGCCAACAGAGGTGTTTTTCAACAATTTTTGCTTCAGGGAATCTTGTAGAGCCATTAGGGCCATGAGGGAAATGGAGCTGCATTGGGCTACACTTCACTATTTGAGGTGAAATAAAAGCCATAATTAGCTTATTTCTATCTTTTGAATTCATTACCACAGCTGTTTCAATCTGTTTATGCTTCTTTCTCACTGTAAAACCAATTTGAGCATCATAATATATCAAGGACATGCCCATTGGGGGCCTCAGACCCAACAGATGTAGCCCAGGAGGGGTGAATTGCCTCATCATGTTACTGTGTGTTTCAGATTCAAGATGTTAAACAATAATTTTAATTAACATTCCCTCATGCTTAAACTCATAAAAAGTTACCAAAAACACTTTATTTTACTTGCGAGACATTACAAACACTTTGCACACTTAATTTAATGGAAATGAATACTTTGAACAGCAGTACAAATACTTTCATTTTTAGGTCACCTGGGAATGAAACAATCAATCCTAATATTGTTGATGGTGGACAACAAAGTTGAAACCTTCCACCTGGCGACTCCACAATTCTCAATAGACCTAAAGACTCCACTGTTAGAGAACACTAGACTAGTAGAAAAGATGCAATGCCTCTTTCTGATTTACAAATATGGATCCAAGGATACAACAGAGATATGCTCCAATAAACAAAAATCACATCCCTGGGTTCCCACACAAAATGCCTCGGATAGATTGGTTTTCAAACCTGCTTATGTTTCAAGATGAAAAAGTTGATGACCCCTTGTTACATCTCATCAAATTTCATATACAAGTATGGAGGTTAAAAGTTGAATGGCATGAGGACTGCCTCATGAAAATGTTCATGGGGACATTAGAAGGTAAGGAAAGGAAATGGTATGAAGGCCTAGACCCTGGTAGTTTGTTTTCTTTAAAGGATTTCCACAAGGTGTTTTATGAACCTTATAAAGAAAATTATTCATCTCTATCATTAGCTGAAAACTATTGTGATCAATCTAAAGATCTTATACAATACCTTGTAAAGATTGATGAAGATTTGTGAAATTGGTATCCTGAGAGTCTATCAGAAGAAATTCATGCATTTCATACTCAAGATACCTATCATGACAGCCAAGAGGAGTTGGTTGAGGATGAAATCACTCAAGAAATAAAGGAAGATCCACAAGGTCTCTCTGAAGGCACAAGTGATGATTCACCATCTCTTCTAGGTGAGGCTCAAGAAGACATTCAACCTCATAATCAACCTTCACCAGAGAAATAGAACTACTGTAGTTATATCCAAAGAAAGAGAAAAATGCCTCCTCTTTTAACTGAAGAGGAAATAAACAGATTCTAAACATGCATCTAGCCTCTAAACCTTCATGTGAACAAAACATTTCTATTAATTTTCCTGCTAATCCCAGCTACCACAGATCAGAAAATAGATGTGTAGATCAATTTGAAGAAAAACAATCTGATAATCCAATATGTTTCATTGGTGACATTACCTATTTTTATGATTTTCCAAAGTTTGATCAGTATGACGATGGTCATGTTCTCCAAACAGAAGCTAATCTTGTAGCGCAATCAATAGTTGGTTTGTGGGAGGAAGTTCAGTTTCATCCACTTGAAAATAGTAATCAGCCAATACATAACAACTATGACACTGATGAGGAAAGTCTAGAAAATTTGAAAGTAATTGAAGCATCTCTGACTCTTTGTTCTACTTCATTTTAGTCCATCAGAAATAGCTTTCATGTGATTGGAAATCAACAGTCTTCTAGTTTTGATGTTGAGGTTGGGGAAGATAATTAACTTCTTGAGCAAGTTTTTAATGAGAAGCCTTTTCCTGAAATGGTTGAGGAAATAATTTGTGACATACAAATCTCCTTAACTCTGGATTTGCAGCCACCAAGTTCCATTGACTTTAAAATTTTAGATGAAGGCTTGGAAATTGATAATCACATGAGAGTTGTTGCACTTCCTTTTGAAGAATATTTATTTCCAAAGACCACTCGTACTCATCATCATGATGGCCTTCACATAGAATTCAGCCCACTCAATCAGAACATATCAAGTTTTCTAGAGGACAACATTGCAATATATGATAAGGCTACGAGTTCAGATGATCATGAGGAAGAGGGAGAGTTTCTTTCCCAAAGGAATCCCAAGCTTAGCCAAGTGGAGGAAGGAGTAGTCCGGAATGAAGCCTATTATTCAAATCCTTTAATCCAGGTATTGTTTTAAGATCCCTTTGTTGTTTTCTTAGAAACATTTGAAGAGGGAGTAAAACATGTCAAGAGAATTTTGATGCAAAGTATAAGAAAAATTTTAGGCACTATTGTTCAAAAACAAGTAAGGTTGGAGTGGCCTTTTGATTTCTTCAACACACTCAAAGAGTTGAACAAAGATCACTCATGGAATCATATACTTGATTGGTTATATTGGAAAAGAGAGTTCACCAAATGAATATATACCATGTATAGGTTAGATTAGGATAGATAGGTATGAAAATAAGCTCAAAACTATGAGCATCTTTCTAGCTTTAGTTTCAAGTGAAAAAAAGGAAGAAAAATGAAACACAAAAACAAAGGAAAGAAGAAAAAGAGGGTAGAGGAAAAAGAAAGAGGTACAACCCCATACCAAAAAAGAGTATTGCTGAAAGTGTGCAAGCTTAAATGCCCCTACCTTTGAGAAAAGAGAGTCCTTTTCAATCATCTAGCCTAATCATGACTGAACTTGTGTTAAATTTCTGCTAATAAGGTAATGAAAGAAGAATTGTCAAAACCTTTAAGCTTGGCTTGTCAGTAGATTATATTAGGAAAGATTGTTGGTTCCCAAAGCATAAGATCTGAAACAAAGAGAAAGAGAGGGATACATAACAAATGATAGATCACAACCCTCATGCTTTCTAGTTCTTGATTGTGCAAAAATAATGTCTATGTGCAACTTGTCCAAATGCCATAGCCCATGGAAAATTAGATTGCTTAATATTGGTTTGATCATGTTTTGAATTTCATGTTAGTAGGTTAAAGAATAAAGTTTGTCAAACAACTGAACCTTGAAAAATGAGTAGACTAGGTAGAGAATAAAAGAGTTCATTAGCCTAATCTAAACTCTTGGAAGTGATAAGGGTACAAGTAGATATTTTTTTATGCTTTCAAAAGAAAATAATGTCAAGGGTTTTCCAGTGCAAGTGCACCCAAAAGAAGAAAAAACGTAGGCAAAATGAGATGGGTAGGTAGAATTGATATTGAAGAAATCATGTCTTTTCAGATTTTTGAGATCATAACTTCAAAAGAGCATCAACAAATGAAGGAAGAGAGATCTGCCAGGTAAAAGTAAGATATTGGTCTTCAAAACTTAGAGATTTGAACTCTGAGGTCCTGGACACCTCCTTAAAAGGAGCTGCCCTCCCCAAGTGGAGCCACTGAGTTATCAGTAATTTTTACTATCTATAGATGACTAAGTATTGGTTCTAGATTTATAAAAACAAAATTCCCTGAATATTGTGAGTTTTAGAAATCTCACTGCCTTCATTATCCTTATAGGAACATTGTCACTATTCTATCAACCTTTCCTTTTCGTGGTCACCTTGCCACTCCTAGAGGACTCCTTATGGGCTTGTGTCACTCATCTCCATCCTTTTTTCCTGCATATGACCTCATTACTTTTTTTTTCCGTTTCCCATAACCACACTTGCCATCTAGGGTTTCCCATAGCCTACGCTTTCCCATTTTCCCCAGGTTCATTGTGTAATATTCCAAAATTTGCATACAACAAATTAGAATATTAATTTTTTCTGATTTCACTTAAGAGATGAATAAATGGGTAAGGAGGCTCATGCATAATAAAAATCTGAATAAAATCCCTCATAATGTTAAAAGGGATCAACATAAAAGCTGGATTTCACACCCGCATGTGTGAACATGGACCTTTTCATGTGGACAAGGTCAAGTTTGACCAAGTCAATAGCGTTGGGATAGGAGGTGGAGATCATCTTGTGATAGAGCGCAGAAATAGTGGGAGGAAGATTCCTTGGTGGAGGAAACCCTAATGAGTGGGGCCCAAGGCAAGAAGGCTCACACATGTTTAAAAAGAGGGAAACACAACCATAGCAAGACATCTTATGAATGATAATTTGATGTGTCTGCTTAGAATATTCTGATTTCTTCAACTGTTTAGTTCAGATTGTTGTGCTGCTTAGCACAAGGCATTCCTGTAATATTCCAAAATTTGCAAGCAGCAAATTGGAATATTAATTTTTTCTTATATCATCTAGGAGGTGAATAAAATGGTTGAATGACCCATGAGTAGGAATAAAATCCCTCATAGTGTGAAAGGGATCTATGGAGTAGCTTAATTTTGCACCATCCAGTGAGAAAAGGGGAAAATGCATGAGGACAAGGTCAAGTTTGACCAAGTCAACAGCACTGCCTAAGAGGGCGTGGATTGCTTGGGAAGACATCGTAGTTTGAGAGGGAGAAAGATTCTTTTTGTGAGAAACCCTAATGTGTGGGGTCCGGGGCAAAGATACATTCACTTCCATAAAAGGAGGAAGACGTAGCCATAGTGAGACATGTTTTGAGTATTGGATTTCTTGTCTATTTAGACTATTTGCAGTCTCTGGCTGTTTAGCTGAGTTGCAGTGTTGTTTAGCATGAGGGATTCCTGATTAGGAATTCTTCTCCTTCTTGAGAGGCTTCTTGAAGGATTTCACTTAATTTCTCCACATCTTGGCTCAAGGCCAAATCCACCTCCTTCAACTACAACGTTATTCCTGAAGCAGGGTAATACTGTGTTGCAGGGTGTTGCAGTGGAGGGTTTCACCACACCATTCCTTGTCTCATCTTTCAGAGGAGGGGTCTTCTATTCCTTGGGAAGGTTAGTGAGGAAGGTTTCCAGAGCTGTATTTCATATTTTGGCATCAGGCCAAGCATCTGCCATCATCAGCAGCGCAGTCCCTTCAGTAGACTGCGTTATTTTAGTGAGTAACTGCAGTGAGGGTTTGCACCATCATCTTGGAGGGAGAGATCTTCAGGGATAGGATCAACCTATCACTTGAGTGATCTATTGGAGGAGGTCTATTTCAGATTGAGCATCATATTTAGCTATCTCCTTCTATTTTAGTTTTGTGTTGTAGCTGCTACCCTGCAACTCCGCCATTTCTACAGATTTACCATTTTCACATGTATTGTAGCCAATCCTTCCAAGGATTGTTGTATCAATGTTGTATTAGTGTTTTCAAGGGTTGAGAGCTAGCTCCCCCACATTTCTTGAGTTGATATTGTCATATCATTGTATTCTCTATTATTTTTTTGCAGTGTCTCCAATGAATTGTGTTATTTTAGCCTTATGACATTCCTGCATAGCAGTGTTTCTCTATTGTCATATACATGTCTCATTGAGGCTTCCATTGCCTAGCTTGAGTGATTGATTCCTCCAAGCATTGTATACTCTTGCTACTATAATATCAAAGGAATGCTATTTTGTATCTTCATGCCTCACAGCTCATAATAATAATGCAGTCATTCCATTGTATTCTCATACATTGTTGCAATCCCTTCATCGGGCATTTCCTGAGGACAAATAGGTGTGGGAGATCTGTCTAACCCACCTAGAGGGATTTCTTTTGAGCCACCTCTTATATTTCAGTCTTAGATGCATTGATCTAAGGGATCCAGGTCCTAGTTTCAAATCCTGTAGCAGCCATTACTGGAAAATGTGTTTTCTAGTCATGCCTTGTTGACAGTTCCCAATTTGGGATATTACAGTGGTATCAAAGCAAATTTCTTGGCTCATCCTGTGAGTATTTTCCAAAGAGATCAGAAGATTGAAGAGGATGGGTTTTATCTCATCATATTTCAGATCCATGAAGAACCTCCCCAAGGAGGATAAACAGAAAGAAGAGGAAGAACCATGCACTTCTTATTCTCATCGAGAAGGAGATAGAGAAATGAGTAAGAAAAATTCTCCATATTTTGGAGAAGAAAAAGGGGATAAGCTTACAAAGCTTCTTCCTAAATCTGTACATAATATTCATGAAGATTTCAAGAAAATAAGGAGGGAGATGTATGAATAATCTCCGGAAGATTTTGAATCTAAAGCAAACTCTAGATTGACATATGAGGAGTGTGAGCAATCAGCTACACACCCTAATACACAGTGCAGTCACATGCCCAGGATTGCCGGAAGAGAGTTGGAAAGAGGAGAAGAGGCTGCTATGAGGGAAACTCTTAGTGAATTCTTGAAGGAGTATGAGTCTCAAACTCATAAATTCCAAGATCATCTCAGTTTTTCATAGTTTTTCAAGGTCAAGGTGAAGGGAAGAGAGCAACAGGATAGATTTATTCTATCTACCTTTGAAGGTTCACCTACATGTTCAGCGAAAGCTTGGGTGGAGGAGTTAGATACCTTCTTGCAGCAGCACCAAATTCTTGAAGATGAAGCCATCAAAGTTGTTAGCTCCTAGTAATTTTATATACTGATTGAGATACAAATTGACAGGGGTAACATCAAACCAAGCTTTAGAGTTCTAGGATCTAGCCCTCCTAGTCTGAGAGAGGGATCTCTCAATATGTTTGTAAGGATGTATCTTGATGCTTTAAAGGAGGTTGATTTTTAGGCTAGATGTTAAGTGCAAGGTATTTTTATTTATTTTTGGTTGGGTATGATACTTTGATAGATTTTAGATAGGAAAAATGGAATATTGTTAAGTTATTCGGAAATGGAGTCTAACAAGGTCCAGATAAGTTCATCAATGGTATTAAGAGCATTTGCAGGGAAACTTTACTTGGTTGGTGGATCTTTTAATTTTATGATGGGTTTATGAAATGGACATTAAAGATTGAGAAAAAAAAACTAATAAAGGGCTGAAACAGAATCCTTTATATACTTGTAAACTGAGGGATTTAGAAAATTGATAAGAACAACAAGAAAATAAAAGGCATAAGCATAACCTAATCCATTTGATTTCATACTGAAAACAGATAATTAACGAAGACAAACATTTAGATAAAAACAAAGAAAAGGTAAGAAACTTTTCCAACTTTCAGAGCTTTTATCATCTAGAGCATAAAAACATTTAAGATACATAAGTAACTATAACAATAGAAGGAGAGAAAACTATAACATCTAAAGTTACAGCTATAAGGTTTCCTTAAAACAAATTTAGCTAAGGCAAAGAGCATGATTTTAAACAAACTTCATTGACAAACCTAGACAAAGCTGCATTAAAGAGATGATTCCAAGAACAGAATATTTCAGTGGCAACAATATGCAGGGCTAACCATAAATCATAATTGATGCTAAATGATCTAAATTATTCAAGAAATAGACAAGCTAAGAATTTGTTAGAGTGAAAATGAATGATTTCTCTAATGTATTTAAGCAGAAGAAAACATTAAGACAGTGAAGGACAAACAGATTTAAGGTGCCATTTAGAAAACATTTCTTAATACAAATTCTTTGTCCTACTGCAACATAGCAAGATGGAAAACATAATGAAAACTAGAAAAAATAAACAAAAGAAAACTTCACCATCAACCAAGCCTATGGATCCTACAAGCAATCCTTCTTCATCAAAAAGCAAATCAGATCAAGCATGAGTTCCAAGACATCAATTTCTCTTCAAGAGCTTCAAAGAACTATGTATTATTCCAGCATCAGTCATCAAAATCCAACATTTTCAATGAGTTCCAATGCAGTATTTATACTGCAAATGAGGAGGTGGAACTCTTCTAGGGTTCAAAATGTTATTAATGATAGAGTAAATACGTTCCTAGCCTTGAAAACCATGCAAGGCCTAAGGTAGGAACAAGTGTGCAACTACTTCTCTGTTAATAACTCTGTCTTAATTTCTGAGATAAAGATAGGTGGAAAAGATTGACTTTAAGGCTTTATCTTATCTTTACAATAACTGTCCTGACAGTTTTAAAATATCTTCTTTAGTGTAATAACTGCCAATTTTCCCTTTGGGACAGAAAGTAGGCCAAAGGTGTCAGTGTGATATATTAAGGGAATAACTGCTCCTTTTGATGTATCCAAGGCTGCTTTAGCCTAAGTTTCCTTAATTTTATCATTAAACTGTGCTTTAAGGCTTAATTTTTCTTTTGACCTTCATAATGCATCATCATTGTCCCTTTCGCTTTATTCACTGCTTTAAACCTTTGTTTATTTGTAATTTAACTTTAATCCTCTATTTTAAGGCTTTGATTTTTCCTTAAGCCTTTACAATCATCTTTTGCTAACTTTTTCTTTATCACTGCTTAAACCATTTTTTCTATTTCTTCATCCTTTGACCTTCAGCCTTTATGTTGGGTGTGGAGCCTGATTATCTTGTTTACTTTGTATCACAGCTTTGGACCCCTGTACCTTAAAAGGGACGGCAACGCCGCCCGAAATTTAATCGCTGCCGTGGGGGGTCCCCCGAAGCTAAAAATAGATGTAAAATTGCCTTGTAAAAGTATAGTAATTTATAGTCAATCTGGGTCGTTCATTAGGCAAATGATCTGACGGTAGAAGTTATGTTTAGAATAGGGTTTTTTGCCCTAGAAGGCAACCCCCTTGTATATATGGGGGCATTGTATTACGGCTGTGTAGTATGTGTGTATTCTCGGAGCGAGAAACAGAGAGGGAGACTGTGAGAGAGAACAGAGGATATTACAGCGGATCTGCTGTAGGTTTTGTCTCTTCATTTTGTTGGATAATACAAAGGAAGGACTGGCTGTTCGGGGTGGACGTAGCCCAAACTGGGTGAACCACGTATATCTGTGTCTCTCTGGTTTTATGTGTTTTGTGTGCTTGTATTTTTTCCGCATATTTTATGTGTTTCATTGCTCTGTAATATTTAATTTTCTAACAACTGGTATCGGAGCCGAAGGTCTATTTGGCTGATAAACTCGCAGGAAAAAAGGGTTCCTGGTTCGAGTGGGAGCAATGGCGGACGATGGTAAGTTTAGGGTCGAGAAATTTAACGGCCAAAAATTTGCGCTGTGGAAGATGCAGATGGAAGATTATCTGTATCAGAAAGATCTGTACCTACCATTGAGCGGAAAAACAAAGAAGCCGGCGACCATGACAGACGTGGAATGGAACATTCTCGATAGAAAGGCACTCGGAACAGTACGGTTGTGTCTTGCGGCGTCAGTCGCCTTCAATATTTCGAAGGAAACAACAACAGAGGGTTTGATGCAGACGTTGGCGAAACTATATGAAAAACCCTCGGCCTCAAACAAGGTATTTCTTATGAAACAACTATTTAATATGAAGATGTCGAAAGGTGGATCTGTTGCAGACCATTTAAATGAATTTAATACAGTTACCAGTCAGTTAAGTTCTGTAGGGGTAAACTTTGATGATGAAGTTAGAGCTCTGTTATTCTTGTGCTCATTGCCAGAGAGTTGAAATGGTTTAGTAATGGCCATTAGTAACTCTGTCTCTGGATCTAGTACTTTAAAGTTTGATGATGTTGTTGGTGCTATCCTTAGCGAGGAAATGCGACGGAAAATCTCTGGTGAGACATCAGGTAATGCTTTGAGTGCAGAGTCTAGGGGAAGAAGAATGGAAAGAGGAAAGAGCTCGGGATATCGCAGTAAATCAAGGAAAGGCAGATCCAAGTCCAGATCGTGGATAGTGTGCTGGAATTGCGGAAAGAAAGGACACCTAAAGAAAGACTGTAGATCTCGGAAGGGAAAAGAAGGAGACACACAGCAAGAAAACAATCATGAAGCAAATGTGACAGATGATGTGTTACAAGATGCTTTGATTCTTTCTTTCGAAAATGTTACTGATTCTTGGGTTGTAGATTCAGGGGCTTCATTCCATGCCACACCTGATAAGAAATATTTTCATGACTATGTCCAAGGATATTTTGGACAAGTTCGTTTGGGTGATGATAAACCTTGTAAAATTGTTGGAATGGGTAAAGTTCTTGTAAAAAAACAGAATGGAAACCAATGGCTACTAAAGGAGGTAAGGCATGTTCCAGATCTGAAGAAAAATCAGATTTCAACAGGGCAGTTAGGCGGTGAAGGTTGTGTGACAACTTTCACAGATAAAACTTGGAAGGTCACCAAAGGAGCCCTGGTAATAGCAAAAGGCGAAAAGGTTGGTACATTGTATTTATGCAATGGTATTTCTAACTCCGTTAATGCTTTAACTTCCAAAGGAGCAAATGCAGCATTATGGCATCATAGGCTCGGACACATGAGTGAGAAGGGAATGAAGATCCTTCACTCAAGAAATTTGTTGCCAGGTTTGAAGAATGTTGATTTGGATTTCTGTGAGAATTGCATCTATGGAAAACAGAAGAGAGTCAGATTTCTCAGAGTTGGGAAAGAAAAGAAGAGCGAAAAATTGGAGCTTGTGCATACAGATGTATGGGGACCTGCTCAGGTATCATCTCTCGGTGGTTCTCGTTATTATGTTACTTTTATTGATGATGCAACTAGAAAAACATGGATTTATTGTATTCAGAATAAATCTGATGTATTTGATACTTTCAAGAAATGGAAAGCTTTGGTTGAGATTGAGACAGGAAAGAATTTGAAGTGTCTCAGATCAGAAAATGGAGGTGAGTATTGCAGCAAATATTTTGATAGGTACTGTTCAGAGTATGGAATTCGTAGAGAGAAGACAGTTCCAAGAACACCATAAGAAAATGGTGTGTCAGAAAGAATGAACAGAACAATCATGGAGCGTGCAAGGTGCATGAGATTGCATGCAGGATTGCCTTTACAATTTTGGGCAAATGCTGTAGATACTGTTGTTTATCTAATAAACAGAGGGCCTTCAAGTTCCTTGGATGGTGGTATTCCAGAGGAAGCATGGACAGGTAAAAAGGTAAACTACTCCTTTTAAAGCCTTTTGGTTGTGAGGCCTTTGTCCATATTAATAAAGAAAATAGAACAAAGATTGAGGCAAAATCAAAGAAATGTACCTTTATTGGATATGGTGTTAATGATTTTGGTTATCGCTTATATGATTATGAAAATCACAAAATCATTAGGAGCAGAGATGTAATATTCAATGAAAAGGTCCTGTATAAGAATCAGCTGCAGGAAAAGAAACAGGAAAAAGAAAGCAAAGAATACACGGTTCTTGATGAGATAACTGAAAAAGTAAAGGTGCCTAAAAATAATCAACAACCACAGCAGCAGCAACCACCACAACAGCAACAGGCACCTCAAACACCTGAAAGTGGTGTTAGAAGATCTACCAGGATAAGTAGACCCCCTGAACGATACTCTCCTTCATTATATTATTTATTGCTGACTGATTCTGGTGAACCTGAATGTTATGAAGAAGCAATGCAGGTTGAAAGCAGGAAGAAGTGGGAGCAAGCCATGGAAGAAGAGATGGACTCCTTAATTCATAACCAGACTTGGGATTTAGTCAAGTTGCCTGCAGGTAAAACTACATTGCAGAATAAATGGGTTTACAGGCTAAAGGAAGAAGATGGAGGAAAACAGAGGTACAAAGCTAGACTTGTGGTGAAGGGGTTTGCACAGAAGAAAGGTATTGATTTTTATGAAATATTTTCTCCTGTTGTTAAGATGAATTCAATCAGAACTATCTTAAGTCTTGTAGCAGCGGAAGATTTACATCTTGAACAGTTAGATGTAAAGACAACATTTCTCCATCGAGATTTGGAGGAAGAGATATACATGCAACAACCAGAAGGATATGAGGTAAAAGGAAAGAAAAATTGGTGTGCAGGTTAAAGAAGAGCTTGTATGGCTTAAAACAGGCTCCAAGGCAGTGGTATCTAAAATTTGACAAGTTTATGTCTGAACAAGGTTATACTAGATGTCACTCTGATCATTGTGTTTATCTAAAAAGGAAAAATGATGGCATCTATATTATATTGTTATTGTATGTAGATGACATGCTTGTTGCAGGGTCTAACATGCAGGAAATAAATGTGCTCAAAAGAAAATTGGCAAATTTATTTGCAATGAAGGATTTGGGAGCTGCAAAACAAATCCTTGGTATGAGGATAACTAGAGATAGGAAAAATCGCAAATTAACACTGTCTCAGAATGAGTACATAGAAAAGGTGTTGAAAAGATTTAATATGCAGAATGCAAAACCAGCTAGTACACCTTTTGCTAGCCATTTCAAACTTAGTAAGGAGATGTGCCCAAAGACCCAAGAAGACATGGATTATATGTCTAAAGTTCCATATGCATCAGCAGTTGGAAGCTTAATGTATGCAATGGTCTGCACAAGGCCCGATATTGCACATGCAGTGGGAGTTGTAAGCAGGTACATGAATAATCCAGGAAAAGAACATTGGATGGCAGTAAAATGGATTCTCAGATATTTGAGAGGTACCACAAATCAAGCATTATGCTTTGGTGGTTCAAACATTGCTCTATAGGGATATGTTGATGCAGATATGGCAGGTGACAGAGATAACAGGAGAAGCACTACAGGATATGTATTTACTATAGGTGTAACAGCTGTCAGTTGGGTTTCAAAAATACGAAGTGTTGTTGCACTTTCAACAACAGAAGCCGAGTACGTTGCTGCTACAGAGGCTAGTAAAGAAATGATTTGGTTACAAAGGTTTATGGATGAATTGGGTAAGAAGCATGATATGGGCACACTATACAGTGATAGCCAAAGTGATATTCATCTTGCAAAGAACTCAACATTTCATTCCAGGACTAAACACATACATCTCAAGTACCATTTCATACGGTCAGTATTGGAAGATGGAGAGTTGAAGCTGGAAAAGATACACACTAGCCAGAATCCTGCAGATATGCTAACAAAAGTTGTAACCAGGGAGAAATTGAGAACATGCTCAGTTTCAATTGGTCTTCAAGGATGACGATGAAGATGAAGAACAGCCAGGTCCAAAGAGGAATCATTGTCCAGCAAATAAGCAGCGGTGGAGTTGCTACAATCAGTCTCCAAGTGGGAGATTGTTGGGTGTGGAGCCTGATTATCTTGTTTACTTTGTATCACAGCTTTGGACCCCCGTACCTGAAAAGGGGCGGCAACGCCGCCCGAAATTTAATCGCTGCCGTGGGGGGTCAGCGCCCCCGAAGCTAAAAATTGATGTAAAATTGCCTTGTAAAAAAGTATAGTAATTTCTAGTCAATCTGGGCCGTTCATTAGGCAAATGATCTGACGGTAGAAGTTATGTTTAGATTAGGGTTTTTTGCCCTAGAAGGCAACCCCCTTGTATATATGGGGGCATTGTATTACGGCTGTGTAGTATGTGTGTATTCTCGGAGCGAGAAACAGAGAGGGAGACTGTGAGAGAGAACAGAGGATATTACAGCGGATCTGCTGTAGGTTTTGTCTCTTCATTTTTGCTAGATAATATAAAGGAAGGACTGTCTGTTCGGGGTGGACGTAGCCTAAACTGGGTGAACCACGTATATCTGTGTCTCTCTGGTTTTATGTGTTTTGTGTGCTTGTATTTTCCGCATATTTTATGTGTTTCATTGCTCTGTAATATTTAATTTTCTAACACTTTAATCACTGATTTTTAAAGGGTTGATCTTTTCAGCTTTATCCCCTTAAACTGTGTTTTTGGCCTATTTATGCATTTAGTCTTCATAATCCATTATATCGTCTTTATCTCCTTTCAGACCTTTTTAAACTTCTTTCATATGTCTTTAACTGTGTTTTCTTCTTTAATCTGCCAATTAAGCTTTTAATCTTCTGTCTGCCTCCTTTGGTCTTCCACTTCACTGATTCTTTTCTGTTTCTTTGTGCAAGGTTTCTCTTTGGTGCACTGGAGGGTTTTGTGTTTCAACCAGTGGTTATGAAACACTGATTAAAACCTTTGAATTAAAAACAACCCCATCTGTTTATGTTTCAGGCTCTTGAATCGTCATCCCGAGGCCTCAATCTTGACCTCGACTGTGGGATGGCTCCTTGGGCTTGGAGCGGCATCAAACCTACAAAATAAACAAAAAAATTTGATAAAACTCTAAGTTTTTGTGGTTAAATAATTACAGAGGATTAAAGGAGGCAGAAGGAGAAGTGAGGCGGAAGGAGAAATGCGTGGAGTGAGGCGGAAATATGAAGAAAACGGGTTAAAATTTGAATTATGGCGCGAAATGAGGAAAACGGTTTTGCAAAAACCACTGGCCATTTTCACATTTCCAAAAAGCTGTAAGTGGTAAAATGAAAATTGAACGTGATATGCATTGTAGGGTGACGTGTGTCCCCCCGAAACCACCGTTTTCGCGTTGATTTTGTGTGTTAAACCTTGGCAATGGATCGAACGCGAAATTGACTCTGGGCCGTCAGATCTAGGAGCTCCAGATCTATGGTGGAGAAGGAGCACGGTGTGGGAAGGTGCACAGTGGTAAGGGATAGTGGAGGCCAGGTGTTAGATGGGGATTGGATGGGCAAAAGAGTAGTGGGTAGTGGGCCTGGCAATGATGTCAAAAAAACTGTCGAGAAGCAGGGTGGAAGTTTTTAGTGGGAGTCGTTAGATCTTGATGATCGATGGTCATGATTTGTCAAGGGATGAAACGGTAAATGATGGGTCGGGAAATGAGAATAAGGAAAGGGCATCTAATGCCCGTTGGATCTGGGATCAATGGTTTAAATCTGCTGAAAGGAAGCAAAGGAGTAGTGAATCAGGTTGGGAGAATGGGTGATGGAGGAAACGAGATCGTCGTTGGATCGTTGCGACGATCAACGGCTAATATTTGTTGCAGGGGGACTATGAAGGTATGGACCATTTTCCTGCCTTATGCCTCCACAATAAATCCTGGCCATTCATCTAAGTTTTTATGTAGTCAAACAAGTCAACTGCGGGGGCACCAAAGGGTTGACTTGTGGATTGAAAAGGTGCCCACGAGTGAAATGGAAAGGTGACGACCATTGGATCATGGTGATCGACGATCGAGGATGCATCAGAGCATATCTATTGGGGTGGAAGGTTTGCAAAGGAAATGATGGTTTACAAAGGAATGGGTGCCGAGGGTTTTAGCCAATGGCCACAGGCTTTGGTTTTATGAGGAGAAGAGGCAAAGGGTTTAAGCCCTCGGGGGATTGCATCGACAGGGAAAACAAAGAATGGGACCAAGGAAATGTTGATGCGATGAAGTTCCGACAGTTCCCAGCTGTGGTTGTATGGAGAAAGGGCTGATGGTTTTAAGCCCGCAGGGGCTTAAAGCTTTATGTGTTAAAAATGGGCAGATAATAAGCCCAAAAAGAGGGGTTTTAAGCTTTTTAAGGCTTCCGATATGGGTAAAGAGGGTGTTTTTAAACCAAAAAAGGGTTTTTGATGATTTTAAAAGGGTTTTTAGGGAAAATGGAGGATAATGAAGAGGAAAAAATGACTTTTTAGCAAGGAAAAAATGATTGTTTGGATAAGTGAGAATGAGTGAAAATGGGCAGATATGATGGAGGTAAAAATGGAGAATATAGCCTGAAACAAGTTTCCTTTTCAAACAGAAGGTGATTTTTTTTAGAAGGCATAAATGAAGATATTCAGTGGACTGATGGACTTAGGCTAACGAAGGCAGTGAGATTTCTAGAACTCACAATTTTTCTTCAAATATTGTTTCAATAAATCTAGGATTGGTAATTTAGTCATCTTTGGATAAAGTCAAAATTATGGATGACTAAAAAAAGTTGCAGTGCCTCATTTGAAAGGTAAGGCCTATGCCTGGTGGATCTTTGAATCCTTTTCTTTGAAAAATGTAAACATTGCATCTTATGCAATTTTCATTAAGGCATTAGTGAAAATATTTGATAGAAGGATTAATGAGACACACGTGGTAGAGCTAAACAAGGGAACTAAAAAAAAACCCTTGCATGAGAACCCATTACCATTGCAGGAAACCATGGAGATGGTTGAAAACTTGCACCATACCTTGCTGGGAGAAAAACTTTCTTCTCACATTTTTGAGCAAGGGAGCATGGAGATATCTTTTTCAAAAATGGATCCAATCATTAGACGGTTGCCCATTGATGTTGCAGAGATTGAGGGCAACAGTGCTGTCACATATAGAGATTATCTAGTGCCTCATGCAGAGGAAGGAGGAGCTCTTGATCCAAGAAGAGGGATGCTTGCATCATTGCAAGGAAGTCTCCAGGATCTCATATTTGGAGATCAAGGCACAACTCATGTGCCATTGTTGAGGAGGTGTGGAACCATGGAGACACAAGGGGAAGAAAGGGAGGAGAACCAGTATCATGAGATGAAATATACACATCCCTATCCACTTCAGTAGGTTGATGCACCTGAATATAAGACTGGATTTCATAGTGAGGGCATGGAAATATTTATTCATTCATATATGCAGTCATCTCTTGATGATGATGTCTCATTGCAAGGATAAATTTTGCTGGGGAGACCAATGGATCAGTAGAGGAGGATGGATGTTTCAATAGTTGAGGCACCACTTAGTGATTTCAGAGGAGTGGGAACCTTGGGAGATCTTGATACAACACTGGGAGTCTTGGGTAGACTCAAGGAGAGAGAGAGCATTCTCTCAACATCATCAGTACCCACTTCCATTTCATATTCTACGCTGTGGCAGAAGCAGCAGGGGAAGGATAGCAGCCTTCCAACTTGCATCTTTCGCATGAGATATGTAAAAGAAGACGGTGACCATATGATAGGTGCTCTTCATGAGAGATAATCAGCACTGTTACTATGGAGGATAGATCCATATTGGAACTCCCAGCTGTCGGTGGAGTATTCCAAGGATCTTTTCACTTGTATGATATTGGATGACCAGTTGCATGAGGAGGGATATTCAGTCAGAGATGGGGTCATCTTCTATCATGGTAGGATCTTCTTTCCTAGAGCTTCCAAGCTCAAGGAGAAGTTGCTAAAAATAGCTTAGGAAGATTTCCTTTTTCGCCCCACTTGTTCTATGAGAGCATACCACACCATCATGGAGGGGTATTTTTGGAAGGGCTTTGAGGAGGAGATATATCAGCATATGAAGAGATGCATGGACCAGATAGAGATGGAGGAGAGATGACTCCTTGGGAGAATTAGCACAACCACATCTTTTCTCTTTGAATATGAGAGGAGACTCATCTATGAGCCACTCCATTTGTATGAGCAGAAAATATGGTAAGGGTATTCATTGTTGTTTACATAATTATTTGTATGATGTATATGTGCATCCCTTAATGATACATGTGCAGGATGATGCTCCAAGGAGGAGCATTCTTTTTTCTAGACCTCGTGGTTTAGTTGAGGCCATAAGCATGATTGATGGCCATTCCCTAGGAGGACTTGGCGAAGATAGATATTATGGAGGACATGCTCATTATACACCTTGCATTATTCACTTCATCCATACTTATGAGGATATTGGAGAAGTAGGAAAGTGGTTGAGAAGCCACTCATTTTATCAGTCTCTATTGCAGTTGAGGGTCAAGCTGTGTTGGTTGCACTTGAGGGACCATTTTCCTTCTCATTTGTTGCATATGGAAGCAAGCATGATTCTCATTTTTACTCCATATGGTTTTGTTGTTTCTGTCTTTATGAGGAGCATGCTTGGGAAAGAGACACATTGGGTGAATGTGTCCTTTGAGGGAGAATCCTCCCACACTTTTTGCACTACATGTTCTAAGGGGAGCATGGGACATGGTATGGTTACCTTAACAACATATTTGTCACTTTATGAGGTGTTCCATATGATGGATGAGATGCCATATGATAATGACTTCCAACTCATCATATATGGGGGTATTTGGGCCAGCTTGATTTGCAGCATTGGGGGAGATATATTTGTAGATCTAGTCCTCATCTTGTCACTTGAGGGAAATATTATTGCATCCCAAGATCATTCAACACTCTACACTTATCATAAGTGGAGAGAGGGACAACGTGGGGTAGGCTACATTGTCTACCATGTGCAGATTTTCATCCCACCTACTTTTCCGAAGCCAAAGGTGGAGGACAGTTTTCAGGAGTTGCCTAGTTGGGAGGTGACTCATTTTGCATGGCTAATAGCTTGGGGATGGATGATCCACATGGGAAAGATGGTTTCCATTAGATTTCATATCCTATTCCTCAAGGGGACCTCTATACATCACTTTGCTATCCTCTTGAGTATTTCACCTTTACATGATGATGGCTTGACAACTGACTTGCATGCTGAGGAGGAGAAATGTGGAGACTTGATTGTTGAGATAGTATTACTTAACTTGGAGGAGATCATTATACAGGGATGCTACAGGGAGAGGAGGAAGAAAATAATTCATTCTATCCTTGCACTTGCTTGAGGACAAGCAATCTTTGAGAGGGGAGGACTGTAATATTCCAAAATTTGCAAGCAGCAAATTGGAATATTAATTTTTTCTTATATCATATAGGAGGTGAATGAAATGGGTAAAAGGCCCATGAGTAGGAATAAAATCCCTCATAGTGTGAAAGGGATCTATGGAGTAGCTTAATTTTTCACCTTCAAGTGAGAAAAGGGGCAAATGCATGAGGACAAGGTCAAGTTTGACCAAGTCAACAGCGCTGCCTAAGAGGGTGTGGCTTGCTTGGGAAGAAAACACAGTTTGAGAGGGAGACAGATTATTTTTGGAAGAAACCCTAATGTGTGGGGTCCATGGCAAAGAGAAATTCACTTGCATAAAAGGAAGAAGAGGTAGCCATAGTGAGACATGATTTGAGTATTGGATTTCTTGTCTATTTAGACTATTTGTAGTCTCTGGCTGTTTAGCTGAGTTGCAGTGCTGTTTAGCATGAGGGATTCCTATTTATAAATTCTTATCCTTCTTGAGAGGCCTCTTGAAGGATTTCACTTCATTTCTCCACATCTTGGCTCAAGGTCAAAGCCACCTCCTTTAGCTACAGTGTTATTCCTGAAGCAGGGTAATACTGTGTTGCAGGGTGTTGCAGTGGAGGATTCCACCACACCATTCCTTGTCTCATATTTCAGAGGAGGGAGCTTCTATTCCTTGGGAATTTTAGCGAGGAAGGTTTCCAGAGATGTATTGCATATTTTTGCATCAAGCCAAGCATCTCCCATCATCAGCAGCACAGTCTCTTCAGTAGACTTTGTTATTTCAGTGAGTACTTGCAGTGAGGGTTTGCACCATCATCTTGGAGGGAGATATCTTCGGGGATAGGATCAGTCTATCACTTGATAGATATGTTGGAGGAGGTATATTTCATATTGAGCATCATATTCAGCCATCTCCTTCTATTTTAGTTTTGTGTTGCAGCTGCTACCTTGCAACTCTGACATTTCTAAAGATTTACCATTTTCACATGTATTGTAGCTATTCCTTTCGAGGATTGTTGTATCAATGTTGTATTAGTGTTTTCAAGGGTTGATAGCTAGCTCCCCCAGATTTCTTGAGCTAATATTGTCATATCATTGTATTCTCTATTATTTTGTTGAAGTGTCTCCAATGAACTGCATTATTTTAGCCTTATGACATTCCTGCATAGCATTGTTTCTCTATCGTCATATACATGTCTCATTGAGGCTTTCATTGCCTAGCTTGAGTGATTGATTCCTCAAATAATTGTATATTCTTGCTGCTATAATATCAAAGGAAGGTTATTTTGTATTCATTCCATTGTATGCTCATACATTGTTGCAGTCCCTTCATCGGGCATTTCCTAAGGACAACTAGGTGTGGGAGATCTTTTTAACCCACCTAGTGGGATTTATTTTAAGCCACATCTTGGATTTCAGTCTTAGATGCATTTATCTAAGGGATCTAGGTCTTGGTTTCAAATCATGTAGAAGCCATTACTGGAAAATGTGTTTTCCAGTCATGCCTTGCTAGCTGTTCCAGATTTGGAATATTACAATTTCTGTTTAGGAATTCCTTCTCCCTTCTTGAGAGGCCTCTTGAAGAAGTTTTTACTAATTTTACCCACATACAGGCTTATGGCCAAGCATCCTCCTTCAGCTATAGCATTATTTCTGCAGCAGTATAACGTTGTGTTGCAGGGTGTTGTTGTGGGAGTTCACAACACCACTTCCTGCACTCATTTTTCAAAGGAGGTACCCTCCATTCCATTGGGAGATCAGTAAGGAAGGCGCAGGAGTAGATTTTCATATCTTGGCATTTGGTGAAAGCACTTCCATCATCTACAGCATAGTCCCTTGCAGGAACTGCATCCTTTCTTGCATAGTTGTAGTGTGAGGGTCAATCCCCCTCAATCTCGAGCTTGTTTCTTAGGGAAAGGGCCAACCCTTCTCCCAGAAGGCTTGTAAGAAGTATCTTCCTTCATTTCTTGTATTATTCAGCTGTGTATATAAAGAGATTCAGTTAGACTACATTTTTCAGATCCAAATCTGCAGATCTAACGTTTTGTGCTAGTGCTTTCATGAAACCCTTTCCGGGTTATCTTTTTGATGTGTAAAATGGGCTAGATCATCCATGCTATGATTGAATAAAATACAGATATATTTTTTATACCATATTACATATGAAACCCTCACAAAATTACACTGTGCATGCTTCATAAATTCCTGTATAGCTTAAGTCATGGGATTTCAGTGTTTTTAAACCATATCGGGACCGGGAGATTTGTTTAACTTGGCTAGAGTGATTTGATTTTTCTCCCTTTCTGTATGTGATATGTATAATGTATGAACTAAGTGATCCAAGTCCCATTTCTCATATTTATAGCGTAATTCCTTGGAAATAACATTTTTGGGGCACATATTGCTGCATTTCATCACTTTGGGACACAAAAGTGGGACATATTTCTTGTTGTTGTACATGTAGTTGATGTCTATGTGTTCTATACACATTTTATGAGTTATTTCTCATTACTATTCCAGTATTGTATTCATGTATTGCTGCATTCCCATTTTGGGATATTACACATTGAGCATTAATGGTATAAAAACTATCTCTGTAGGCTTTTTAGAAAAATAAAGTACATTGGATTTTGGATCTTCAATACACCACTTTTTCCATACTCTGTTTTTACACTTGAAGACTCCAAGCCAAATTTCAGTCAAAGACTAGGTCAAAGAGCCCTCCCACTAGGTCAGTTATGGTTTCTCGAGTTTGATGGTCCAGTAGTGTGCCAAGCAGGGATCAAATGCAGAAATAACCATGGAGGAGGTACACCAAAACCAAACATGAATAAAAGTCTTTCACAGATTATTGATGAAATATGGTAGAAGGGTGAGGTAAACTAGACAGAAGTTAATGAACTTGAAAGGGCTATAGAGAATTTAGAAAATAACACTGATAATTGTCTTGGAGTAGTCCAGACACCTAGGGTTTTAGGAAAGTGGAAATATAAGGTAAAAGGTATGAGTTCAACTCCATGCTAACATCAAAGGAAGATTATGAAAATGCCACTATGATAAGATTCCAGACTTGTAAAAGGTGAGTGTATCATGCCTCAAAGAGTAAAAGTGTGAATATTATCAGTATGAGAAGGTCAGGTTAGTGTTTTCAGTCACCTGCAAAATAGAAAATGTCAAAGAAGGTGAAAAACAGGGTTTGAAACTCCATGGTGCAAACAGAAGAAGGTTTTGAAAGCGTTGTTGTGAGAAAACCTCTCAAAGGTGTTTTATGCACTTGCCATGTCTAAATAAGCAAAGGATGATGTTGAGCTCTAAGCTGGGAGTAGATGAGATTTTTTGAGTTGCTATTGTGTCAAGATGAACATGCCAAATCTCCATGATCAAAAGAAAAGCAGGTTTTATAACCCCAGCAAATTGCAAGAAAAAAGTTACAAAAGTTGAGCTAAGTTTCATGGTGTAAATTACACATGGTTTTTGAAGCTTGCTACTGTATGTAAACATCCTAAGGTTGTAAAAATTGAAGCCATCATGTAATCAAAGAACAAAAGGAGAGGTCTAATTCATCATTTCAGTCTCCTGTAAAGCAAAAACAGTGCCAAAAGGTCAGTGAGAAGGGAAAAAAGACTTGTAGACATTAGGAAGTGGTTTTCAAAGGTAAATCAAATATCACATATCTATAGACCACATTTAACCACTTCAGACAAATTATTTTTCCCTTGCAAATAATTGGAAATTTCAAAGGGAGAAGTTTTTTGAGTTTTTCAAGACAAAAATTGACTAAGTGTTGAGGCATTACATGCCTGCAGTCGGACATTGTGCCCTTGGCACAGTTTTCCGATGTATTTCCTTAAGGCGTTGTGCACTTGGAGTGGGGTGTTGCGCACCTGGCAGGGTGTTGTGCCTTTACCCAAATCTCCAGCCTATCAAAAAACATTAGCACTGTGCGCCTGGCACAAGGCGCTGCGCCTTTTCCAGACCCGACACCCCATTCACCTTGGAACTACGCGTTTGGCTAGGAAGGCATTTTAAGCCTTCTAACAGCTCAAAACACCTCAAAGGTTTCTAATTTTTTCCTAAGAGTCCTCCAAACCTATTGAGGGGTAAATACAAGTTAACCACCCATCCTTCAAGAATTTTGTCATCATTTAAATGAATGGCAATGGAACCCTTAGAATAAGCCTTGAGCTACAATCTTGAAGTCTTTGTTTTTTCCATTTACTTTTCCTTCCTCAAAGAGTATCAGTCAAAAAAGAGGGAAATTACAGTGTTGAAGGTGGTCTTACATCTAAGCTTGTCCATACCGCCATGGCCTTCATTCATAAACTCCTTCAATTTCCAGAGGCTTCCATTCCATTACCCTCTTTCCATCTCAATTTCACATCAGTGCCCTTGGGTTTCCAAACATAGTTTAAAGATGTCAGGAAGAGAACCTGGAACGGTTGCAGAAGGCACATATTGAGACCTAATTTTGCTTATCTGATTTCTCCATGGCAGAGAGACAAAAAGAATAAAAGTGATAAGGATGAAAGGATTAGTTTAAGTACATGATGAAGCAAAGGTCATTATCTTATAAGTATTCTTAAATCAAACACAATCAGGGATAAAGCAAACGGCAAAGGCAAATCAGGCTTAGAGGCTTAAGACAAAGGTTAGAAGGCAGGTCAGTTTTAAAGTCATAAACTAAAAACAGAAAGCAGCAAGGAAATAATCCAAGATGGCAATAGGTCCAAGATTTATGATAGTAGTGGGTCAAAGAGCATTAAAACAAAGACCAGTGAGGATGTTGGCAGGTCAAGGAGCCATAAAATCAAGCAGTAAGGTAGATATTAGGGAGGAAAGAACAGTGAGGGAAATAAGGCCTATGAAGGATATGATGGAACCAATGAGGCTAAATACAAATAAAACCTTTAAAATCTAGCTGATCTATACCTGCAAGCCTCCCAAACATAATTAACCAAACAAAATCTAACTTTGGGCACATTTCTGCACTTATGAATTTTTTATTGTTTTAAAGTGCCAAGGGCGCAACACCCCTAGTGCTGCGCTCCTTTTTGGGGAACCTTATTGAGGAGTGGCTTACATTTTTGGATTCATCAGGCCAATTAAATCACACAAACACAATTTTAGCTCATTTGGAGCAGAACTGGTACTCCAAAAGTGCCAAATACACTAAAAAAACCACCTTTCTGCCCTATTTTGAGAGCTGGCACTGCGCCCTGAGAAGTCTTAGGAGATTTGGTTTTTTGGAAGAAAAATGGACACCAAATGGAAAACTGAAGGTATTTTTTGAAATTATACTTGCCAAGCTTTCCAACGAGCTATCACGGAGCTCATTCAGACACTCGGAAGGCCTTCAAAACTCAGTTTCCAGGTGACCTATTTTTCTGGTGCAGGCGATGTGCCGTTGGACCTCAATGCTGCGCCCTTGCTTGCAAAGTCAACAAATGACAAAAAATTATTGCAAATATATATTTTGAGGTTTTTTGGCCAAATCACTCCAAATTTAGGTGTTAGAATTTATTTTTCATTTATTACATTAGATATTTTGTGCCTCGGGCCTTGCACGGTCTCAAAGGACAAAAATGATATTTATGAGCAATTAATGGCCTCCAAAACCCTAGCTAGGGTTTTGACACTCCTTTGCATGATAAATACTACATGGGGGCTTCATTGTTCATGTTGGTTAGCTGTTGAACCGAGCATAGGCTCTGAGTTGTAAAGAGTTTTTGGCTTTGGAGCCTTGTAATTCTCTTGGAATGAATAACAATGGAGCCAAGCACTTTGCAGGATTCATGAACATGGCTAATGGTGATGTATTTCTAATTTTGTTTTTATTTTCTTATGTTCTACATATTGTGTCATCTTTCTCTTGCATTAGAACATAAATTTTAGCTTAAGGTATGCTGTCAAAAGCACATTAAGTCTGTCAACTTCTCGTGCTCTCATGTTTTCCTCTACTAGGTTAGTTTAGAGAATTCTTAGTTGCTCTCTAATCCACTCAGCTTGTTAATTTAAAGAATGATTTAATGTATTCAATGCCAAAGAGGTTTATGGTTAGCCTTGCCCTTTGGAATCACTTAAACATTGTTTTTGAGGTCTATACTTCGAAGTGTTGTTGATTAGGTTTAGCTGAAGAGGTTTATGATTTTCCATGCCCTACTGTTCATCTTAAATGGTTGCTTTGAAGCTATTTATAGTATGATTAAGGAATCTTAGGAGTTCCCTGCTTCTTGATCATCACTATTGTTATCTTGTATGTTTTCTTTCTGTGAAGGTAGATAGTTGGAGAGGTTAGGAGTTCCCTTCTCTCTAGGGCTTACTGGATTGTTGTCTTAATATTTGCTTGCTAGGGTTTGGTCAAAAGAAGTATGGTATGCCCTATCTTTGGTTATTTATTTATGCAAAGTGAGCTTTAAGGTCCTTCTTTTCTAGTATTTGTCAAAGGATTCTTAACTTCTCTTTGCACCTAATTTTTTCACAATTTAATATTCACTTCACTCACCTAAGCCTTGAAGATCCATTTAGCCTTGTTATACTTTCCCTCTAAAGCATCCTTGACCTATTATTTTACATTTCTAGGACTTTTGCAAACTCCATAGCCCAATGATCTAAGCCCCTCCTACTCTATCTATTTTTCTTGACAACCTACCCAACCAAACAAACAAACAAACAAACCCTAATATTTATAACTAGCCTAAAATAAAAACCCTAAAACCTATCAAGTTCACATCTTTTGCACAAACATAGAGAGATCCCTCTTTGAGTCTAGGAAGCTAGATCCTAGGACTCCAAAGACTGGTTTGATGTTACCCCTGTTCATTTTTTCTTGCCAATCTAAAAAATAGAGAGGACATAACACTTCCAACATTCTTCTTTCTTCATTAAATGATTGCCTCATATTTACTATAAATGGACCCACAGACGTAGGAAGCTTAAAACAATGACCCTTCTTCATCAAAACAAAATGAACTTGATCTACGTTAAGACTTTGTCTAATAAATTCCAATGCAAACAATCTCATAGGGACAAAATTTGGCAATCTATAAGGTTATATTCTAGCTCCATATAATCTAATTTCTGAATGATCTTCATATACAAACCAACCCCCAAATTTACAATTATTACTTAACTGAAGACACTCCTGACCTTTTGGTAGGAAGCATGGAGGAGGAACCCAATTTAAAACCTTATAAGCAAATGGCATAAAATGAGTAGCAAAATCAAACACCCCTCCCTCATCTGGTTCATTTCTTACTATATCAATCCAGAAAATATTGACTGTCTTTTTTTATTTTCATCCCTTATGTTCAATCCCAAATGTAAAAATTCCTCTACATTTTGATAGAGAAATAAATAAGTTATAAGTGATGGGAACCTAAAGGACCCGGTGAGGGATAATCTCATGAGATGAGTATTAACAACCTCTTTCCAGTAATAGGGAATATCCAACACTACTTTAGACTTCATCATCATGGATAACAATCCCAACACTAAGCTGTCTATTTGAGCGACATCTTCTTTTCCAAGCATATTTGATAGAGATAGTAGAATTTGCCTGACTTCTGCGTCAAAATTATCTAATGGGAATTCTTTATCATCTGCTGAAAATTTCTTCATATCTGGCTTCAAAAAGGAGATGACCTTGGTAAACTCCTATCCTAAAATATTATCATAGAATGCTACCAATGATTTATCAGTGAACTGGAAATAAGACTCAGACTCAGGGTAACACAGGGCTTGACAAATTAACTCGGTTGAAATCTCAAGGACATTTTCCCCTAAGAAATTCATTACAAAACGTTTATCGGGATACAACGCAGACACTAAACAACACACAAATTCGGGAAAAAGATATGTCTTGGGGATGCATGCAGAGAGAACACCAGAATTAGCCATGGCTGAGTAGATGGGGGAATTTTTCTCATTCAAGAGAATTTGTTGGTACAAGGGAAAATGCTCGATGGTGTAGACGGTGTCCCTAATATCTTACTCAGTATCCATGAGAGGGATATGGCTAGAAGAGTTGAACAAGGAATATTTTTTAGCCATGGAATAATGCAGGGTGGTGGACAATGGTATGCGGAGATAAGAAAATATAATGACTAGGATGACTTTGTGGATGACTGAGAATAAAACACTAATAGGAGAAAAAAATATTTGAATCCTTTAAATAGATGCCACAGATTTCAAACATTAATGCTTAATTAATGCTTAAACAGACAAGTAATGGTACATATGACATGACAGAGGAGTTGTCACCAACTGGATGCATACGTCACTAAGGGGGTGCTCAGGGGTATGAAGCATTTGTCGGAGTCCTGCCTCCGTAGTGAATGAGAACTGTTGATTCTTGATCTGTTGTTAGTTATCGGGGTCAATTGTAGAGGCACCTCCCCTGCTAACCTATGGGTTGTTTTTGCCCACGTGTTCCCACTGATCTTCATCAAATGAAACAGGCTTTAATCTCACCCACTAACTTGCACAGGTATTAGTTGTAACTCTTAGTCCCACCTTCAAATGCTCCGAAAACATATTAATTGATCAATATGCGAATATAAAATGAATTTCACACATATGAAGAATTTTCATTTTACCATATATGCTTCTTCTTTTTTGTATTTTGAAAATAAAATAAAGGAAACTGCGAATGACCCACAACATATGGCTCCACCTGGGGATAGTTTTTTTTGCCACAAAACACTAAGAACCACAGATTGGTGCCTTCACTTCAGGCATGGAGTCAAATATTTCTTGGTGATATATGAACAGTGAAAAATCTTGGTATGTACAATGGTGAACCATTAAACTATTAATGCTAGAAATAGTGCTTCAGGTACTGCCCATTCACAGGCAGTTGTACTGACTCTCCATCTAGTTCTTCCAAAATGAATGTGTTATTTGACCTTGTCTCAAATATTTTGTATGGACCATACCAGAGAGGGTCAAATTTACCATGCTTTCCCTTCTCTTCTCATCTGGTGTCCCACCTCAGTATCAAATTTCCTACTTGAAAAAGAACTTCTTTTGCTTTTATATCAAATATAGACTTCATCCTCTCCTGATAATTAATCAAGTTATCCTTGAATTTGTTTCTATTTTCAATTAACTCAATTACTTTGTTCAATCTTCTTATCATAGAATTAGGTTCTTCCTGAGCTTCTTGAAGGAAATAAATCACTGGTTTGGTCGGCTGAGTAGGAAATAATTCTTGAGTTCCATAAACTAGTCCATAGAGAGATTTACTAGTAGATCTTCTGGTAGTAACTCGAACTGCCCAGAGAGAAAACTTCAACTTCATATCCCAATCCTTCTGATTCTCGGTGATTGTCTTCCTCAAGATTCTAACCAATGTCTTATTTGAAGACTCTTCCAATCCATTCCCCTAGGGATGATACACTATGGAATGTGATAAAATAAAATTATATGTTTGACAGAAATGAATGAAACGAGCAGATTTGAATACATGAGAATTATTAGTCACAATTTTGACTGGACATCTGAATCTACTGAAAATGTTTTCCTCTATAAACTTCATCACTACTTGGTCATTCGCCTTCTTGGTGGGGATTTTTTCAACCCATTTTGTAAAGTAATCAGTGGTAGTTATAATCCACTTGAACCGTCCACTAGATGGTGGATTGATCTCTCCAATAAAATCAAATCCCTATTGCGTGAAAGGTTATTCAATGAATACTGAGATGAGAGGTAATGGAGCAATTTTTTTCTTTTCAGCAAACAACTGGCACTTCTGACAAATTTTGACCAGTCTAAAAACATCTGCAAACAGGGTTGGCCAATAAAAGCCTGACTTGAGAATCTTATGAGAAGTGACCTTCCAGCTATAATGTCCTCCACACAATTTTGTGATATTCTTTGGTGATTTCAATAGATTCTTATTCGGTCAAAAACAACATCAAAATACCAGCAGGATCTTTCCAGTATAGTTTTCCTTCCCCTATAACATATGGCTGAGATTCTAGCCTGAGAGCTCTGTATTTTGTTCTATTTAGTGAAGTTGGACAAGAAAAGAAACACAGTTAATTCACAATATCCTTATACCAATAAAATCACAAAAAATTTATTTGAATACCTGTCTTGGACTTGCTCTGACCTTCTTCATTAACAGCTCCATCCATTGGTGTAATATTCCAAAATTTGCAAGCAGCAAATTGGAATATTAATTTTTGCTTATGTCATCTAGGAGATGAATAAAATGGGTAAAAGGCCCATGAATAGGAATAAAATCCCTCATAGTGTGAAACGGATCTAAGGAGCAGCTTTATTTTGCACCTTCGAGTGTGAAAAGGGGGAATTTCATGAGAACAAGGTCAAGTTTGACCAAGTCAATAGCGCTGCCTAAGAGGTGTAGCTTGCATGAGAAGACAACGCAGTTTGAGAGGGAGGAATATTCTTTGTGGAAGAAACCCTAATGTGTGGAATCCGGGGCAAAGAGACATTCACTTGTATAAAATGAGGAAGAGGCAGCCATAGTGATACATCTTTGAGTATATTGATATTTGTCTATTCAGACTATTTGCAGTCTCCCGCTGTTCAGCTGAGTTGCAGTGCTGCTTAGCATGAGGGATTCCTGCTTAGGATTTCCTATCCTTCTTGAGAGGCCTATTGAAGGATTTCACTTCATTTCTCCACATCTTGGCTCAAGGCCAAAGCCACTTCCATCAGTCACTGCGTTATTTCTACTTAAGTATAACGTAGTGTTGCTGTGTGTTGCAGTGGAGGGGGTCCACAACACCTTTCCTTGGCTCATCTTTCAGAGGAGGGAGTTCCTATTCCTCCGAGAGTTTAATGAATGAGGTTTCCAAAGCTTTATTTTATATTTGGCATTAGGCCAAATCTTCTCCCAACATAGATAGTGCAATCCCTTCTCCATACTGCGTTATTTCAGTGCACACTTACAGTGAGGGGTTGCACCATCATTTTGGGAGGAAGAGATCTTCAGTGCCGGGATCAGCCTTGCACTTGATAGATCTGTTGGAGGAGGTTATTTCAGATTGAACATCATCTTCAGATATCTCCATTATTTCAGAGTTGCAGCTGCTACCCAGCAACTCCGATATTTCCGCAGATTTTCCATTTTCATGTATATGGTAGCCAATCCTTCCAAGCATTGTGTAGTATTGTTGTATTAGTGTTTTCAGGGGATGAGAGCTTTCTCCCCCTCATTTATTTGAGCTTATATTTTCATATCATCCTATTATCATGTATTTTGTTGCAGTGTCTCCAAGGAGCTGCGTTATTTTAGCCATATGACATTTCTGCATAGCAGTATTGCTATATTGTCTTGTACATGTCTCATTGAGGCTTTCATTGCCCAGCTTGAGTGATTGATTCCTCAAAGCATTGTAAAAATTTTCTGCTATATTATACATTGGTTGGATATCTACTTCTTCATGTGTGCAGACTTTATAAAATAATGTTGTTGCTCCATTTTATGTTCATGTATTGCTGCAGTCCCCTCATCGGGAAATTTCTGAGGAAATCTAAGTGTGGGAGATCTGTTTAACCCACTTAGAAGGATTTATTTGAATCCTACTCTTGGATTCAGGTTTTAGATGCATTTATCTAAGGGATCCAGGTCTTGTTTTCAATTCCTGTAGCAGCCATTACTGGAAAATACGTTTTCCAGTCATGCCATGCTAGCTGTTATATATTTGGAATATTACAATGGTGTCAGAGCATAGTCTTGGCTCAGCCTGTGAGTCTAAGCCCATGAAGAGATCAAAAGATTCAAGAGGATGGGTTTTATCTCATCATATTTCAGATCCATGAAGAAACTCCCCAAGGAGGATAAGCAGAAAGAAGAGGAATAACCCTGCACTTCCTATTCTCATCGAGAAGGAGACAAAGAAATAAGCAGGGTAAAAACTCCATTTTCTGAAGGAGGGAAAAAAGGGGATAAGCTTACAAAGACTCTTCCTAAATATATACATATTATTCATGAATATTTCAACAATATCCGGAAGGATATGTATGAAGGATTTCCAAGAGAATTTGAATCTAAAGCAAACTCTAGATTTGAGGAGTGTGAGCAAGAAGCTAAAAATCCTAATACTCAGCGCAGTCACATGCCCAGGATTTCCGGATGAGATATGCCAAGAGAAGAAGAGGTTGATAGGAGGGAAAATCTTAGTGATTTCCTAAAGGAGTATGAATTCCAAGCTCATAAATGCAGAGATCATCTCAGTTTTTCAGATTTTTGCAAGATGAAGGTGAATGGAAGAGAGCAGCAGGATAGATTTCATCTGTCTACCTTTGAGGGTTCACCTGTATGTTCAACCAAAGCTTGGGTGGAGGAGTTAGAGACCTTCTTGCAACAACACCACATTCTTGAAGATGAAGCCATCAAATTTGGAGCGCTGCATTTGATAGGTAAGGCTTATGCCTGGTGGATCTTTGAATCTTTTTCTTTGAGAAATGTAAACATTGCATATTATGCAAATTTCACTAAGGCATTAGTGAAAATATTTGATAAAAAGATTCATGAGACACACATGACGGAAGTAAACAAGAAAAATCAAACAAAACCCTTACATGAAAAATTGCACCATAATTTTCCGGAGGAGAAACCTTCTTCTCACACTTTTGAGCAAGAGACCATGGAGATCTCTTTTTCAAGAAGGGATCCAATCATTGGAGAGTTGCCCACTCATGTTGCAGATATTGAGGGCAACATTGCTGTTAGATCTAGAGTTGATCTAGCACCTCATGCAGAGGAATAAGGAGCTCTTGCTCCAAATAGAGGGATACTTGCATCTTTGCAAGGAAGTCCCCAGGATCTCATGTGTGGAGATCAAGGCACAACTCATGTTCTACCTGTGCCATTGTTGAGGAGGTGTGGAACCATGGAGACACAAGAAGGAGATAGGGAGAAGAACCAGTATCATGAGATGAGATATACACATCCCTATTCATTTCCGAAGGTTGATGCACCTAAGAAGGTGATTGGATCGCGCAGTGGAAGCATGGAGAGTTTTCTCCATTCATATATTCATTCATCTCATGTTGAGGATGTCTCATTGCATGGAGACATTTTTCCGAGGAGACCATTGGATCAGCAGAAGAGGATGGATGCTTCACCAGTTGAGGCACCACTTAGTGATTTTAGAGGAGTGGAAACCTTGGGAGAGCTTGATACATCGCTGGGAGGTTGAGGTAGACTCAAGGAGAGAGGGAGCATTCTCTCAACATCAGCATCACCCACTTCCATTTCAGATTTTGCGTTGTGGCAGAAGCAAGAGGGGAAGGATAACAACCTTCCAACTTGCATCTTTGACATGGGAGATGTCAAAGAAGAGGGCAGCCATATGACAGATGTTCTTCATGATATATCATCAGCGTTGTCACTATGGAGGATAGATCCATATTGGAACTCCCAGCTATTGGTGGAGTATTTCAAGGATCTTTTTACTTGCATGATCTTGGATGGACAGTTGTATGAGGAGAAATATTCAGCCAGAGATGGGGTCATCTATTATCATGGTAGGATCTTCTTTCCTAGAGCTTCCAAGCTCAAGGAGAAGTTGCTACAAGTAGCTCATGAGGATTTACTTTTCAGCCCCACTTATTCTATGAGAGCATACCACACCATCACGGAGGGGTATTTTTGGATGGGCTTTGAGGAGGAAATATATCAACATGTGAGGAGATGCATGGACCAAATGCAGATGGAGGATATACATGACTCTTCAGGGGATTTAGTACAGCCACCTCTTTTCTATTTGAAGATGAGAGGAGACTAATCTATGAGCCACTCCATTTGTATGAGCATAAAGTATGGTAAGGGTATTCATTGTTCTTTACATGAGAATTTATATGATGTATGTATATGTCCCTTAACTATACATGTGCAGGATGATGCTCCAAGGAGGAGCAATCTTTTCTCTAGACCAGATGGTCTAGTTGAGGCCGTAAGCATGATTGATGGCCATTCCCTAGGAGGAATTGGGGAAGATAGATATTATGGAGGACATGCTCATTATACACCTTACATTATTCACTTCCTCCATACTTATGAGGAGATTGGAGCAGCAGGCAAGTGGTTGAGAAGCCACTCATTTTATCAGTCTCTATGGTAGTTGAGGGTCAAGCTACGTTGGTTGCACTTGAGGGACCATTCCCCTTCACATTTGTTACACATGGAAGCAACTATGATTCTCATTTTTGCTCCCTATGGTTCTCTTGTTGCTGTCTTTATGAGGAGCATGCTTGGGGAGGAGACACATTGTGTGGATGTGTCCTTTGAGGGAGAAATTTCTCACACTTTTTGCACTACATGTTCTAAGGGGAGCATGGAATATGGTATGGTCACCTTTAAAACACACTTGTCTCTTTATTATGTGAGCCATATGATGGAGGAGATGCCATATTATGATGACTTCCAACTCATCATATATGGAGATATTTGGGTCAGCTTGATTTGTAGCATTGGGGGAGAGAAATTTGGAGATATAGTCCTCATTTTTACACTTGATGGCAAGATAATTGCAGCCCATGATCAGCCAACACTCTACACTTATCATAAGTGGAGAGATGGATAGCGTGGGGTAGGCTACATTGTCTACCATGTGCAAAATTTCAGCCCACCTACTTTGCTGGAGCCAAAGGTGGAGGACAGTTTCCAGGAGTTTCCTAGTTGGAAGGTGACTCATTTTGCATGGTTCATAGCTTGAGGATGGAGGATCCATATGGGTGAGGTAATTCCCATAAGATTTCATATCCCATTTCTCAAGGGAACCTCTAGACATCACTTTGCTATCCTCTTGAGTATTTCACCTTTACATGATGATGGCTTGATAGCTAACTTGCATGCTGAGGAGGGGCAATGTGGAGGCTTGATTGATGAGATAACATCACTTTCCTTGGAGGGGATCATCATACATGGATGCTACAGGGAGAGGAAAAGAGAACTCATTCTATCCTTGCACATTCTTGAGGACAAGCAATCTTTGAGAGGGGAGGACTGTAATATTCCAAAATTTACAAGTAGCAAATTGGAATATTAATTTTCGCTTATGTCATTTAGGAGATGAATAAAATGGGTAAAAGGCCCATTGATGCAGGGGCATTAGAAACTAGCCAGCAATGTAGGAGGTTTTTTCCACATGTTGTGGCTAGGAGGGTTCGAAATCATTGAATTGTAATAGCAAGGTGTCAATGCCTTAGCTGCCTGTTTCATTTAGATTAGTTAGAGTCCATAGAAGTCGAATAGGTTTGGATTCGATCCATCTGTCATGTTTCAGTTATTTGAATAATTGTAATTAGGCTCTTGATCTACTAAACGGTCCTCGCAGAGGAACCGAAGAGACACATTGTAATTTATATAAATTGTATTCCTCGGATGTATGAAAAAAAGAGGAGAGATATTTCTGCAATAAAAAAATCCGTGTGTTAAAAAATTTCTTCCGGTTAAATAATTTTCAGTGCTCGTTGGCCATCAAATTGTCTTGAATTGATATTGTGAAGGAATTTGTTTAGTCGTGAGGCGATTGAACACTGGTCTGTGTATGACTGTTGGGTTGGGTTGTTGTATCTCTTTTTCCATTATTTCCTCTTGAATTATCTGGACAAACTCGGTTGAATTAAATCCCACCGAGGAGAGGTCTGTGTATTGTTGTGGTTATTGAGCTTTGTCTCGTAGTAGGGAAAACCTCGCTTACACAGAGATAGACTTTTTTTTCTATTATAAATCTTGCCGAGTTTAGACCCTGACTTGGTGAATCAAAGGATAGCGTAACCCCGACTTAACCTTTGGTCGATCACTGTTCCAAAACCACGAGTGGATTTGTGAAATCAAGCTGCCATATCGCACCGCTTTTGCGGAGTAAGCGGTACTTTCCATTTGGGAGTGATTCCATAGAGCAGCTGACACGTAGCATAAGGTGGGACCTTGAAAACCGCCTTTTCACGTTGCCATCGCACGCTAACGTTCGACTTAGGAGGTAGTGCGATATCGACGAACGTCGTCGATCTGGAGGAAGGCTAATCGAGCGGTGATCGCGTTCGGAAGTAGCCCGGAGGTTAACCAAGCTACGGTGCGTGTATTTGATTAGGCCATTGATTATATATGTGGGCCTGGAGCCAAAGGTCCATTATAAATTTGTCTTTTTAAAAAGCATCGGAAATTAATATAAATTTTCGAAGGGTTAAACCTTGGTTATAAGGTTGGTCGATAGAATATAAAGTTCTGGAGATATAATTAAATTTTCAAAGTTTGTCGAGTATATTTATTTGTCAATTTCTCTGAAATTGATAAATAATATTACAAGAAGATGTGGAAGACCACGTGGCGAAGAATTGAGTCAATAGAGATGAAAATGCTGATAGAGCGACAATATTAGACCAGCTCTCCTTAGGGGCCAAATTTTAGTTTTGTTGCTGTCATTTGTGGTATCAGAGCGTTTTCGAGTTTTTTTTGCAGAGATTAACATGGCAATCCGAGTTGGTAGAGGTGCTGGCAGAAGGAGAGGCAGACCCGTTGCCAATGCAGAAGTGTTGGGAATTTTGCAGAGGTTCGAGGCCAGAATGGATGCCATGGAGCGAAGACAGCCCAGAGATCCTGAATACGTCAGTGAACCTGAGTTAGAAGAAGTTGAAGAAAATGATGAGATTCCTCCTGACATGAGGCTCCTCAGAACTGTTCTAGGGTCTGCAGTTAAGCCTAGGATTGAAGTGTCGAGTTTTGCAGGAGGACTGAATCCAGAAGAGCTAGTGGACTGGATTAATGAAATGAACAAGTGCTTTGAATATGAAGAAATGAGCGAAGATAAGAAGGTCAAGTTTGCAGTAACAAAGCTGAAGGGGCATGCTACACTCTGGTGGGATGGAGTGTAGGCAGAAAGAAGGAGAGTTGGCAAGTAGCCTATCAAGAGCTGGACCAGAATGATGGCTAAGTTAAAAGGTAAATTCTTGCCTAGTGATTATCAGCTGACATTGTTTAGTCAAATGTAGAACTTGAGACAGAGGTTGCTGACAGTAAAAGAATACACAGAGGAATTGTATAGAGTAATCATAAGAGATGGGCAATTTCAAGACACACCAGAGAAGACTGCCAGATATGTGAATGGTCTCAAGCTGGAGATCCAAGATGAGATTGGTCTTCTGTCTCCTAAGACAATTGAAGAGGCCTATCAGATGGCCTTGAAAGCAGAGGAGAAACTCCTGAGGAAGCAGTCTACCAAAGGGAGAGGTACTTTCCGTGGAAAGGGAAGTCAAGGTGGTAGAGGAAAGTCTACTACACCTAGGGATGGAGCTAACAGTAGCTCACCTCATAATGCATCTACAGAGGGTGATGCAAGAGGCAGAAGGGGTTCTTATAGAGGAAGAGTAGGAAGAGACAGAGGCAGAGGTAGAGAATTGAGGTGCTATAGATGTCAGCAAGTGGGACACAAGCACTATGAGTGCCCAGAGAATGTGGGTGTTGGTCCAAGAAATGATGTTGTTGCACAGGCTGGAGAAGAGGCATAAATTGAAGAAGAAATCCTACCAGAAAGGGGAGAGTCCTTGGTGGTTAATAAGGTCTTGTTGAAACAAACCAAAGAGGTCACTGAGCTTGCACAAAGGAGGAATTTGTTTAGGAGCATATGCAAAGTCCAGGGAAAATTTTTCCTGCTATTCATTGATAGTGGCAGCATAGACAATCTGGTTTCCACTGAGGTAATAGAGAAGTTGAAGCTGAAGACAAGGGAGCATCCAAATCCCTACAGGGTGTCCTGACTGAATAAAGGGCACCGGCTGATTGTAAGAGAACAGTGTGAGATCGAGCTGCAAATGTGAAAATAAAAAGAGAAGGTCCTGTGTGATGTAATGCCCATGGATGTGTGTCACATACTGCTGGGTAGACCTTGGCAGTTTGACAAAGCAGCGGTGCATGATGGAAAAAATAACACTTACAAGTTCTTCAAGGATGGGGTACATCATACATTGATACCCATGGAAGAAGGAGAGCCATCCAGCAGAGTGATTGATCCAAATACCTTGTTGCTGAGCGAGAAGGAATATCTGCAACAGATAGAAAAAGAAGAGGTAAGTTTTTCTTTAGTTTTCAAACCTAAGGTAGTTCTTACTTCTACAAATATTTTCGATTTGCCAGTAGAAATCCAAGAGATGTTAGACAATTATTGTGACATTGTTGTGGATTATTTACTGATGAGCTGCCACCTGTGAGAAATATCAGCCATCAGATATATTTTATCCCTGGTTCAAATCTTCCAAATAAGGCAGCCTATAGAATGACTCCCACAGAAAATGAGGAAATCAGGAGACAAGTGCAGGAATTGGTGGACAAGGGACTGATCTGAGAAAGTTTGAGTCCGTGTGCAGTACCAGCAGTATTGAGCCCAAAGAAGGATGGAGGCTGGAGGATGTGTACTGATTCCAGAGAAATAAATAAGATAACAATCAGGTACAGATTTCCTTTGCCCAGAATTGAGGATTTAATGGATTGTTTGAGTGGTGCTAAACGTTTTTCAAAGATAGATTTAAAAAGTGGATATCATCAGATTAGAATAAGAGAGGGTGATGAGTGAAAAAATGCCTTTAAAATGAATGAACGACTATATGAATGGATGGTAATGCCTTTTGGGTTTTCAAATTCACCTAGCACTTTTATGAGACTTATGAATGAAGTGTTGAAAGAATTCATTGCTGAATTTGTGATAGTGTATCTGGATGATATATTAGTTTTCAGCAAAACTAAAGAGGAACATTTAAGGCATCTTAATTATGTCCTGAAGAAGCTGCACCAAGAGAAACTGCTGATAAAATTAAAGAAATTCTCATTCATGAAGGAAGATTTAGTGTATTTTGGTTTTTTTGTTTCTGCGGAAGGATTGAAGATGGACCCAGAGAAGGTTAAGGCAATTGTGGAGTGGCCTTCACCCAAAAATGTTTTTGAGGTAAGAATTTTCCATGGACTTGCTATTTTTTATAGAAATTTTATAAGAAACTTCATTAAGATTAATGCACCCATCATTGAGACAATAAAGAAGAGCAAACAACCATTTAAATGGATTGCTGAAGCAGAAAGAAACTTTAAATTTTTGAAGCAAAAGATAACTGAAAAGCCTGTTTTGATTCTGCCTAATTTTACTAAACCATTCCAATTGAAGTGTAATGCCAGTGGAGAGGCCATTGGAGTTGTGTTGAGTCAGGATGATAGGCCTGTAGCCTATTTCAGTGAAAATTTGAATGACACCAGAAGAAATTATTCCTCTTATGAGAAGGAATTCTATGCAGTTGTTCAGGCATTAAAAAAGTGGAGATATTATTTGATGTCCAAAGAATTTGTATTATACTCTGATAATCATGCTTTGCAGTACATTGTACAGTAGCCCAAGTTGAATCATAAGCCTGCAAAATGGGTTGAATATCTCCAAGGTTTTAACTTTTTTTTGAAACACATAAGTGGCCAAGAAAACAAAGTAGCTGATTCTTTGAGTAGGAGGCACATGCTTGTTAAAGAAACTAATTTTGAAGTTGTAGGATTTGATTTTCTCAAAGAAATGTATAAAAAAGATCCTGATTTTAAAGAAGCATTTGAGGCATGTTGTAATCCCGTTCTAACAGATAGAAGCCAGTGGCTGGATTATTTCTTGCAGGAGGACTTACTATTCAGGAGAAACCAACTGTGTGTACCAAAATGTTCCAAGAGAGAAAACTTAATTAAGGAGAAGCATAGTGGTGGAATTGCTGGACACTTTGGTACTAATAAAACTTATGAGTAGCTGAGTCACTTCTATTATTGGCCTAAGATGAGAACAAAAGTGGACAAGTTTGTGAAGAATTGCAAAATCTGTCAATATGCCAAAGTAAGGAGCCAGAATGCAAGATTGTACACTCCCTTGCCTATTCCAGACAGGCCTTGGGACATGGTGAGTATGGATTTTGTTCTAGGATTGCCCAAGACTCAGAGAGGGAATGATGCAGTATCTTTTGTGGTGGAAAAATTTTCCAAAATGGCACATTTTATTCCATGTTATAAAACTAGTGATGCCACCCATGTTTCTAACCTGTTTTTCAAAGAAGTTGTTAGGTTGCATGGGTTGCCCAAGAGAATTATTTCAGACAGAGACACCAGATTTGTGGGCCATTTTTGGAGGACACTATGGAAGAAAATTGGTACCAAACTAAGTTTCAGCTCAGCTTATCATCCTCAGATAGATGGACAAACTGAGGTAGTGAATAGGAGTCTGGGAAATTTGTTGAGAAGTCTTGTAGGAGAGCATCCCAAGCAGTGGGATCATATTTTTCCCCAGGCAGAATATGCATATAATGACTCACAAAATAGGAGCACAGGGCAGAGCCCATTCTATATTTTCTATGGAATGCACCCCAGAGGAATATCAGAGTTAAGAAACCTGGGAAGGGAAGAGCTAAGGAGCGCAGATGGTGAAGAATTTTCTTCAAAGATCCAGGCCATACATGAACAAGTGAAACATCAAATACAAGGTAGCAGCATCAAATACAAAGGTAGAGCAGACTTGAGTAGAAAATAAGTCCATTTTGAAGTAGGAGATCAGGTTTTGGCACACTTGAGAAAGGAGAGATTCCCAAAGAAGCAGTATAATAAATTGAAGTTCAAAAATATTGGGCCATGCAAGATACTTAGAAAGTTTTCTGAAAATGCTTATGAGATTGAATTACCTCCTGATGTTGGTGTTAGACTTCGTCTTGTCTAACCTCTGTCAGAGTCAAATGCAGACAGGTAGCTGTCAAAGTCTCAGTTCAATATACAGGCCAATGCCAATCATCTTTCACCCACTGCTACTTAGATTGTTTGCAAAGCTTGTTTTCAGAATGTTTCAATAACACTTGTAGGCTAGGAGAAGGTTCAGTAGCTGTTTATATCAGGAATGTCATCAATGAGAAATTGATTCTTCTTCAAAACCCTGTTTTGAAGAAGAAATCATCAAATATGTTTTGGTAATAAATAGGTAAGTGGTCAAAATATTTCAAATTTTACAGTTCTTTAGTGGCACCAGCTTCAAGCATCCCTGCAAAAGACAGCAAAGTGATTAGTCAAAAAACTCAGAAAAAGCCAAAGAGAAAACATTGTATTAAAGGACCAAAGGACAAAATGCCAAAAACATTATAATTTGGGTTATCAAAAAAATTCAAAAATCAAATCTGATTTGGAAGGATATTTTTCTCATGTATAAATAATCGAGATCAAATTCATTTGCAAAATCCACGGCATAGAAGTTGAATGGTAAGTTTTGGAAGGCCGCAGACAAATTAACAGAGTTTTGAACGGAGTTTGGTTGCGCGCTACCCATTGGAGCTGCGCGCTACCCATTGGGTCAGGCGCTACCCATTGGGCACTTACAGCCAGAGTAATTTGCACGGGCGCTACCCATAGAGCTGCGCGCTACCCATTGGGCAGAGGCGCTACCCACAGAGCAACAACGTCCAAAAATTGATGTTTTGCGCCCAGTCTTCATTCAAATTGTCTCTGGCAGCTTGCAAACAAGTTTTTATTATTGCTCAGTGGATTTTTAGCATGGTCATGTTGCCTACAGGTTTGATGCTGCAATCTTACGGATTATATCTAAACGACAATGTTCATAAGTATTGCGATCTTCTCAAGGATGCCTGCGACTTTAGAACTGTTTCTTTTGTCCCATTTATTATTTTAATCAGCGGAAGAAGCTGAATTTCATACAAGTGCTTGAATATTTCAATTGGATTGGAAATTTTTGGAGTTTCGTTGAAGGTTTGCTATACCATGTTTTTGTGCGGTTTAATATCTGTGATTATGCTGCAGTGTTGCATTTAGTCATTGGTTTGTGGGATATGTCCGCTGGATGTCTGTGGCCATTCCACTCTTGTTTCGCTCTCTTCATTAGTGTTTCCACAACATGGATGGCACTGCCATAATTTTACCTTGAGTATTTCTCCAATTCTTTGACATGCTACAGTGGGACTGAGTCGGGCCGCAAAATGAAGAGCATATACAACCGTGCAAATGATACGCTCGGTCAAAATTTTGGATAAGTATCCTACTCAAGATGTGTAACGCCAAATGGAAGTTGCATATTTTAAGTGAAAATGTTGAAATATCGGTGTCACTCTGCACCACAGCCATGTGATATATAGCAATGTTGACCGATGTGTCTGCTACTGTTATGTTACATGACACTTTGAAATGAATCCAGAGCGATGGATAAATTGTGATGCCAAGTATAAATGTGAGAAATGCAAACACGGCAGCGCTATTCAAATGAAGCCAAATACCATATTTTTTGGGTGGTATAATGGTAATGGAAGTGAAGAAGAAGTCAAAGGCCAAAATTAGAACGATGACATCGACCACAACAGAAAAATAGGAACAAATTACCTATTTTGACATTCAGTTGCAATTCGAAGGGTCTACGCTCCAGTTGGTGTCTTTGAAATGGCCAGCAGAGATTTTCAAACAGTCAATGATCTGCGCTCCAGAGATTTTCAAATGGTAAAAATAACGTGGCAATCAAAGTCAGAAGTCAAATTGAAAAGCAGATAACTATCCCAGCAAAGCAAATCGAATTGGTTAGTCCATTTTGGGTCTTCAATTGCAGTTCAGAAAATTCAGCTACAGGTTCTACCAATTCATTGGTCATCAACAAACAAATACAGCGCTATTCCTTTTAGAGCAGAGTTTTCCTATTTTCAAGATTTTAGGTGAAACTGCCCCCCTATTCTCATCGATTTGTTTTCCCCATCTCTGAATTTATTAATGTATTGTAAAATTGTTTGTGAATAGAGGAGAGAGTTCTGAGAGCTAGTGTAGGAGAAAAACAGAGTTTTATTGTACAGTCTTAGACAGAGATTTTAATGGAGAAATACAGCTCTGTTTCTTGAGATTCTTGTGGCTTGAAATTTAGCAAATGTTTTTCCTTTTGTTTCATATGTCATCGTTATGTTCACAGTTCATTAATCGCCATTTCAATATTGAATGTTTCTAAGTGAGAAAGGCAGACTTCAATTTATTTGCTCTGTCTTGAGGAAGTATTCATAGTTAATGTTTTCTTCTGTTCGACAAGGATCCATCTTCTATGCCCTTGTCGACTTCTCAGCAGTCTTGCCATTCCGTTTATCTCAATTTAATTGTTAAATTTCTTGCCTACCTTGCCTCAAGAGATAATCTGTGTTTTTTATTATATTTCTCTGTTCAAGCTGTTCTTTGCCCCACACAGCCCAGAAAACCCAATTATTTATTAAAAACCCTTTTCATATCAATTTACTAGCCTAAAATCAATATCAGTGTTTCATTTAGGTCATCTCAGATCCTTTTGGACATCTTTCACTGAGTTTGACCCGGAGAGAGCCCTCTCCTGTCCTCGTAGGGCTAGCTACGAGGCTGAGCTTGGTTTGATGTTGCCTCGAGTTTTTCCTTCTTCAGCCTGTGGCAGATTCGAGCGCTAACATAGTGGCGACCATACTGGGGAAGATGGTTTGCTGTTGATGTGACAGTCGACTTGTAGATTGTCTTGCCCCAGTGCAGGAAATCAAGTTGCAGATCTGATGCTGATGGTGGACAGCAGTCAGACACCGCAAGGCTGAAATCATTCACCCGGCGACTTCACACACTAAACAATCCAGACAATCAAATCCTTCATGGTGACTTCACTGCAGGGAGATCAGTAGCTGTGAGATTTTCAAGATGGACCGGATCACGAGAAGATATGCTCCTTTGAGCCGAGATCACATTCCAGGTTTTCCGAATAAGATGCCCAAGGTGGATTGGTCGAGGAATCTGCCTACGTTTAACAATGATGGTAAGAAAGATGCTGCTTTACATTTAGTCAGATTTCACATGCATATTCGCAAGTTGAAGGTGGATTTTCCTGAAGATTGCTTGATGAAGATATTCTTAGCCACTCTGGAAGGTGAAGCTCAGTCATGGTATGAAAATTTGCCGCTGGCCTGTATTTACTGTTTAAAGGACTTTCATGCCCTGTTCATTGAAAGATATCAAATGTCTTATCCATCATTAAATTTAGTTCATGACTGTTGCAAACATGCTTATTCTTTTATTGAAAGCCTGGAGAAATATTATGAAGATGATAATTTCATGAATGATGAAATCATGGAGACCCTGTACGAGAATCCATTTCAGCAATATGAAGAGAACCTAAAGGATACCCATCAAGATGCTCAGGAGACTTTGCAGCAGGTTGATGGGCATATGGCTGAAAATGATGAAAGGCAGAATGTCATTTCAGATCTGCCCACAGAAGACAGCAGCATACAAGTAAGTCCAGTTCCAATTGCAGATTGTGATAATGTCCAGACAGCTACTTCAGATTCAGATTCAGATCAGGATGACCAAGCATATCTTGTGCTGAAGCCCATCAAGGAGAACTCTGCTGTTGAAATCATCTGGGATGCAGAAAACACAGTAATGGATCCAAAAGTTCTCAGTCATATTTTCAGCCCATCATTAGAACACAGCCTTCATGAAGAAGCAATCCAGTCAGTTCATGAAAATCAGAATGATATCTTTGTGCAAGTAAGTGATAAATCTCCTTTCAATAGCTCAGTAATGAACGATAGTTTTAAAGACCTGTCATATGAAGATAACTACTGTTTAAGCAGAAGAAAACAAAAAGCATTGTCACCTTTGTCTGAAGATGAGATAGATCTACTTTTGAAAGGTCATGTTTCAGCCGAAGCTACAGCAGATTTGCAGTGCACACATAGTCAGGAAAGTGTTGGTGAAACTTCTTCCTCTTTTGAAAAAGATGATTGTCTTGTAATCAGTTATGTAGATCAGCAAACAGATAATTTTTTCCTTCACAAAGATGATAAGGCTGTCATGTTTGATAATCTTGAAGATTGTTCTCTGTTTAACAATGACCTAGATCATGAAGTTGAGGAATATATGCCAGAATTTCTCATGGTCAAGGAACCTACAGCTAACACTCAAATGGCAGATACCTCTCTGTGCATTTCTATCCCTCAGAAATCAATGGTCCTTTCAGATCAGAATGGAGTGAATACTGGTGTTTTTGCAGCTGGATCTCCAGATAAACTAGTGCCTCAGGACTTTCAAGACCCCTTCAACATTCTTCTGCAAACATTAGAAAGGATAAATATTGCCTGGTTCATTATCATAAACTTTGGTCTCAGTGGTTATTTTAAGTTGCCTACAGGTTCATCATTCTGCCTGCTCAAGGAGAATAAGAGCAGAAATTTGGGGTGCAGCCATTTGCTGGATTGGTTGCATTGGAAAGCCAATTATACATGATTGTACATATCACATCAGTATGCAGGGGGTTGCCATCAGGGTTTTGAAATTTTGATGGACCGCTGCCCTTTTCAGGAAGTTTTTGTTTAATTCAGTCATTTCAGTTTGCATTAAGTCAGTTTGAGTCGATTTTCCAGTTGAGTTATCAGTCTTTAGTTTGTTTGTCAGAATAATGATTCCATCGCCCAATGGATGGAGGCACTGTCTGCTCTCCCAAAACTCTGCGGTTCTTGGCACCTCCAAGAAGCGGCAGCTGCCATCCCCATTGGAGCCAATGTTAGACTCCGTCTTGTCTAACCTCTGTCAGAGTCAAATGCAGACAGGTAGCTGTCAAAGTCTCAGTTCAATATACAGGCCAATGCCAATCAGCTTTCACCCACTGCTACTTAGATTGTTTGCAAAGCTTGTTTTCAGAATGTTTCAATAACACTTGTAGGCTAGGAGAAGGTTCAATAAATAAGTATAGACGTGAATGTCATCAATGAAATTGATTCTCTCTTTTAAACCCGTTTTTGAAGAAGAAATCATCAAATATGCTTGCATAAATAGTAAGTGGTCAAAATATTTCATCCTGCATAGTTTCACTACTCTTAAGCATCCTCGCAAAAGACAGCACAGTGATCACCAAAAATTCAGAAAAAGCCAAAGAGAAAACATTATATTAAAGGACCAAAGGAAAAAATGCCAAAAACATTATAATTTGGGTTATCAAACAAATTCGAAAATCAAATCTGATTTGGAAGGATATTTTTCTCATGTATAAATAATGGAGATCAAATTCATTTGAAAATTCCACGGCATAGAAGTTGAATGGTAAGTTTTGGAAGGCCGCAGACAAATTAACAGAGTTTTGAACGGAGTTTGGTTGCGCGCTACCCATTGGAGCTGCGCGCTACCCATTGGGTCGGGCGCTACCCATTGGGCACTTACAGCCAGAGTAAATTTGCACGGGCGCTACCCATAGAGCTGCGCGCTACCCATTGGGCAGAGGCGCTACCCACAGAGAGACAGCGTCCAAAAATTGATGTTTTGCGCCCAGTCTTCATTCAAATTGTCTCCGGCAGCTTGCAAACAGGTTTTTATTATTGCTCAGTGGATTTTTAGCATGGTCATGTTGCCTACAGGTTTGATGCTGCAATCTTACGGATTATATCTAAACGAAAATGTTCATAAGTATTGTGATCTTCTCAAGGATGCCTGCGACTTTAGAATTGTTTCTTTTGTCCCATTTATTATTTTAATCAGCGGAAGAAGGTGAATTTCATACAAGTGCTTGAAGATTTCAATTGGATTGGCAATTTTTGGAGTTTCGTTGAAGGTTTGCTATACCATGTTTTTGTGCGGTTTAATATCTGTGATTATGCTGCAGCGTTGCATTTAGTCATTGGTTTGTGGGATATGTCCGCTGGATTTCTGTGGCCATTCCACTCTTGTTTCACTCTCTTCATTAGTGTTTCCACAACATGGATGGCACTGCCATAATTTTACCTTGAGTATTTCTCCAATTCTTTGACGTGCTGCAGTGGGACTGAGTCGGGCCGCAAACTGAAGAGCATATACAACCGTGCAAATGATATGCTCGGTCAAAATTTTGGATAAGTATCCTACTCAACATGTGTAACGCCAAATGGAAGTTGCATATTTCAAGTGAGAATGTTGAAATATCGGTGTCACTCTGCACCACAGCCATGTGATATATAGCAATGTTGACCGATGTGTCTGCTACTGTTATGTTACATGACACTTTGAAATGAATCCAGAGCGATGTATACGACATTAAAATTTTGGATAAATTGTGATGCCAAGTATAAATGTGAGAAATGAGAACACGGCAGCACTATTCAAATGAAGCCAAATACCATATTTTTTGGGTGGTATAATGGTAATGGAAGTGAAGAAGAAGTCAAAGGCCAAAATTAGAACGATGACATCGACCACAACAGAAAAATAGGAACAAATTACCTATTTTGACATTCAGTTGCAATTCGAAGGGTCTACGCTCCAGTTGGTGTCTTTGAAATGGCCAGCAGAGATTTTCAAACAGTCAATTATCTGCGCTCCAGAGATTTTCAAATGGTAAAATAACGTGGCAATCAAAGTCAGAGGTTAAATTGAAAAGCAGATAACTATCCCAGCAAAGCAAATCGAATTAGTTAGTCCATTTTGGGTCTTCAATTGCAGTTCAGAAAATTCAGCTACAGGTTCTACCAATTCATTGGTCATCAACAAACAAATACAGCGCTATTCCTTTTAGAGCAGAGTTTTCCTATTTTCAAGATTTTAGGTGAAACTGCCCCCCTATTCTCATCGATTTGTTTTCCCCATCTCTGAGTTTATTAATGTATTGTAAAATTATTTGTGAAGAGGGGGGGAGAATTCTGAGAGCTGGTGCGTGGAGGAGAACAGAGCGCTTTCTTGTACAGTTTTTGACAGAGATTTTAATGAAAAATACAGCTCTGACCCCTCAGATTCCTGTGGTATGACATTTGACATATGTTTCTTCTCTGTCTCATATGTATCTTGTAATGTTTTTTCATTTCATTCCTAAATCATTTCTGTTGAATACTTTTAAGTGAGAAAGGCAGAATTCAATTTATTTGCTCTGTCTTGAGGAAGTATTCATAGTTAATGTTTTCTTATGTTTGACAAGGATCCATCTTCTATGCCCTTGTCGACTTCTCAGCAGTCTTGCCATTCCGTTTATCTCAATTTAATTGTTAAATTTCTTGCCTACCTTGCCTCAGGAGATAATCTGTGTTTTTGATTATATTTCTCTCTGTCTGCCGCGTTCTTTTGCCCCACACAAATTTTAAAACCCCATCATTTATTAAAAACCCTTTTCTATCAATTTACTAGCCTAAAATCATTAGCAGTGTTTCATTTAGGTCATCTCAGATCCTATTGGACATCTTTCACTGAGATTGACGGAGAGAGCCCTCTCCTGTCCTCGTAGGGCTAGCTACGAGGCTAAGGTTGGTTTGATGTTGCCTCGAGTTTTTCCTTCTTCAGCCTGAGGCAGATTCGAGCGCTAATAGTTGGAATAACTCCCATTTTTAATATTGCATATTTGTACAAGTATGAGGATGATGGTGCAGAAGAAAGATCAGCAGACAAGGAATAGATTGAATGGGTAAAGCAGCTACCTCCAGCACAACCATTACAACCAGAGAAGATATTGAACAAAAGAGTGTTCAAGAAGACCAGAGGACAAGAGTACTTTCAGTACTTAATCAAATGGAAGGACCAGCCAGAGGAGGATGCCACTTGGATGACTGAAAGAATGTTGCAGAAGATAGGCAGATCAGTGGAAGAGCTCATGGACAGGAGTCCATGAAGAAAATTTCCCTCGGGAGTCTGATGCAGGGGCATTAGACACTAGCCAGCAATGTAGAAGGTTTTGTCCTCATGTTGTGGCTAGGAGGGTTCGAAATCATTGAATTGTAACAGCAAGGTGTCAATGCCTTAGCTGCCTGTTTCATTTAGATTAGTTAGAGTCCATAGAAGTCGAATAGGTTTGGATTCAATCCATCTGTCATGTTTCAGTTATTTGAATAATTGTAATTAGGCTCTTGATCTACGAAATGGTCCTCGGAGAGGAACCGAAGAGACACATTGTAATGTATATAATTGTATTCCTCGGATGGATGAAGAAAAGAGGAGAGATATTTTTGCAATAAAAAAATTCGTGTGTTAAACAATTTCTTCCGGTTAAATAATTTTCAGTGCTCGTTGGCCATCGAATTGTCTTAAATTGATATTGTGAAGGAATTTGTTTAGTCATGAGGCGATTGAACACTGGTCTATGTATGACTATTGGGTTGGGTTGTTGTATCTCTTTGTCCATTATTTCCTCTTGAATTATCCGGACAAACTCGGTTGAATTAAATCCCACCGAGGAGAGGTCTGCGTATTGTTGTGGTTATTGAGCTCTGTCCCGTAGTAGGGAAAACCTCGCTTACACAGAGATAGAATTTTTTTGCTATTGGAAATCTTACCGAGGTTAGACCCTGACTTGGTGAATCAAAGGATAGCGTAACCCTGACTTAACCTTTGGTCGATCACTGTTCCAAAACCGCGAGTGGATTTGTGAAACCGAGCTGCCATATCGCACCACTTTTGCGGAGTAAGCAGTATTTTCCATTTGGGAGTGATTCCATAGAGCAGTTGACACGTAGCATAAGGTGGGACCCCGAAAACTACCTTTTCGCATGGCCATCGCACGCTAACGTTCCACTGAGGAGGTAGTGCGATATCGACAAATGCCATCGATCTGGAGGAAGGTTAATCGAGTGGTGATCGCGTTCGGAAGTAGCCCGGAGGTTAACCAAGGTACGGTGCGTGTATTTGATTGGACCATTGATTATATATGTGGGCCCAGAGCCAAAGGTCCATTATAAGGTTGTCTGTTTAAAAAGCATCGGAAATTAATATAAAGTTTCGAAGGGTTAAACCTTGGTTATAAGGTTAGGCGATAGAATATAAAGTTCAGGAGATATAATTAAATTTCCAAAGTTTGCCAAGTATATTTATTTGTCAATTTCTTCGAAATTGATAAATAATATTACAAGAAGATGTGGAAGACCACGTGGCAAATAATTGAGTCAATAGAGGTGAAAATGATGATAGAGCGACAATATCAGACCAGCTCTCCTTAGGGGCTGAATTTCAGTTTTGATGCTGTCACCCATGAGTAGGAATTAAATCCCTCATAGTGTAAAAGGGATCTATGGAGCATCTTTATTTTTCACCTTCCATTGTGAAAAGAGGCAATTGCATGAGGACAAGGTGAAGTTTGACCAAGTCAATAGCGCTGCCTAAGAGGTGTAGCTTGCATGAGAAGACAACGCAGTTTGAGAGGGAGGAATATTCTTTGTGGAAGAAACCCTAATGTGTGGGGTTCGGGTCAAAGATACATTCACTTGTATAAAAGGAGGAAGAGGCAGCCATAGTGAGACACCCTTGAGTATATTGATATTTGTCTGTTCAGACTATTTGCAGTCTCTAGTTGTTCAGCTGAGTTGCAGTGCTGCTTATCACGAGGGATTCCTGCTTAGGATTTCCTCTTCTTATTAAGAGGCCTCTTGAAGGATTGCACTTCATTTCTCCCCATCTTGGCTCAAGTCCAAAGCCACTTCCATCAGTCACTGCATTATTTCTGCTGAAGTATAATGAAAACAATTTGTCAATGCAACCTTTGCAAACCACGCGTGATGGAAATCATTCTTCCCTATCTGTCACGGCCCTATACTTTTGGTGCTCTTTCAACCACGTATAGTGGATGAAACACTACTACACTTTTTCTTTTTAACAATACTCAAGTTCATATACTACGCCTAACTTTAAAACTTAGTGAATTTTCCATACAAGTGTTATAATAATGCAGCGGAATAACATTCATTATTTATCTTCTTCAATTATCTTTTATGAATACGCACATCAGGAATCATAATACAAGTATACACATATACTTGGGAGGGGAAACTCCCATAAAGTATGCCCAAAAATATATAAAAAATTTCAATAGTGTACGATTTACAATAATTATACAAGTTCACCAAGTTCATGCGGCCACCTACACACCTTTTCAAGTCTGCCCAACAACCGTACCTTGAGTCGTGCAATGTTGCCACTGAACTTAACATCAAACTGCTATAAAACCCAAATTTTCAACCAAAATAACAATCTGAAGTGAACTGTCATGCAGCTCAGGTCACAAGGGCCACTGTCTATACGCATTCTTCCTAGTCTGAATTTTTTTCATGTAGCTCAGGTCACTCGGGTCACCATTAGCATGGTCTGCCCAACCCAAACCTCTATCTTGCAACTAGGTCACCAGGGTCACTGTCTGCACGTGGTTTGCCAGACCTAGCTCATTTTCGTGCAACCAGGTCACTCGAGTCATCGTCTACATGCACCTAACCGCCCAACCTGACTTTGCATTGTTTCGTACATTCAGCAAAATGCTCATTCAGTTGCTTCTACTTCGTTTTCCTGCCCTGCGGGCTCATCCACCTATGCTCGAATTTTCCATCGTTGCTGCTATTTTCCAAGTCTGGACTTGTTGGTTGAATGATCATTTCCATAACTCATCCACAACTAATATATATGCCCAAATTTGGATCCAACTTTGCCAATCATCGTGACCCCTCGACCTATCCATGGGTTGGCTCGACCACTTCTTCAAACTCATGTGGGTTGGCCTGTAGGCATAAATACATTGGATTGAATGCATATAAACTCCATCACATTTTGTTATCCCTCGGGTATTTCAGGTCATGTCCGTTCACTCGGCCACCTGACTCGCCCATCGCATTCCACCAGTTTCGTCACGAGTCTCCCGCACCATGTGTGGGGCGTGCCCAGCCACCAAATACCACTATAATGCATGACTCACTTGGGCACCACGAATAATGGTTCTTCTCAATGTGGAAGAATAATGGTACTAGAGTCGACACGACCAGATACACTAGGAGAGTTGTGGAGAATTTCTTCTCCTGGTTTCTCTAATATGGGTGCCCCCTTACCCAAACATTGGGTGTCAATGTAGTGGCCACAAGTTGTATGTGGTTCGAATCCATGGGTTCGATGTAAGGGGGGATAGATAAAGTCAAGGGTGATGAATACTTCCATAATGTCGTCATTGTAATAGAAGATGGGGTGACTGGTGGAAGAAATACCACCTGACGCAACGAAGCTACCTAACTCATCATCATGAGAACAGAGGTTCACATGCACATCATCACAAGTGGTGACAAAAGAGTAAGCAGATAAAGGATCTACAGATGTTGAGCCTAGGGTGATCGTTGAAGGGAGGTCAAGCGAAACATTAGGGGAAGTATCCAAGGGGACTTCCACCGGGGGTATCATGGATGATGATAGGTAGAAAATCGTGGATGAAGGCTCTGTCATCTCGACATCAGGAGGGGGAATGTCAATTGGAGAATTTGTGTCCTCTCGTTTTGCTGAAGAAAAATGTGCAAATAAGGGATCGGTGGAATCATTGCGCTTGGCCTCGAATCAGCGAACCTATTCCAAAGAGGAGTGGTACTCTTCAAGGTGAGGACAGAGGTGAGTATAGTGGCCATGGAAATCACACAAATCACAAAGGCGATTTGTGTGCAAAGACTTGAGTTTCGAGACTGAATCGAGTATAGTGACATATACCTCTGGGATATCAAACTCCAGAAACGTCTCATTGACCATGGACTTAAGGTGAGGCAACTCCGGACAAGTATGGGTGGCGTGACCGACAACATCACACAAAGCACACTGGATGGTATGCTTTGGAGGCTGACGAGGGGCAAGGTTTGTCGGGGCCGCCTTTTCCTTTGATGCCCCCTTACGAGATTTTCCCTTCTTACCCGAAGCAGTCACAATAGGAGGTGGTTCCTATTGAGGTGACTGAGGCACTTTTACAGTGGGAGAAGTCATGGGGACTGGTTGAACAGAGGTCAAAGCAAGATAAGGTTTGGGTTGACCAGGTGGGGTAGCAGCTAGAGGATCAAGGTACCAGACAGGAATCCCAAGGGTCAAGTTAGGGAGAGAGAGGGTAGCCATAACAAGTACCGTGTACACTCCTGGGGGAGGAGCTAGGAACGGTATCTGACCAGAGGGGTAATGGCCAAGCGGGATGGATCCTAAATGGTTAAGGTCTGGAGGAACCGTTCTAAGAGGGTAAAGAGGCTCATGGATACCAGCTGAAGGGCCAGGAGGAGGAGCTCTAGAAGGCTGAATCGAAGGGCTAGTAGTAGTCTGTGGAGGGCAAGGAGGTTGTTGACTAGCCAAGGCGGGTAGCTTGAGGGCAGCTTGAGACGATTGCATCATGCAAACATTCGATGAGCTGGGATCAGAGACAGGAGGAGGAAGCCCAGGGAATGTACCAAGCAATGAGGAATCTTTGTAGACTCCAGGTGAGACACTAGTCAAAGGATCGACGGTTTGCTTATTGGCTACAGAAGAGATGGTGGACTCAGGGGAGGTTTGAGACTTTGGTTCGTAATATGTCAACTAGTCAATGGTGACTATATTTTCTTTATGAGGGAAGGACATCTTGTGGTGGATCGTGTAAGGGACAACAGACATCGCATACGTGTAGCTACGACCCAATAGAATGTTGTAATCTAAGGGGGCATCTATGACTTCTACGTCAACGCAAATAGTCTTTCTCGCTAGAGTAATAGGACAATTGCAGAATAAGCTAATGGGCTGGGAGGCATGGCCATCCCACGCTCGGAGAGTGATCGTGGAAGGAGCCAACTCAGGTGATCCGAGTTGCTTCCAAATCGAAGGAGACATCACACAGGTGGATGCCCCCTCATCAATAATGCATCGGGAAACATTGGCGTTCTGGATCTTGATTGGGATTTGGAAGGCGACGGAAGCAGGGAGAGGATGATGTTTTGACCGGTCAACATCGAAGACAATCAACCGATCGTCGGAAGGATCTACAACGCCAATGGATTATAGTAGAGATTTTTTTTGTGAAGGGCACAACTGGAGGAGTACCAGCGTTGAAATGGCAGCAGGAGATTGCGCCAAATCATCTACTATGCTATACGAATGGGAAACTTTTCCATAAGCAACATTTTAGCATAGTGGTCCTTTAGGGATCTTGGTATGAACCTCCGCCTTAGGTTGAGGGATCTGTAAGGGACCATCAGGCGTCGAAAGAGGCTCTGTAGAGATTGAAGGAGGTGGCTCGGGGACAGACGTAGCGGGAGGCTTGTTGTACTGACGGGACCAAGTCTGAAGGTTGATGACTACGGTTAGAGGTTGAGCAGAGTTCATCATGAGAATATAGTAATCGGAGTTACCAGATGGAAGAGGTTGAGTGGCCACTTTTCCTTCAGGTGGTTGGGTAGCCACAAATCCCTACTGTGCATACGCTTTCTCTTGAGGGGGTGGTGACTGCTGTTGCGGGGTTTGAGAAGACAAGGGAGGCGGGGGTGCGAATGCTGGAGGAACTAGAGCACTAGGCTATGGGTATGGATGATAATGAGGTTGGGTAAGGCTATGGTAAACAGGGGAGATATGGGAAAAAAGATGAGGCATATCCCTGGATATGCATACCTGGGAGGGGGAAAAGTGTGAGGTGTTTCCCCCCCCCCCACCCTCCGAGGAAAACCACAGTCTATGGAGGTAGAGTGGGAGTGATCAGGGAGATAGCTCCAACAATACCGTCGGTGGCATGAGGTGCCCCTGGTGCATTGGCACCACCGGGTCTGGGGAGATCAAGTAGAAAAGTATAAACATAACCCGTCTGAGCGTAGATCAGGTCATATTTTAATGCCATTTGGAGGGTGACTTTCCAGCTTTGAGGAAAATGTGATAAAAACACTTTTCTGAGGCGGGAGAGATCTGAGGAACCATTCCTGTAGATACCAGTATTTTGAAGTGTAGAGATTTGACACAGGCTCTTTCTCCAGCTATTCTAGACATGACTGATAAATAGTCTTGTAACATCACGAAGAAGTTTAAATTGGATACCTTGTCATAAACGAAGGGAAGAACAATAGACAAAAATCTCGGCAATAGTCACAAAGGTGGTATGAGAGGAAGGGGCCTAATCAACATACCATTTAGAAGCTTCACTCAGTGAGCGTACGTTTGAACAACCGAAGATGGATGAAATACCAATGCTAACCAATGGATTTAGACAAAAACACCACATGTGGAAGATCAAACATGAAGATCAAACAAGATTTGAAGGATATTCTCCTTCTCTAGCAAGGCCTTCGAACTTTGGGATGTTGGAAGGGAGCTTCGTCGGCATAGCAGGCCAACTAGTGTCATGGTGTATAGGGTCATTTATCAAAATGTATCAAAATCTAGAGGATGAGGCCTCGGCGGTGAATGGGAGCAAGGGCGTAGCCAAGGTTGTGTCTGCTGTCCCACAAGTGGCATTCCCAAAGATGAAGGCCAAGGTTACCACCAAGACAGGGTCCTGCACCAGACATGGTGAAGGTGACAAGGGGAGAACCGAAGGTAGAATGAGAAGGAGAACCCAAAGGACCATAAGAAGAGTTGGTGTGCGGACTTGGTGGAGGACTAACTCGAATCCTACGTGGACGAGTAATTCTTCCTACCGGAAACTGAGGATGAAGGCCAAGAAGTCTCCAGGATGAATGCCTTGGTGGCATGATGATGACGACACAAACACGGCACAAAGGAAAAAGAGACCGACAAGGTTAGGGAGGTGCAAGATCAACTGATTACAATTTCGAAACAAGGGCAGAGAGGTGCAGGATAAATTGATTTCAATGTTTTAGAGTCTTTGCTTGGTGGTGTTAAACAAGCCCTTTTTCACTTAGGGTGTGTGTGTGAAGTGTGTAAATTTTAATTTTTAAACCCAGACGTTTCTAGAGAAAATAAAAAGTGTGTTGTATAGTTGTAAATAAACCTGCAAATGACAGTATATAAGCCTGCAAAAACAGAAAATAAACAGCTAATAATGCAATAATCTAAACCCAAGGAGGCGGGCCTCTCAAAAAATAATATATAGGTGAGTAAAAAAATAATCAAAACACACTAAAAAATCCAATAGATCTAAGGCCAGGAGGGACAGGGATCTAAAGGAAAAAATCTACTGGAAAGTGGTGCAGAAATAGTAACAAATCAGATGAAAAATTGTTGTAAAAAGAGGTGGTGAAAGGCTATTTCCAGGAGGGAAGTGGAGTGAACCCTATAGGAAAACCCAAACAAACCTAAATGAGGTTATTTGGATGGATAACAAGCTGACATGAAGCAAATATGAAGGTGAGGTAGGTGAGGCATCACATTGAAAATGGTCAAGAAGCTCCGAAATTTTAGACAACGCCAACAAGAAAAGTCTTCCACAAAAGTGTAGGGTACCTAAGCACTAGGGGCTAGGGTTCCTACTTTTTGAGCAAAAACAGTAATAAGTATAGGTCCAAAAACAGCAGTAGAGCTGCAGGTCGACAATCCCCGAACAAAGGCTCATACAAACCCAGAAATTTCGCAAAATCCCCGCAAAAGTCCAGTCGAGTTTCTAACTCATTTTGTATAGAGGTCACAATTTCCGTCGGCATGTGCGCCTTGAGGGTCTAGGTCATGTTTTTTTGGCCAAAAAGTGCGCACTGCACTTCCAAAGATTTCAAGGGTAGATTTTAAAAATTTCATTATCTCGCCCTTACTACCGATGTCTGTCACCTACGCAATAGGTCTGAAAACACATGGAAGTTAGAATTTTTATCGTTTTATAGTTTTGTAGGTTAAAAACAACATCAAGAAAACCAAAAACAAGGGGCTAAAGAGAAATCCTAGGGTTTGAAGAAGCTGGATATGCAAGGATCAGAAAAAATGATGTCAGTCGTAATCGTAAACCCGTGTGGAGTCGTCAAATAGTTAGTATGAATCTTAATTCCAAGTGTACGTAAAAATACCACTTTAGATGCGCATAAAAAACATCCCTACCAAAAAAGATGGTCGCTGATTATCTCGATTCTTCAATTAGGTAAGTGATGGTGATAAATGCTACAAAATCTAGATCTATGTATTAGAAGACATTAAGCAGATAAAATATAATATGGCTCCATGTATCCAATAGACAAGACAATAATATGTTGAATGAATTTTGTATTAATGGCACCTGGGAGGAAAACACATAATGGTGTTACCAGTTCTCCTCAATAGGATGGGTTCTTGTAACTCCTCAGCACTTCAGACCTAAAATTTCTCTCTCTTGATGGTGTAGAAAACCTGCATACAAAAATGGTAGAAAAATATGACTATGATGGTGGCTCAATAGTTAGACCAAAAGTATAGATCCAAAGTGATCTTTAGGCAACAAAAGGTGGCAAATGAATGGGAAAACCCTTCTATTTATAACAATATATTGAGTTAGTCTACATATTGGTGCATAGTTAAAATATTATTAACCAAATCAAGATCCAACTTTTATGGAATATTTTATTATATTTGTTGGAGGGAAAAGGAATTTGACTTGGGTCAAATCCCTTTATTTGTAAATAATAAATAAATAAATGATTTATTTATCATTTTAAGGATGTGGTTGAGTGATAATCAAATAAATAATGATTTATAATTATTTAAGGGTGATTTAGTCATATTTAACAAAGAATATTATTTGAATAAGGTTTAAATAATTATTCTTAGGAAATAATAAGATAAATAATGATTTATCTAATTAATTTCCCTGTTTTGGGTTAAATATAACCAGGAATATTAATTAAATTGTTGTTTAACTAATTATTTCTTGAGGAGAATCAAATAAATGTAGATTTATTTAATATTTCCTCATGGGGTTTCCTGTTTAGACCATAAACAACTTAATAAAGGTGGTTTAATAAGTTATTTTTCATAGTGAATGCAATTTTACTTAGGGTAAAATTTGTCTTACATGGTGTACATGGGTCCATCTAATAACAATAGGTTAGATGACCAAAAAATGGTGTAACACCCACCATAATGGACAACAATGTCGCCCATTGCACAACTCATGGCATGCCTTTTTCACATGATTCATCACAAAGGTGGGCACCCACAAACACGACGTGCCCATGTGACTGGTGTCACACATGCCAACGCATATTCCCATTGCACGACTCCAACTCGTGGGCATGACATCCTCCCCCACTTAAAACAAATTTTTCGTCCTCGACAACTCCATCATCATCATTTCAAAGTGTCGCTAGCTCCAACATAAAAAAAAAATATCCATGCTGGCCACCTCTGCTTTATCATCACACAAACAATTACGGTTCATGAATCCATGTACATGGGAAAATATCCTCAATCCATGATCATCAACCACACCTTTCTCAATCTCCACATGTTTCCCCTATCATGGTAAGTTAGTCTCTCCAACTCAAGCTACATGTTATCATTGCAACATATGTCGTGGTGACTCCCACATGTGTCATCATCATGTTAACTACTACCATGATACTCCAACACAACTCAAACATATTTCTGCACACTTTCAAACCCCATTACTCAAAAAAGTTGGGTAGCTAATAAAAACATCACATCTAAACCATGATAATTCACATCCTCATGCCATCATAAGTCGTTTCTCTAGCATACTGTCACATCATCAACTCAATCAGAAATCCATCCCACCTCTATCAAAATAATTGGTGATCAGGTCCATGAAGTAGTCCACATTTCATCTGCAACATGTTGAACATGATTCTAATATCTTTGTTGCTCATAGACAGTCACATCTCTCAACCATCATCATCCATGTGTGAGAGGACCATCTCCTAAAATCAATCAAGAGCTCCTCCCGTAAAATCAATGCTCAATATTCCATATCTAGATCCATGAAGCAACCTCCATCTCATTTGTAATATTCCATCCATCAAACATGTCAAAGGGGAAAGTATAACCTTTCCTAGTCATACATTTCCCATGGTCATAAACCAATCAACCATAATTTCCATCAAAAGTGTGGCTAAATAAAAAAGACTCAACCCATGCCTAAGTGTGCCTCACCAAGGCATCTCCATCACTGCAACTCGATCGAACTTCAAAGTGTCTTGTCTCAATTATATCCATCAAGTCACTCCTCACAAACACACACCACAATGTGCCTAAGGTATGCATACCATATTGCATCAAATTCAAGACACATCCTGACCTCAACTCATCAATGAACTAGATACTCCAAGACCACTATAATATGAAGTCTCTAATGGCTACAACTATCTCCAAACCACCACGAAATTCTATGCATCATCTCCATCCAATACTTCGTCAAGCATAATTGACTTGGCAAAGAATTCCATTGTAAGTTTTCGTAGCCCTACAATTCATATGAATGTCCTCATAGTTTTCTCATCTAACCATGGTTTTGTTGTCCAAATGTGAACAAAATCCCCATTGTTCCATATACAAAATGCCTCCATGTAGCACTCCAAAATACATCCTGCTCAACATCCTTTCCCTGACATTCCTTATTGATGCTCATAAGTGGCATCTCCATAACTGCACCTGAATAATGTTTGTCATGCTCGTCAATGTCCAAGACTTCAGCTGCCCATATATCCATAAAAAGTAGACTCAAGACAATTCTATTCATTGCATCCTTTTCCATCATCCAGGTAAGTGCCCATAGTCACTTCTACCTTCATATGTTATCATTAGTCCTTTCTTCACTGCTTCCTCCCCTACTAAAGGTACACCAAGATTCTCTTCTTGGTCTCCAGCCATGACTAATTCTACCCATATATCAACTCCAGTGTGCCCTTCCTTCAATATTTCCATCAGTCATGTCGGACACTTATCCAATTATCCATGTGGTTAAGAATGGCTCATCCATCGTAAATTTAATCATGCTCCACTCTTATCATGGGCATTTTAACCTTCTCCCATGAGGTCCCAAATTTACCCAACAAGTGTTGCAATAACCAATGCTCACTGCTTCTCCAATGCACAAGGTATCATCATAGTCATCCAAGGAGAGATAACCCATGGCATCATCAAAGAAGTTCCCTCTTTTCTCATCCCATATGGCCCATCCTCCAAAAGCTCCAATGAAACACAAGTCACATATCCATGATATCTCTCTAAGTGAGTGCCTCCCATCAGTAATGTCTTTAATGTGTACGATCCTGGTCCAGCTTGGTCATCAATTTACTCCTTGATCATTGACACACCTTAAACATCCTTTTCTTCACATATCTCAACTTCTTCTTTTTTATCACAACCGACAACTCCATCTTGATCCATTGACCAACCAAGTGGAATAATTTCTGCTTCAACATTCTCCTCCAAGACTTCAAGTTCAACACATCTCCATGGGTGATCTTCTTTCATACACCTCAACCTGTGTAAAGTATCAAAGAGCCTCCCTTGGAATTATTCCCAACTTGCCATGTCTTTTTATGCAGCTTCAACCCCGACCTATGTCTTGCCCTTGCCAATGAGACCAACCAATATAATTCCAAGCTTCAATACCACCTTTAGCCCTACAAATGTATTTTTTCTTCATGAATAATCAACGCAACTCAACTCGCCCTGAATCAAGCTCTGATACCACTTGTCACGGCCCTATACCTATGGTTCTCTTTCAACCATATATAGTGGGTGCGGCACTATTAGAATTTTTCTTTTTACCAATACTCAAGTGCATAGACTACACCTAACTTCAACACTTAGTCAATTTTCCATATAAGTGTTATAGTAACACAATGGAATAAAATGCATTAATTTATCTTCTTCAAATATATTTTATTAACATGCACATCGAAAATCACAATACAAGTATACACATATACTTGAGAGGGGAAACTCCCATGAAATCTGCCCTATAATATATAAATTTGTTCAATAATGTAAATTTTACAATAATTATACAAGTTCACCAAGTTTGTGTAGCCACCTACACACCTTGCCAATTCTACCTAACAACCGTGTCTAGAGTTGTGCAATGCTGCCACTCAATTGCACATCAATCTGCTAAAAACCCCAAAATTTCAACCAAAATACCAATCTGAAGTTCTGTTTGAATTGTCATGCAACTCAGATCACAAGGGTCATTGTTTGCATGCAATATGCCTGGTTCAACCTGTTATCGTGAAGTTCAGGTCACTCGGGTCACCGTCTTCATGGTATGCCAAGCCTGACCCATTTTCATGGAGTTGGGTCACCTGCGCCACTATTTGTAGGTGGTCAGCCCAACCCGGTCCGTTGTCATGCAGTCGGGTCACTCGGGTCACCATATGCATGCACCTGACTCCCCTACTCGACTCTATATTGTTCTTCACATTGAGAAAAACGCCCATTCGACTGCCTCTACTTCATCCAACTGCCCTACTAGCTCATCTACCTTCACTTGAATTTTACTTCGCTGTTGCGATCTTCCAAGTCCAGAATTGTTGGTGAAATGATCATTTCGACAAGTTTCCCAGCACTAATATATATTCCTAAGTTTGTACCTAGCTTTGCTAATCATCATGACCCCTCGACCTATCCATGGGTTGGCTCTGCCACTTCTTCAAAATTGTGTGGGTCATCCTGCACACATAAATCCATTGGCTCAACTGCATATAAACTCCATCGCAATGTGTTGTTGTTCGAGTCATGTCCATTGAACTAACCACCTGACTCACCCCTCGCATTCCATCGGTGCCATCATGGGTCACCCGCACCAAGTGTGGGGTGCGCCCAACCTCCAACTACCGTTATATAATGCATGAATCACCTAGGCGCACATCTGCCTGAATGCCCAACACGGTTTCATAGTGCGCTCGCCCATTGCACATATCATCGCACAATGCGTCACATGACACATTGTAAAGGTAGGTGCCCACCAACACCGCGCGCCCGTGCACCCGATGTCACACATGCCATCTCACATCACCATTTCACATGACTCTAAATCATGGGTGTGACACTCTCCAAGCCACTAGAGCCCTCATAGCACACCATGCACAACTACATAGATAATTCCTCTTACATCCCAAAGCTCCATATCCCACGTTACTTGTCTTGGCAGCAATATTCGATTCATGCAGGATCATGATTTGATCTGTAAATTCATAGGTATTTGGCCATCTGAAACCACCCTCCTCTTCTATATTGCGCAAATATGGAATCCCAAAGCACACTATGAAGTAAAGATAGTCCCAAAATGCTTCTTCAGAGTAGTATTCAACCATCATGAATATTAGAAAGCTATCATGGAATGTGGCCCATATTTTCTTAGGTTAATAGGCCTTTTTCTGAGACATAGGATGACCAAGTTCAACCCAAACATGTAAGACTACCCTTGGGCTCTAGTCTGGATCCAGCCGTATTCACTCCCGTTTGAAAATGGGAACCTTGAAACCCTATAAGATATAGATAAAAATTTGGGTCAACTTGTCTACATGTCATAACAAACCAAGAATGGTTTCTACTTCTGTTGTGCAGAGATCTACACCTACATGAACATGTCAGGGTCACTTCCTAAAGAAATATCCCTCGAATAGTAAGACAGTGGATTCAAATTATAGACCACAATCATGTATTGTTTCATTGTTGTAAGTGCCATCAACATGGCCATCTCTTCAGATATTGTCCTTTAAATGTATCAAAACCAAAAACCCACCAAACAGGAAGACAAGGAGAGGAGGGTTTTACCAAACTTCCCAATAAAAAGTGTAAGAAAAAATAAAGGAAATGCACCCAACTCATGAAAGAAAGAAGCCACCAGTGGAAACATCTTCGAAGTATTAAGCGAACTACTGGAAGATAAAATTGACCAAGATCCAGAAAAGGAGAAACCAAAGGCTTAATTCCTTGATCCAAATCTGAATCCAAAATTAAAAGCTCCAATGGAATATCCAAGCCTACTTAAGAAATAGGCAACTCCAAATCCAAAGCTCTCAGTAATCTGACCCACAGAAGAGACTGCCACCATGGATGAGGATTACTTGGAATATCTCGAAGGTCTCGACATAATTATCCATGGAAGAATCCTACAAAAAAAAAACCCTGGATTACATCCCACCCAAGAAAATCAATTTTTTAGTAACAAAAATAAAAAATAAAGGCATCTCAACAACTTGTGGTTCAAGCATATACCTCTAAATATTGTAAGAAGAGCAACAAATAATTAAAAAAAAAGAGGTTGTAAAACCACCATGCTGCGCATAGATGTAGTTGGAAGGAAGTTGGTTGAATTAGGTCAATACAAAAAAATAATTAAGGTCGACGTCTCAAAAACCTCCCCCCATAAATGAATATTATATATTGGAATCCCAGGGGTTTGATTTCCCCCTCTAAGAATCACATTATTCGTCGGAAAGCGCAACAAGATATTCCAAAAATTCCTTTAATTCAAGAAACCAAGTGCTATGGAACTAACTTCAATATCTTTATGAAAAACATTTGGAGGCAAGCCCACACATAATAATAAAGTGTTAAATTTTCCTCTAGAGGGCTCATAATGTCTTGGAACTCTCAATCCATTCAAGAAGAGAAATATGCTCAGCACCCCAATGCCCTAATAGTCAAATTCCACCTCCTAGGCATTGATCAAAATGGCTATCTGACTAACATCTATGGTCCCCAAATTCCCTCAAGAATAAATGAAATGATACAATATCTAACAACCCTTTGTGGCACCCTCAACCCCAACCTCTAGATCATAGCAGGGGACTTCAACCTAATCCTCTCCCTAGGGAAGAAGAAGGGAGGATGCATGCATCTTCAGCCAAAAGAAGAGGAGCTAAAAAAATTCATAAAGGACTCCAATATGGTGGAAATAAATACATCAAATGGAATTTATACATGGAACAACAGGACGATAGGTGCTACCCATATATCCTCTCGTGTTGACATATTCTTAGTCGTAGAACATTGGCTAACAGGAAAAAATGATATTGCAATAAAGATCCTCACCTTAGTGGGCTTAGACCCCTAGCTAATCTCATTATCATGGTGCTCTTTGGATAAGTCTCTCAGATGCACTTTTTTATTTTAGCAATGCTTTCTAACAAACCCTGGAATAGTCATCAAAATCTAGCACTAGTTGTAGAGCATAAAAATCATGACACCAATATGTATATCTTCCAACAAAAATAAAAAAGAATGAAACATATTCTCCACAAATGAAATCAAGAATAATTTAGCAACATATTCCTGGAAAAGCTAATCCTAGAAGATAAATTATCCTCTCTCCAGTAGGTTATCATCTTAATGGGACACACAACATAACTCACACACCAGGAAGGCCTGCTCATGGAGCAATTAAAGGAATGCTACAAACAAGAAGATATCCACTCGAGACAAAAATATAGAATCTCTTGGCTAAAAGAAGGATAAAGTAACATGACATTTTTTCATCAGTCAACCATCCAACGGAAAGCCAATAATTGTACTTCATCATTGTGTCTGGATAATGGAGACAACATGGAGAATTAAGAAGACTTGGAATCCACTCTGGTCAGCCACTTCTTGAACATCCTCTTAGAACCTCTTATCCAAAGAGACGATGATATTAAGAAAATAACAGATCACATCCCTTGTCTTGTCTCACAACAACACAACACTACCCTCTTCAGAGAAATCAAGGAGGAAGAAGTTCATGAAGAACTATTTAGTATGCTATAAGGAAAGTCCCAAGGACCGGATGGCTTTACAATTTCCTTTTTCAAAATATGTTGGAACTTCCTGCATTAGGAAATTATTGACTTAGTAGAAGACCCTTGAGCTTCCGAATCCATTATGTTTGCCCTCAATGAAACCTTCCTCTCTCTAGTTTTCAATGAATAAAATAATTCTATAGCAAGTAAGTATAGGCTCATAACACTTTGTAATGAAATTTATAAAATCATCTCCAAAGTCATCACAAACTTCCTAAATCCCATTCTCCAAAAAATAATTTCCCCAGAGAAATCAGGTTATGTTGAAGGCAGGTAGATTTTGTACAACATGATTCTTGTCCATGAAACCATCCACTCCATCAAATATCTGAGGAAATCAAGCATGTTCATCAAGTTGGATCTTTCAAAAGCCTTTGACACCCTTAACTGGGACTATATAGAATAGATCCTACTTGCATTTGGGTTCATCCCTCCTTAGAACTCCTGGGTCATGTCCTTGATCACCTTGAATTTCTTCTTTATCCTTGTAAATGACACCTCATCAGATACCTTTCATCCCTCCAAAGGAATCAGTAAAGGTGATCCACTCTCTCCCTTTATCTTCATCTTTATGGAAAAAGGTTTAGGTATAGCGCTAAAAGTTTCCATCATACAATGATCTTTCTTTGGTATTAGATTCCATAAGAACCCCCCCTCTCTCATCAAAAATTTGTTGATGACACTCTCCTTTTCAATCACTACTCAATCAAGGAAGCTAATTCCGTTAAAATAATTTTGGACTCTTTCTCCACTGCCTCAAGCACAACCAACAAATTTTAACAAATATATAATATTCTTCATCCATACTCCCCTTGCCACCCAAAGGAATATAATACACATTATGGGCTTCTCAGTTGGAAATCTACCTTCCAAGTACCACGAAATACCCCTCTCAACATTTTCTACCAATTCCTTCTATAAAATTTAAAAGATAAAATCAATTGTTGGTCTTTTTGACCTCTAAACATAGTAGGCCAACATATTCTTCTTAAATTAGTCTTACAAGCTCTACCTTCCTATCTCTTTTTTTCCCTGTAATAAAATAAATGGGTCCTCAAGGTTCTCAAAATCATAAAGTGAAATTTCCTATGGGGAGTATCTCAAATCAAACAAAAAAGGACAATGGTCAAATGGGACACGCTCTTACTCTCAAAACCGGAAGGAAGGCTTGGAATAAAAGAGCCAAAAAAATCTAGCAAATTCATGGGAGCTAAGATCTAGTGGATATGGGTTAAGCACACCATAGAATCATGGGAAAAATATAGCACAAAAATTAAACTCATAAAATTGAGAAGAAAGAGTTTATCTACTTGAACTCACCCATCCAGGGTTCTCACATCTCGAATATGGAAAATGAAAACAAATCCATGATATGAAGTCACAATTTCTAGGATATAAGGGATGATTTTTTAGTGATATTTTAGATATACTCATGGAAATAAACCCCCAGTCTTAGCAGAGAGCTACAAGTCCCCCTCAATGAATAACAAGCTCATGCTTCCAAAAATTTGTTAGTTTCACAATACTAGAAAGAATACCCCTCTCAGGAAAGGTGCAGATGGATCCTCCCTACTCTAGCACAAGAGGAGGACACAAATCAAATTTTTCCTGCCTGTAGGAGGCTCTAGTTGGAAGAATGCTCAAAATTAAAAATGAACCATACATTTTAAGGCGGGGATAAAAAAATGCAGGTATTTTCAGTGTCAAATAGGTTTATTGCATTTACTCACAAACCAAAAATTAGGACCTGGGCCCATATTCGTCAAATTTATGGGCCCTGCACCTCTAGCCCAAGACGAGCATCTTTACTTGGATCCTTTTAAGGTGGAGCATCCTTTAATGGGAGAATATTACCAAACGAGACTTCATTGACCCCTCGTGGTGTTGCATGTGTCGATCCTCACAGGAATCGATTGATCATCTATTCGATTCTTATCCTCTCACCAGTCAACTATGGAAAAGAATAGAACAGGGATTTCACAAGAAATATAGAGAAGAGAACAACGTCACTTAGTCCTTAAATAACTGTAGATCGAGCCCTTTTCAATCCACCACTCTTAATAGACAGTGGTCCCTAAAGACCTTCATCTTAGTCTAGGAAATATGGAAGGAAAGGAATCGTCAAATTTTTGATGACAAAGTCCAAACAATGGAATTAATTTTTATGTCTCCACAAACATGTAAATGAAACATTACAGATCCACAAATGCTAAGAAAGGGACTTTCAAGGCTCTCAATGTAAGCAAGCAATTCTTGATTCGTGCAATTTCACCAAGCCTCCAAACACAAACATCAAACATCCAAAGCACACACCGATGGAACTGGATCACATGTCTACTCCTCCACCTATTTTATACAAGCTACACTATGATGGTGCCTCCAAGGGAAACCTCGGTCCCGCAGGCATCAAAGGCACTTTTCATAATTAGCATGGTGAGGTCATTCGAGCTTACAGAGGTTCACTCAGTTGGGAAAGCAACAATATGGCCGAACTAGAGGTACTCACGCAAGGAATAATCATACTCTGATCACACAATCTCCACCCCCTCATAGCAGAGGGGGGATCACAAGTGATCACTCAAATTTCCAACCACATACTTAATGGCTCTCCATATCATAAATTATTAAGTTGTTGGAACCTACACCATGGTGTTCAACGAATAGCAACAATCATTGCAGAAGGGTGGAAATTAATTTAGTTCACAGACTTTGACTAAGTTCACAAAAAGTTCTCTCTCAACTGTCACCTGGTTCTCTCAATTTCAAACCCTCATCTCTCAGGAGAAACCTCCCAGGGAGTCTGAAAGCCATTTAAATGTATCAAGAAAATAACAAGCCTTATGGGGACAACTCCGATGGTCCATACAAGCTCACAAAAATTATAATGCCTGTAACATTTTTGTTAATATAATTTGATCAACTTACTTAAAAAAAACGAGATATGATATAAAATGAAACATTTGATTCTAATAATTACAAAAAAGAGATATGATATAAAATGCAACATTTGATTCCAATAATTATGTTATAGGACATTTTTTCACATTTGACAGTAAGCCTCCTAATGGGATCACTCAACATCCTATTACCCCTTGTCATCATCTTTCACAAAGCCCTAAGCATGTCCCTTTCATTCCTAAGAATTCCAGCCCTAAACTGCTTCATTTGATCCAATTTTAGGGCCAACATTCCCTGGCCTCCTATTGGAGTGTGTTCAACTACATGTTTCTCCATTTTGGCCTGCATTGATCACTGGTGGGTTACTCTCCTTTGCACTTGTGTTGGTTATAGAAGCCAGGAGAATGATCGAGATTCTAGAAGCTTCATCTTCTAGGAGTTTCCAGAATTTTTTAAAACCATTTACCTTGGATAAACCATTCAGATCCTATCCTAATATATTTTGGAGTTTTCACCCCTTATCCTATGATCCCATCCCCCCGTCAAAGGTAGATCTCAATCCCTAAATTGGTAATTGGATAAGAACTCCCAACTTACCCCACTCCTCTATATATTTACATGCTTCCATATGCAAGAGGTTGGATTTTGGAGAATGATTCTGCCCTTATGATTCTGTAGTGAAAGGTTTTCATTTCATGCATTTAGGGTGACTGGAGGTACACATTGTGACAAGGAAAGGATAATACAACAACTTGGAGTATCTCTTCTACAACATCAACACCTATTTACGGTTGTGATATCCTTTAATTGCTATTAATGAAAATAATTATTTGTTTTCCTATATGTGATGTTGTTATTTCATATATTTTAATACAACTTTGGTCTATTGAATAAATTATTTAGATGATACTACATAGATCCCGTAGTTTCTTAGCTTGTGTTATTTGACTGCGCGTGTTCTATTTTTGGCAATCAAAGCTAGAATTGGAGCATTCAAGCTAAACAAGGAGCGAAGCGTACGACAGATCCCAGGTAGACCTCACTCCATCATCTACTTACTTTAAGGAAAATAATTAGGTTCCTTGTCTTTCTGATGTTCTAGGTTATCCACCAACGTAGGGGAGATACTTTTGTCCATAATCGTAAATCTTGTATAACAAATTGGAGACTCCACTAGGGAACAACGTATTCCCTTGGTGGTTTCCTTTTCCATTGTGTTTGATCACTGATCCATGTGGATATTGGTGGCCACCCACCTATTCCACCTAGACCTTCGGTTGGTTTCATTGGTTTCCTTGGCTATAAACGTATTTACTATTTTTAGCAGTTTTTCTGGTCCTGAACTTCCAGAGCAGTTTTGACCACCTAAACATCTTTTTTTGTGGTCCCTTGAAGGCCCGCAGGCATTAGCGAGAGTCTGCGACAAATTTTGTAGTACTCAGAGATATATTTTCGATGATATATTGTACATGCCAAATAGAGATAATATGACCAAGTTACGAGCCCAAGAAGTTGGCTGCCCAAATAATCCCAACAGGGTCCAAAAAATGTTGGTGTTTCATCTCCTAGGATTAGGGTTTTGGTTGTTTAGGGTTTTTATCGTGTTATTAAATAAAAAAAATTCCCTTGAGACGCATTTTAATGCAGTTCAAAGGAATGTAGCACCACATCTGTTCTCAGAGATAAGCAACCATCACTCGAGCAAATTTATTTTCCATTCTCTTTGTAAGAATTTTTCAATATATGATATTAATGAAATGAAGTTCTATTCCTGCTACATCTCCGTGTTTAAGTTTATTTATGTATTTTATTGTGTTCCTGCATAATTCTGGATTAGTGGTATCTGAGCGGTTTTCTCTTTCTCGATAGAACAAAAATACACTATGGTTGTTGTAGATTACTTCACCAAATGGGAAGAGAGCCATGCCCACATATAATAACATTGCAGATAACACCACACATTTTTTCTTCATCCATGTCATAACACAGTTCAGTTTTTCCAAGGAATTGGTATCTGATCATGCGAAACACTTAGAAAATGAACCAACACCTTGTTTTTTCTCATGAGTTCACGTCCCCATACTACCCTCAATCCAACGGTTAGGTAGAAGTTGTAAAAAACTTCCTTAAAACTAAGTTTCTACGTATGGTGAAAAATCACAAAACCAATTGGGACCACATGGTGTTCACAACCCTATGGGCATACCACACAACAGTCAAAGCATCTACAGGGTTCACACCCTTCCAGTTAGTCTATGGGGTGGAACTTGTGCTTCCCATGAAACACGAAATAACCACCTTACATTTGTATGTAGAAATTTTCACCAACACCAAACCTTTAGAGAAAAGGTTGATGCATCTGGAACTAGTCGATGACAGTCAACGAGAGTCTCTCCAACATAATGAAGCACACAAAAAGAGGGTCAAATCCTCATTTGATCGCAACATCGCCACTTGATCATTCATCAAAGGAGAGTTAGTTCTCTACTACGATGTCACCCAAGAATATTTAGGGCCTGAGAATTTTGAGACATTATGGAAGGGTCCGTACATCGTAAAACATTTCCTGCTCAAAGGGGCATACATAATATCAAATCTCGATGGGACCTGCCTAAAAAATCTCGTTAATGGACTCTACCTCAAAACATTTCACCCATAAAATAGGCTCAAAGTGCCCTATAATGTTTATGTATGCACCATAAAGAATTTTTATTATGACCATTTCATCATGGATTCACTCTAAAAACCACTCCCTCATCATGTGATGCAGATCGATCATCCGCTAGTCTATCATTACGGATTTGTTGATGGTGCCTCTTGTGGTTGTAGAACCTCGTGGTAGCAGCCTGTACCATATACTCTCTTAACCAGACACCCTATCTCACCAATGGACTATGTATCAGGTCAGCCACTAAGAATCAAGAAAAATACGACGTCGTCATAGGACTCTTGGTTGATGCCTCCCTCCTAGGTATCTGTCACCTATATGTATTCCTTGATTCCTAGCTAGTTATCTCGAAGTTGAATAAAACCTTTCAAGTTCATGATCCATGCCTTTTTCGAAATAATTTTCATCCGCAAAGGTTAGCTCGAAGTTTTGATCATATCACATTTACACATATAGCAAGGGATCAAAATCACATAGTTGATCGCATAGCTAACCAAGTCATAGACTACAATGTATCAGATATATACCATCAATCATAAACCATAAATCATCATATGCATCACATATATAATGAAGCACATGCATCACATACATCATATGTAGAAACAAGTAAACCAAGCACATCATGAAAGTCGTCAAAAATATCTCCTCATAAATACATCAAAACATATATAGGTACAAAAAATAACAGTAAATCCATTGGCTCACGGTCAGGAAAAATAAGTCCTCAAAATATAGGGGAGCATCCTCATAATGGGTGCTTGCCCTGTTACGTACATCAAAAAATTAACATCTAGGGTTAGGGCCCTTCTTCCCTCACCTCAGGTCCAATCTCTGCATCAGGAGCTAAAATAAGATGCGAAATATCCACCAACATCGTTATGCATCACAACAATAGTAGATGAGATTGATCATGTGCCATAATTATCTCCACCATGGCCTCATCAAGTCCCGCCCAACCCTCCTCGGGCCCTCCCTCACTCTCCTGAGGTCCAATCTCTCCATCAGGAGCCAAAATAGGACGAGTAGTGGCCACCAACATCGCTATGTGTCACAACACTAATCGATGAGCTTTATCACATTCCATTGTCATCTCCACCACACCCTCACCAAGTCTCTTCCAACCTTCCTTGGGCACCCTCGTCGTTAAGGCATCGATTAACTTCCAAAGCTTCTGACAGCACCTCTGCTGCCTCGACACGCTTTCTTAGTCACTCCATCTCCCTCACATCATTAGATATTTCCCCCTCCCCATAATTACCACTAATCTCAAGACGTCTGCGCTGCACCTACCTCTCAAGTTCTTCCCCCTCTTGAGGGTCTTGTCATCGTCACGATATAGAAGGACCACCAACCAATCCCATATGTCATGGAGCATTGCCTGCTAAGTAGGCCAATATTTTTCTACGTGGCCCTGAATATGCAAACAAAAAGACACAGTATCAACATCATATAAATAAATAAATAAACTTCTACAGATACACACTATCGAAGTTTAGGCTTCTAGATGGTCCTAAAATCAATTTCAAACTAGTGATTTTAGAAAAGTTACTTTAAACCATTTCATAAAATGAATTTTTTTGTATACTAAGGGGATATATTCAATTACATCTCATAAAATATTTGTATTCTCATTTTCTATAGGTTCGAATATATACAATGCAAAAGGTTGAGATTCTAAGTAGTCATAAAATTAGTTTCAAATGAGTGGTATTGCAATTGATTTTATATATTTCTACCTAAGAGGTTTTGGACAATGAATTTTTTAGGTATGAGGATACAAATTAAAGAACCATACAAAAAAATTATAGAATCATATACACACACCATCAATTTCATCAAACAGACATACTTAGTTTTTCCTCTTATCTTATTTTCCAACCTCCTTTTTCTAACATCATGATATCTTCTTTTATTTTTCTTCTAGCTTCTATAGCTCTTCCACTTTTCTGGTTGATTTAGATCCCATTTTTTTCCTTCTCTTTTTTCACTTGCTACTGTTAAATGATATTTTGGAAATTGAACAGCCACATTCATTCAACGTTCTCAGTCATTTCCCAATGTAATCGTCATTCCTTTGCATCATAAATATTTATTGTTGTTTGAATCACCATACAATCATCATTTTCTTCTATGTTCCCAAACTCATAATTATTTCCTTACACACATGACCCACTAATTCATCATAAAGTCCCTAGGGACATGTGAAATTTTTGCAAGTCGTGATCTATAGTGTTATAAAAAAGTTATAGCACTGTAATGGCAAGGTAGTGTTGCAGGAACAATGAAGTCACGTTAGTGTAACAAAAATGATGTCACCATACTGTAACAATAGGGTGGTGTTAAGAATTGTGTCACAACATTGTATTAGTGTGATGGTATTGTAGTAATGGTGAAGTTGCAACACTATAATAGCATTGATGTCACAACACTATAATGAGGAGGTGAGGTTGTAGAATGTTATCGTAGCACTATAACCATAGGGAAGTCTTGTAACAATGGTGAATTCATGGCATTGTAATAGAAACATTGTCATGGGACTCTAGAAACTTGATAGTTTCGTATCAATAGTGTAGTAACACTATGATAGTAGCTCAGTTATGAAAGAATTACGTATAAGCATTACAAAAACATGCAATGTCCTGATACTCTTGTTTCATCCTCTAAGCTACTAATTGAAATTGATCAATGGGACTTCTTGACGAAAAGTATGCTCCCGCATAAACTCATATCCATCTCTACCAATATCTATCAACCAACCAATATGCACTAGATTAAAGGAGCCATCATTGTCCAAGGTTTTTCCCAAATAACCTCTAGTTTTTCTTTTTCTTTTTTTAAGACCTCTTCGACCATAACACAATTGGTAAATCTACTATTTTCACCCAAAAAAAGAATTCCATTTTCTTAGACTTCAAACCTAGGATTAAAATACGCAATCTAGGAATATAATGATAGATAGGAAGTGGTTTAAAGCTAACTTCCTCGTAAATGTTTCTAACTGTATCAATTTATTGAAACTTAAAACCTATGGCAAGTATATGAAGAACAAGTGCATGCCCAATAAAATTGTACCAAAAATTATTAATCCAATGATTTAGATAGAGTTAGATTAGAACTTACCAATAAAGTCTTGCTTAATAATTTTTGAACTTGTTCCAAGTACACATCTTCCCCTGAAACCATTTTTTCATTCATATTTTCTTAATTACCCTATATGCATGATTATCTTTTTTTTTTAAATCATGAACTAAACTAAAAACTTTTCCACTTAAAAAACCTAAATTAAAAGCTTTGTTATTGAACTCCAAATTTTCACATAAATTTTCTTCCTACCACACCAATGTGAACCACTAGAAACCTCCAACATTGAGTTGTTCATGAGAAAAAAATATTAAATTAATCATTAATTATAGTTTGTGTGGATAAACTTGATCTTTAAGCACACCCCTCCAATTTTAAAACTAAATAAATTGTACATAGTAAACATAATAAAAAATCCATTTGGCCCTGCAAAAAGAAACCAGAAACAAAGCCCCATCACAACCCACTTTGTCATTTTTATACCTCACTGACCTCTCCACTCTTTCCCTACCTAATATACAAACCCTTTTCTAATCACATAGGTTGAGAAAACCTATATATGCTAAAAAAAAAAAAAAAAAAATCTCTAAATAATTCAACAACTCTTTTATAATATTTATAAAAATCGTAGCTAAAAGCTATCCAATATTGTATCCCACAGAAATCACTATCATCTTAACAAATTTGTAAATACATTATAATATATTATTTTAAAACAATGATTACCAAAACTACCAATATAAACAGTGTTGAAAATAATAACATAAAATATGTACCATATTTACAAAATTAATTTTGTACCATATTTATAAAATTATTTTTCTCCCTTAAATGTTTACATTAAAAAAATATCATCTTAACATTTTACATTTAAAAATTACTACCAAAACTTAAGGATATCATATGTGAAAATTTGTGATGGCTTTATCTTACATTTTTATTATAATTTTGTTGAAATATTTACGATTTTGTACTCTTTAAATATTTTGTAGTCATTAAATTTTAGATTATAATTTGTATTTTAAATTTCTAAATTTATATAATTACATTTAAAATTATAATATTTTTAAAAATTTAAAATTATAATATTTTTTAAAAATTTAAAATTATATATATATATATATATATAGATATATATGAAATTTATCTTAAAAGTCATTTTGATAATATTTTTTTAAATTTAAAATTATAATATTTTTTATAAATTTAAAATTATATATATATATATATATATATATATATATATATATATATATATATATGAAATTTATCTTAAAAGTCATTTTGATAAATAAATAAATAAACCATTTTTACACCTTTACCATTCTCATATTCTACGGGACTCCACCATGTGCCACTTTATAAATTCTCCATTTATTATTTTCTTGGTGGTCCCTAAAGCACTCTATTGATACCAATCAGAAAGATTCTTTACTTTCTCTGAATATAGTTGCATTAAATTATCGAGTTAATTTAACCTTTGTCCCTTATATTCCCTAGATATTATTTTAAACTCGGGTCTTTGCTTTAAGTGGTTCAATGTGATTTCGTGAACAGCATTATGATTAGAATGTTAAAAATAAAAAGGGAGGAGAGTTGGTATTATATAATAGATTGAACTCCATAAATTTTCAAATGATATGGAATATTTTTTTTAAATATATATTTTTTCCAAAATAGTAATTTTATGCCGATCTAAGGTGAGTTATTTTTTATGATTTTGATGCCTAATTAAAAAGTTAAAGGATATTTTTCTTTTTGAGATGAGTATAATTTTTAATATTGATAAAACAAAGTTTTGAGTAATTAATTTTAAAAATATTATTTATATAATAATTTGGAGAAAGTAACTTTATACCAATGTTAAAATGGATTTTGATTCTAAACTTACAGGTTTATACCTGAAATTGTGCAACATTTTTTTGGTAAAGAAGATCATGAAAATACTGCTTTTCATACCTTTAATTGAGGTAAATTTAAGCATTCATCTAGCTACTAAGACCTTGATTGAGTTTTTGAATAAGATTTTAATCAAAGATTATTGACAAAAAAATCAATCAAGTTGTTAGATAGTGTCAATTAAACCCTTGATCAAGGTGTTAAGTAAACCCTTAATTGAGATATAGAGATCGATCAAAGTCTTTTTTTAATTAGCCATGAAATCTTTTAGCTTGACTAAGCTATTTTTATTAACCTGCAAATACTTCGACTAAGGGCTTAATTAACCATCTCAAGGTATATTAAATAATCTAGTTAAATCGAGATTTATAAAGCCTTAATTGAGCTAAATTTCCTATTAAGTGTTTAAAATCCAGAAACATACCTTCCTTGTTATAGGATTTTCAGGATTTTCTACAACTACAACTTTTGGGATGAATCCCATTCACCTCTTTCATTTTAAGTGGTGTCATTTATGCATGTGGATTCGTTAATGAATCCCATATATATATATATATATATATATATATATATATATATTCATTTTTTTTCCTTTACATATTTTCACATAGTTCTAAAGGTACTCATATATTTTGTTTTGGACATAGTTTCTCTTAAAAAAAATTATTTCGATTATATATCAAACATTTAATTAATTGACAAGAACAAAAGTCACTAGTTAACTTTAAAAAAAAAATTGGAAAAAAATTTAATTAAATGTAAAATTTACAAATTAAATGAGAATTATTATATGATAAAAATATCATTACAAAAATATTACAATTCTCTACCTTTTTTTTAAAATGTTTTTTCACATTAAAATTTACTATGAATTTTAAGGGATTTGATTGAAATTCTATGTAAAGTGACAAATTTTCTTCACGACTTTCCACTAAAAACTGTCACATATATTCACGAATTCACCCTTAAGTGGAATTATCATATTGAGGAAATGATAAATAGAGGGTGGAAGTGTATTACTAATTAAAAAATAGTTATAAATAAAACAATCTTTGGGTTTGAGATAAGAAACAATTATCTTTGAGAATCTCATTACCCTTATTATCATATATGGCTATGAAGGTTGGGCTCCAACCTGGTGGAGAAAGATAGAGAAAATAAAAAAACATTTTATGACTTAGTCTTAAAATTGAAGTGAGTGTACCTACTTTTATCCTCCTTATAGAAGTGAGTTTGTACTCCATTTAAAACAGGGTTTTGACTACTTACTTTATGTATAATAATAAGTTAAACAATATGGAAGGAAATAAGCTTCCTAAGGTAGTTTCAAACTTCAATGAAGGCTCATGCATATTTGGAAAAAATATGCAAATCTTGGTTGAACCATGAAAGTATTTAGGAAGAGGTCAATTTCCAAAGTATAACAATACTAAAAATATTTTTACATCTAAATTTAAGGAGAAATTGTGGGATGATATATAATTATAGGATAAGATAAAATTAAGATATTGCAAGGAGATGATAAACTTGTTGGGTATGTGTAATATTCTCTCCACGATTAGTTTCATACATTGTATGTTGGATCGGGTGTAGTGGGGGGGGTCATAGGGGGATGAAATCCCCCTCTGTTGGGGAGCTTGCAGGGGGTGGTAACCCCCTTGCAGGATGGTCTAGGGCAGCTCCCAGAGAAATTTTTTCTTTTTTTGAGGATGTAATAATAGTTTCACAGACCCAAGGATGGGGGGTAGACCCAAAGATGGTGGGAAAAATTACCTATGGTTTTTTGCATGGGTTTTGCACATGGTTTTTTCCATTATGGTTTTTTCCCATGGTATTTTGTAGATCCAATCAAGGGAACTACACTTATGTTCTAATCCAAGGTTAATGGATTGGGATTTATCAATGCTTCGACATGTATATATATGTATTATAACATTGAAAGGAATCTGATGAAAAATCCGTTTCGTTTTCCAAGTTTGGGTTCTAGGAGAAAATCCCAGTGTGTATGCTTTTATCTTTATTTTCTCACCATTGAATTTTTTTTTTTAAGAATTCATTTGTAGGTAATTTATGTACATGGTTAAAACTGACACTTCGTGTTAGAGGAATTTCAATTTCAATGGGACACCTTTACTACTTAGGGGTTTTTCTCAGAGATGTGGTAGAATTTGTTAGAATGGGAGATCTATGGGATCGATTCTCGTGGTGAAAGAAGATGACGAAAAAATGGAAATATAGAGATTGAGAAATTCAATGGACAAATTTTTGAGCTATGGAAGGTCAAGATAGAGGATCTGTTGGTGGATAGAGATGATTGGATCATTGTAGATCCAAGTATGACACCAAGAGTAATGTCGGCAGAAGACTGGGTGAAGTTAGATCAGAAGGTGAAGAGCACAATAAAATTGTTTCTCTCATATTCAGTATTGTTCAATGTATCAAGGGAGGCTACAAAAAATTCTTTGTGGGACAAATTAGGGACTTTGTAAAAATTTAAGTCTCTGGTGAATAAATTGTTCTTGTGAAAAAAGTTGTATAACTTGAGGATGAAGGATGAAGACTTCCTGACGGAGAATCTAAATTCCTTCAATATTGTGGTAAGCCAATTTATATATGTTGATATTAAAATTTTAGATGAAGACAAGTGCATCAGTCTGTTGCATTCGCTACTAGACTCATGGGATAGACTAGTCGTTGCAATAGGTGGCAATACAAATACCTTGAAGTTTGATGAAATGGTCTTATTCTTGTTTTTGGAGGAGCTAAGATGGAAAAATATGGAGATCCAAAATGGATATGCCTTTATATGAGAGGATGGTCCCATAACAGAAAAAGATAAGTCCTCAAGTAGGAGATCTAAATCTAGAGGGAGATACAAATCTCCTAGAAAATCTATAAAGGTATGTTGGAAATTCAGAAAGGAAGGGCACTGCAAAAAGGATTGTAGATCTAAATATCCTAAGAAAGTAAAGGGATCTAATGATCCTCCTTTTTCTAATGTGAAAACCACCTCATTTGAAGGTGGAGATGTTTACTTGGATTCTTCATTGAGTACACATGTAGATCATGAGGCATGGTCGATTGAATCAGGTGCATCCTTTCACTTCACTCCCTATAGGGAGTGGTTCTACAAGTATGAGAAATATGATGGTGGTGATGTTGCAAAAAATTCAAGTTGAAGTTGCAAGGTGGAAGGATTAGAACACTTATTGGTTTTTTCTATATTCGTGCATTGGCTAATAATTTGATTTTTGTAAGCAAGATGGATGATGCGGGTGTAAAAATAGTGTTTGATAAAGATATATGTGAGATGGTTTGGGGAGCATTGTTATTGGTGAGAGGAGTTCAAATAGTAAATTTGTACAAGCTTATGGGTATTGCTGGGGAAGTCTACGTACTATGTCTCATTTATAGATGACTTTTCGAGGAGTACATGGATATATTTCCTTAGGAAGTAATCTAAAGTATTTGACAGGTTTAAAGAATTTAAGGCTCTAGTGGAAAAATCATACATATAAGAAGATTAAGGTGTCGAGGATTAATAATAGTGGAGAGTTCTTCAAGAAGGAATTCAAAGAGTTCTGTAAGAAGTGTGATATATCACGACAAAATACTACTCCATACACACCTCGAAAAAATGAGTTGTAGAAAGAATGAATAGGACGTCGATGGAAAAGGCAAGAAGCATGCTTAGTGGTGCCAGGTTAGGATAGGAATCCTGACATAGGTAGTGGATTCTACATGTTACCTATATAACATTTCACCTTGATTAGTGTTGGAGGACAAGACTCCACATGAGGTATGGACTAGTAAGAAATCCTCTCTCTCACATCTTAGGGTATTTGGTTGTGATGCATATGTACATGTTCCAAAGGAGAAAAGAACAAAATTTGTTAGTAAATATGAAAGGTGCATCTTTATTAGCTATAAGTATGGTTTACAAGGATATAAACTTTGGAACCTAGAAAGAAGTAAGGTTGTGTACAACCAAGATGTAGTGTTTAGAGAGGTGAAATATGTTATTAAATATAAATTCCTATCTATTGAATTGAAGGAGGAAGAATCAAAATCTACAAAAGAACAAGAATCAAAAGAGGAAGAGCAACATACTCTAGTTTTGAGAAGATCAGTTTGAGAGAGAAGGTAGCCAAAGAGGTATATTCCATCTTCTTTCTGTTCAAATTTTGATTTATCTATTATTGATGATGATCCCATAACTATCAAGGAGGCAATGGATTCAGAGGATGACAAACTTTGGAAGGAGGACATGGTTGAAGAAATGACATCCTTGGAAAAAAAATGAGGCTTGGGATCTAGTGGAGTTGTCGGTAGAAAGGAAACCCATTGGTAGCAAATGGGTGTTTAAGAAGAAGATGAATACATAAGGCAAGGTAGAGAAATAAAAATCTCTATCGATAGGAAAAGGTTATTCCCAGGTGTCGGGAATTTATTTTCATGATATTTTTTCTCCTATTTACAAGTTAGCTTCTATTAGATTACTTGTATCTGTTGTTGTTGCTTTTTATTTTGAGGTAGAATAGATGGATGTGAAGACAACATTTCTTCACTAGGATCTAGTATAATAGATCTACATGAGGCAATCTAAAGGCTTTATGGTGAAGGGTAAGAAAGAATTGGTATGCAAGATATCGTATCAGAAATTTGATGCATATATGTTACAGGGACTTGACTTCTCAAGGAGAAAAACATATAATTGTGTCAATTTTAAATTAATTGGTGACCATGTTATTTATTTGGTCTTGTATGTGGATAATATGTTTTTGATTGCAAATGATAAAGAAATTATCCATGATTTTAAGACCAAATTGTCCTCCAAATTCAACATGAAGAATCTTGGTGCTGGAAACTATATTTTGGGAATGGAAATCAAACAAGATCACACAAAGAGGAATATCTGGTTAAACCAGAGAAATTATGTCGAGACAATATTGCAGAGGTTTAATATGCATGATAGTAAACCGACCAAGGTTCATATTCCTGTAGGTGTAAAGTTATATGTTGAACAGTGTCCCAAGATACAAGAAGAGGAAGATGACATGTCCCATGTTCCATTTGCGAGTGCAATGGGTAGCCCGAGGTATGCAATGGTTTGCACCAAACTAGAAATTGCACATGTTGTGGGAGCATTAAGCAGGTTTATGTAGAAATTAGGGAAGAAGCATTGGACAATAGTGAAGAATGTTTTCAGGTATTTGTGTGGCATTAGTCATTATGGTTTGTGCTACCAAGGAAGACTACGATTTGATAGATTTTTGGACATCCGTGGCTTTTTTGATGCAGACTCGACTAGAGATCTGGGTCAGAGAAGATATACAAGTGGGTATGTGTTTAACCTATTTGGAGGAGCAGTCAGTTGGATGAGCAAGAGACAACCTATAGTGGCACTTTCAACTAGAAAGGTGGTATACATGGAAACCACTCATGCAAGCAAGGAATCATTTTGGTTGTAGAGATTGTGTTCAAGTATGGGGTTGGTACAACAAGCTGTAAGGATAGACTGCGACAACCATAGCGCAATTTTCTTGGAAAAGAACCCTTTTTATCATTCAAAGTCAAAGTGCATTGATGTTTAGCATCAGTTTGTGAGGAATATGGTTAAGGACAATAAGGTGTTGCTGGGAAAGGTGGACACTTTGAAAAATGTTGCAGATGCATTGACGAAGTATATGAGCAATAATATTTTTTCTTGGTGTAGAGAAAGAATGGGCATTACATCCCTGGACTAATGACTAAGCTCTCCTGCAACTCCCTGTATGGAAAGAAAACAACAAGTGGGAGAATGTTGGGTATGTGTTATATTATTTCCATGATTAGTTTAACGCGTTGTACATTACACCAGGCATAATGGGAGGGTCATAGGGGGCGTAAGCTCCCCGAGGAAGCACCCTGAGAAATATGTTTCTTTTATGCAGACTAAAGGATGGGGGGTGGACCCAAGGATGATGATTTTTTTCCAATGGTATTTTGTAGATCCGATCAACAAAACTACGTTTATGTTCTAATCTAGGGTTAATGGATTAGGGTTTATGAATTCTTGGACATGTATATATATGTATTGTAACATTTAAAGGAATATAATGAAAAATCAATCTGGTTTTCCCAATTTGGGTTTTAGGATAAAATCTCTGTATTTATATCATTTTTTATGTTCTCGTCATTGTATATTTTTATGTTTTAAGAATTTGTTTGCAGGTAATGTTTGTATAGGATTAAAACCTACAAAACCCTAATCTAGATTATCAACCGTATCTATTTATTTTAGTTGGCCTAAAGAGAAAAACAACATTCTTAAATTAAGAACACACTCTCACAAGCTCCAAAGTGAAATTGAGCATCTAACAATTTTTAAAATACACCGATGAAAATATTTTGCCGTCTTGATGATGCTTGAAATATTGATTTTTTTTCTTAAAATATCATACTTATTGAAAAAAAGAGTTTAATGGATACAAACATTATTTTTGAATTATGGTAATTACTTGTGAATATATATTATAGTTCTTTTATCTTCATAAAGCAAAGAAATTTCATAAATTCAACCAATAACCATGAAAGTAGAGATCACAATGTTGAAAACTTAGGATATGTGAGATCACGTGTGTAAGAGAGAGATGTGAGTGATAAGCGAATGTGTAAAATGAAATGTTTCAAGTGTATTTTGTACTCAAGATACCCAAGGGAAATGTATCCTTGTAAATTAGATCACGTCTCTTTGTAAATCAAATTCTAGTAAGTCTGCACATTTACATTTTTACTCATATTTGTTAAAGTATTGTAAAACACATAAATAATGGTGGGTAGTAACTTCTGGTAAGTATATTTATTTATATCGTGTTCTTTATCTTGTCTTTTACCTAAATACTTGCTTAATTATGGTGGGTAGTATGGATATTTTTTAACATAAAAATTAAATTTTATAACAAACCAAATAATTCTTTATCTTTTTTTACTTCCAGTAAATCTATATTATTTATGTTAAATAATAATCAATATCATTAAACATTTAAATAATGATATATAAATATTAAATCTAAAGTTATTATCCAATTTTAAGGTCACTGCCAACACCAAATTGGTATATGAGTGTATGAGACTCCCTTCTTTGTGGGACAAGGGGTCCACCTCCCCGCAACTATTTGACTGCTAAGTCTACCAAGGCATACATAACTCTACCCCATCTCGGTTTGAACTATGACCTCTTAATAAGAAACACATGCTCTGAACCATTAAGCCCACTCAAACTATATATATATATATATATATATATATATATATATATATATATATATTCAATCAACATGGAGTGTCTTCCACCTAAATTCAACTTTAGGTATATACAATATTAAAACTAACTTAGACCTAAACATAATCTAAACTAACTCCAAGATAAAGTCAATATGATTTCCTTTAAATGTATGCATATATATATATATGTTAATGGGACACACCTATTTTAAATGTATGCATATATTTGTTAATGGGACACACCATTACTTGCTTCGAGTCTCTTCAACTGTGACTACAGATATTTGGTATCTACATATGAAATTTTTCAAGAGAAAACAAAGTGACGCTAGTTTATTTAGGATCAAGAAATTTAGAGAAGTGGTAAGGTTTAAAGACCACAATTACTCTATTTAATTATAACTACATATATTTGGTATTTTCATATAAAATTTTTCCCGAGAAAACAAAGTGATGCTAGTTACGCTGGATTACTCTTTAGATTCATCGTTTCTGACAGAATTTGAACAAATGTAAAAAATACTTCACTTTCAATTATATAATAAAATTTAAAGACCACTCTTGTTACAATCTTACCATCTCAATACCATGAGCAAAACTATAAACATAGAGTTCGAAAACTATATAAGTAGAATAAAGTTTTGCCCAAACCACCATACTTTTGGTACTCTTTATATATATATTTTATGAAGAAGGATTTGAAAATTCCATTCCTTGAACATATATGCGCTCAATTGAATAATGTGTACTCAATTGATCGGTATCCCAAAAAGAGTACATTATAATAAATAATCAAAATATGCACTGTATAGATAAGCAGGTCTTGCTTAAGAAGGATGAGCTTTCCCAGGGATTGTCCCACCACTGCATATAAAAATATCTGAAGGGACGTGGGTTTGCTTTTGACAGTTTTTTTAATATTAATATTACGAAAACAGATAGAGAAGATTAGTAACCTGACGAAATAAAGTTTACCCAAACTACCTTAACACTCTTAGTACTGTTTTTTATATGTATTTTATGAACAAGGATTTAAAGATTCCTCTCGTGAGATATGGATGTGCTGAATTGAATACTACACACTCAAATCGATACTCTTAGTACTATTTTTTATATGTATTTTATGAACGAGGATTTGAAAATTCCTCTCCTCACACATATATGTGCGGAATTGAATACGATATACTCAAATGGATATATTTGTTAATGGTAAAAAGGCCTGGACACCATTCCAATCAATTTATCTAGAGTGTTTTTTTATTTTAAATAGATTTATTTCAGATGAATATAATGGCCAACACCATGAATTTTAATAAATATGGAGTTTGAAAATCACTAATAGAATAAAGTTAACTACTAATAACTTAATAGTTTGATTTTAATACAGTTAACTATTAATTATTAATTAATAACTTGATTGACTAATGTTAATTATTAATAATTTAATAATTTGATAGAATAAAAGTTAATTATTAATAATTTGTCTAAGCCGAAATTTAGAGGTATCTAACTCGTTAAAATTATTTTGGAATCAGTGACACCAAATTTTTTATGGCAAGATTTTTTTGCCCACAAAAAAATTGGAACCAGTTCTCTTTTTATCAAAAATATCTTAGCACACTCTTCACCATCAAACCAAACTCCTTAAGCAACACTCTTAGTACCAAACTCAAAAATATGTTAACAACACACTCTTCACGATCAAACCAAACCCAGTAAGCAACACTCAGGTAATTTTTGTATAGGGTTAAAACCTACAAAACCCTAATCTAGATTATCAACAATATCTATTTGTTTTAGTTGGGGTAAAGAGAAAAACAACATTCTTAAATTAAAAATACACAGGGGTTTTGGTTAAACGGTGATGAGGCAGGCTGTTATAGTACTCATCACAGGTTCAATTCCCTTCCTCAATCTGGACATGTTGATGAAAATAGAGTTTAAAAAAAAAAAAAAAAAATGACGTTTGGGGAACACACCTTTTCACTGAGGGCGTCCTGTATGAAGAGGGTGTCGTTGTAAACACTGTTAACCACTTCAGAAATATGTGTGCCGCTGGTATCAAAAAACCCTTCTTCCTGCCTGAGGACAACTCTCAGATACTTTCTGCGCAGCACAGATGCCTGTCTTTCTATAGTCCTTGTCCAACAAAAACCCTCTGAAACACATGGCCAGTGTTCAATAAACTGCTCTATACTTTAAATCCACACACAACCTATATCAGAATAATGAATAAACAATAAGCTAATTGAGAGTATAAAAGGTTTCACCTATAAATGCTGCAACCCATATTCCAGCTGCCAAATACAGGAACGACACTATTTGCTGCATCATGACCACACCAATATCTTCAATTATTAATTTACTTAACCTAAGTAACAATATAAAATTCAGAGATAAGGCATCTGCAAATGTTTTACCTTGTTCATTGTGTTCAGGAAATCACTATGCTTGGGAGCAGGAAGATTAGATCCTAGACTATTTATTAGTCCACTGAGGATAATCAAAATGCCAGCGCCCCCTAGAGATCCATCAGCTATTGAACCCAAGGTGCCAAACAACATCATCAAAACATCTACCCAATCGGCATATATGAAAATCTTGCATTTTGACATGCTATATGAGTTGTTTGAACTCCTCTCTTGCTTTGTATCAACACTACCTGCCATAGGCCAGAGGCAGATATTGGGGTGATGAGATTTATTCGCAGGCTGATGACTACCAAAATGTGTACATCTCCTCTCATCAGAGAACTTATTTATAGTTTTATTCCATTGCCAATTTGGCAGAGACCTAAATCTTTTCCTCACGTTTGAAAGGTTGTTGTCGTGATTTTCATGGTTTGTTATTGAAATGTGATTTCAGTCAGTTATTCACATGTGAGCATGCAGCCTTCCCGCCCGCCAAGCAGCCGGCCTTTGCCACCATCTGGGCGGGAGGCCGATTGGCGACGCCACCACGATCAAAAATTTTTTTTTTTTTTAATTTGATTTTTTTAATTTTTTTTTTTTTCTAATTCAAAAAATTTAAAATTGTTTTTTTTTTTTAATTCAAATTTTTTATTTTTAATTTAATTTGCTTTAATTTGTTTTGTTTTTTTTTAAATTTAATATTTTAGATTAATTATTTTTTAAAATTTAAAATTTATTTATTATTATTAAATTTTAATTTAAATTTTTTTTTTTTTAATCTTTTAGTTTATTTAGTTTTTCATTTTTTCATTTTATAAATTGTTTCATTTAAAAAAAACAGTAAATTTATGGATATTTGTTTTTTAATTATTTGCACGTGGTTTTTTTTATTTTTTTGTTTTTTAATGATAGTTTTTTTTTTATTTTAATTTTCTTTTTCAATTTTCAATTTTTTTTTTGTTTTTTGTTTTTTGTTTTTTTTTTTTAATTTTAAAATCTGTATTTTTTTCTTATTATTATTATTATTATTTTATTTAAATTTTTAATTTTTTTTTCTTTTGTATTTTATTTTTTTATCTAAATTTTAATTTTGTAATTTAAATTATTTTTAAATTTTCTAATTTAATTTTTTTTTTTAATTATATGGTTTTTTTTAATAACTTAGAAAAAAATGTTTTTGATGTTTTTATTTATTTATATTTTTTTGGTTAATTTTTGTTTTTTTGCTTTAAATTATGTGTTTTTTTTTCAAATTTTGTCATTTCTTTTGATATAATTTTTGATTTTTATTTATTTATTTTTTTGGAGTTAATTTTGTTTTTTTATATTTTTATTGGTTTTTTTATTGCTTTTATATATATTTTTTTTATCTAAGTTTTGTGCTGCATCAATACGTTTCAAAATTAGCATGAAAATCACTAACATTTTAAAACAAATATTCATACTTCATAAATAAAAATATTAGAGTGTCAAAAATGTGCACAGAAAAAAATGGTGATTCTGCATCACCACTTTTCAAAATCGGGCGCTTTTTATGCTACCAAAAAAAAGTAGGTAACAGTGCGGTTACCTATTTCATCGGTAACAATGTTATATCTACATGAGGCAATCTAAAGGCTTTACAGTGAAGGGTAAGAAAGAACTAGTATGCAGGATATGGTATCAGAAATTTGATGCATATATATATTATAGGGACTTGGCTTCACAAGGAGAAAAACATATCATTGTGTCAATTTTAAATTAATTGGTGACCATGTTATTTATTTGGTCTTGTATGTGGATAATATGTTGTTGATTGGAAATGATAAAGAAATTATCCATGATTTTAAGACCAAATTGTCCTCCAAATTCAACATGAAGAATCTTGGTGCTGGAAACTATATTTTGGGAATGGAAATCAAACGAGATCACACAAAGAGGAATATCTGGTTAAACCATAGAAAGCATATCGAGAAAATATTACATAGGTTTAATATGCATGATATTAAACCGACCAAGGTTCATATTCCTGTAGGTGTAACTTTATCTGTTGAACAGTGTCCCAAGATACAGGAAGAGGAAGAGGACATGTCCCATGTTCCATTTGTGAGTGCAACAGGTAGCCCGAGGTATGCAATGGTTTGCACCAACCAGAAATTGCATATGTTGTGGGAGTATTGAGCAAGTTTATGTAGAAATTAGGGAAGAAGCATTGGACAATAGTGAGGAGTGTTTTCAAGTATTTGTGTGGGATTAGTGATTATGGTCTGTGCTACCAAGGGAGACTAGGATTTGACAGATTTTGGACATCCGTGGCTTTTTTGATGCAAACTCGACTAGAGATCTAGATTAGAGAAGATATACAAGTGGGTATGTGTTTAACCTATTTGGAGGAGCAGTCAGTTGGATGAGCAAGATACAACCTATAATGGCACTTTCAACTAGAAAGGTGGAATACATGGAAACCACTCATGCAAGCAAGGAATCATTTTGGTTGCAGAGATTGTGTTCAAGTATGGGATTGGTACAACAAGCTGTAAGGATAGACTGTGACAACCATAGCGCATTTTTCTTGGAAAATAACCCTTTTTATCATTCAAAGACAAAGTGCATTGATGTTTAGCATCAGTTTGTGAGAAATATGGTTGAGGACGATAAGGTGTTGCTGGGAAAGGTGGACACTTTGAAGAATGTTGCAGATGTATTGACGAAGTCTATGAGAAATAATATGTTTTCTTAGTGTAGAGAAAGAATGGGCATTACATCCCTGGACCAATGACTAAGCTCTCCTGCAACTCCCTATATGGAAAGAAAACAACAATTGAGAGAATGTTAGGTATGTGTTATATTATTTCCATGATTAGTTTAACACATTGTACATTGCACCAGGCATAATGGGAGGGTCACAAGGGGTCATAAGCCCATGGGGATCAAGGGAACTACGTTTATGTTCTAATCCAGGGTTAATGGATTAGGGTTCATGAATGCTTGGACATGTATATATATGTATTATAACATTTAAAGGAATATAATAAAAAATCAATCTAGTTTTCCCAATTTGGGTTCTAGGATAAAATCTTTGTATTTATGCCATTTTTTTTTCTCGTCATTGTATATTTTTATGTTTTAAGAATTCGTTTGCAGGTAATTTTTGTATAGGGTTAAAACCTACAAAACCCTAATCTAGATTATCAACAGTATCTATTTTTTTTAGTTGAGGTAAAGAGAAAAACAACATTCTTAAATTAAGAACACACTCTCACAAGCTCCAAAGTGAATTTGAGCATCTAACAATTTTTAAAATGTCGTCTTTATGATACTTGAAAGATTGATTTTTTTTTCTTCTTAAAATATCATACTTATTAAAAAAAGAGTTTAATGGATACAAACAATATTTTCGAATTATGGTAATTACTTGGGAATATATATTATAGTTCTTTTATCTTCATAAAGCAAAGACATTTCATAAATTCAACCAATAACCATGAAACTAATGTAGAGATCACAATGTTGAAAACTTAGGATATGTGAGATCATGTGTGTAAGAGAGAGATGTGAGTGATAAGTGAATGTGTAAAATGAAAAGTTTCAAGTGTATTTTGTACTCAAGATACCCAAAGGACATGTATCCTTGTAAATTAGATCAGGTCTCTTTGTAAATCAAATTCTAGTAAGCCTGGACATTTACATTTTTACTCATATTTGTTAAAGTATTGTAAAGCACATAAAGAATGGTGGGTAGTAACGTAAGTATATTTATTTATATCTTGTTCTTTATCTTGTCTTTTACCTTATCTTTTATGAGACACACCTGGTTTAAATGTATGCATATATTTGTTAATGGGACACACCTCAGTTTTTGGGGGCCTCAACACCATTAATTGCATCAAGTCTCTTCAACTGTGACTATAGATATTTGGTATTTGCATATGAAAATTTTCTCGAGAAAACAAAGTGATGCCACTTACGTTGAACGCGTTTTTATTATAAAGTTTATGTTTGGGATCATACTTTTCAGATTCATTGTTTTTGACAAAATTTGAACAAGTGTAAAAAATACTTCACCTTCAACAATTTATTTAAGACGAAAAAAAAAACCTTCTTTTACATTGTCATATATAAATGCTAATTTATTTAAGATAAATTTTTTTAGAGAAGTGATAAAGTTTAAAGACCGTTACAATCTTACCATCTCAATACCATGAGCAAAACTATAAACATAGAGTTCGAAAACTATATAAGTAGAATAAAGTTTGCCCAAACCACCATACTTTTGGTACTCTTTATATATATCTTATGAAGAAGGATTTGAAAATTCCATTCCTTGGACATATATGCGCTCAATTGAATAATGTGTACTGAATTGATCGGTATCCCAAAAAGGATACAATATAAAACATAATCAAAATATGCACTGTATAGATAAGCAGGTCTTGCTTAAGAAGGATGAGCTTTCCCAGGGATTGTCCCACCACTGCATATAAAAATATCTGAAGGGACGTGGGTTTGCTTTTGGCAGATTTTTTAATATTAATATTACGAAAACAGATGGAGAAGATTAGGAATCTGACGAAATAAAGTTTACCCAAACTACTTTAACATTCTGAGTACGGTTTTTTATATGTATTTTATGAACAAGGATTTAAAAATTCCTGTCCTGAGACATGGATGTGCTGAATTGAATACTATACACTCAAATGGATACTTTTAGTACTATTTTTTATATGTATTTTATGAAGAAGGATTTGAAAATTCCTCTCCTCACACATATATGTGCTGAATTGAATACGATATACTCAAATGGATATATTTGTTAATGGTAAAAAAAGGCTGGACACCTTTCCAATCAATTTATTAGAGCGTTTTTTTTTAATCTTAAATAGATTTATTTCAGATGAATATAATGGCCAACGCCATGAATTTTAATAAATATGGAGTTTGAAAATCACTAATAACATAAAGTTAACTACTAGTAACTTAAAGTTTGATAAAATAAAGTTAACTATTAATTAATAACTTGATTGACTAAAGTTAATCATTAATAATTTAATAATTTGATAGAATAAAAGTTAATTATTAATAGTTTGTCAAGCTGAAACTTAGGGATATTTAATTCATTAAAATTATTTTGGAATCAACCACACTAATTTTTTTTCAAAATTTTTTGCCCACAAAAAAATTGGAACCAGTTATCTTTTTATCAAAAATATCTTAACAGCACACTCTTCATCATCAAACCAAACTCCTTAAACAACACTCTTAGTACCAAACCCAAACTCAAACTCAAAAATATATTAACAACGCACTCTTCACCATCAAACCAAACCAAATAAATAACACTCTTAATACCAAACTCCGTGAGCTAACACTCTTAGTATTAGTACTATTATTACTGCACTCTTACTACTATTATTACTGTTAGTACTATTATTTTTTATATGTATTTTATAAAATAGGATTTGAAAATTTCTCTTATGAGACATATATGTGCTGAATTGAATACTGTGTACTCAAATGCCAAGATTTAAAAAAAAAAATCCAAAATCATCATGTAAAGAGTCTGTGATTGGATCAACCTCTAACATTTATGCCCCAGTTGGGAGCAGGCAGATGCCCCATCAAAGCCATGGATCTGAAATAAAACATACACTGGAGAAAACCTACTTGGAAATAAATGGCAGCTGGTAGTTTAAGTAGAAGTGAAGTTGATATTGTAGACCTTTTGTCCAGTAGGGTAGAAGAGGCCGAAATCTCTTTCGAACTCCTGCCCTGGCTTTAAATCCTCATTAAACAGCGCAAACAGATAGACTTCCATGGGCATACCGGGTCTCTTAGGAGTGCCAGCATCTGACAGAACATGGGCCACGAGATTCGAATTATAAGTGATGGCGTTGTCGGGGTTCTCGGCATCTTTGTTGGGGCCTGACCACGGCCACCCGGTCTCCGTAACGACCACGGCAATGTCAGCGTGGCCGAGCGCCTCCATGGCAGAGAACAGGGCATCAACGGTCGCGTCGAAGAGAGTGCTGTAAGCGAGACCGTCGCTGTCAATGAAGGAAGGCGCCGGTGAGGTGAAGAGCGCGTACTGGAGCGGGATGTCGACGGGGTTGTCCAGGTAGCTGAAGAAAGGGTATACGTTGGCCATCAAGGGAGCCCCGGTCTGCGCGAGGAAGTCCAGGAGTGGCCTTATGATGTCCACGATGTCGCTATCGAAGGCGCCCTGCGAGGGCGGGTAGGAGCTCCCGAGCACCGATGCAGCGTGTGGCGACGAAACCTTGATGGCGTCCCGGAGCCCCGCCGATTGAAGGGCTTCGTAGATGTTTTGCATTGCCGGCACCAGGAAAGGCGCGTACTCGGGATTGCTGTGCAGAACCTCGTTGCCCACCGCGATGTATTCGATCCGGGTCGCAGGGTGGAAGGGCACAACGTTGCCCTGCACCCACCCTGCGGCTGCCTCAGGGTTGCTACCGAGGCTCTCCAATAACTCGTTGGGGACAGCTGTGATGAGTTTGATCTCCGACCCTGTGAAGGCTTGAAGGACCGCAGGGTCTGAGTCGAACAACCTCACTTTGCTGATGTTGTTGGCCTTCAGCAGGCTTACCACATCTGCAGGGGATGGCAAATTGTCGGCCACCCGTCCGTAGCAAATCCCTACTGTTCCAGCTTCTGCAAAACCCAAAACCCAAAACCCAATAATTTCATCAATTAGATGTGATTATCACTAAAAAGTTATATATACATTTTATAGATTATAGAAGCCAAATTCTTAATAATTTGAAATCAGAAAACTTTTGAAAAACACTAACTAAATATTCTTTACATTTTGAGTTTGTTCAATAATTTTCTCAAATTCTCTTAAAAATAAAATAATATATGAAACCCTACCCATTAGAAGAACCAATTTCTGCTATTGCTTTCTGCTATTGTCTACGATGATAATTAGAGTATCTTAGTTTTATTTATAATTCTTATAATGAAAAACTGTAGAAATCGTCACTCTCTCCCTATGAAAACTTCTTACAATGAACAACTGTGGAAATCTTCACTCTCTTACAATGAACAACTGTGGAAATGCTCACTCTCTTATTTAGAAATCATTTTACAATGAACGAACAACGGTAGAAATCGTCACTCTCTCCATAATTTATAACAGAAAAAACCATATTAATATAAGAACACAACGTCAAATTATGGTCCTTAGATACAGTCATCTATACCTATTGAGTCATCTATAAAAACTGTTTCAAATCCAGAGATTTAGAAATTCTCTAAAAATTCAATATTGAACTCATTTATGCAATCAAAAATATAATTTAATTAAAAAAATTACAGAATTCAAATTAAAAACTCAAATATAAAATCACTGATTGCTATTTTTACCTGCATAGAAAGAGCAGAGAAAATTAATGCAGAATACAAGAGCCTGCAAGGTACAAAGTCCGCGTTTGAACGAAGCCATAACGTACTTTAAAAATATCAACCAACAGTTACACTAACAATTCGATGGCAGATTTGAAGTTGTCTTCCTCTCCTGACCATTCTTTGAACGAGCACTGCATTTGAATTTGGAGGAAAACTGAAGTTATATAAATAAGAGCCGAATTGAATTGAATTGAATGGAATGCCAGTGAGAGTTAGATTAGAAGTGGAAGAATACTTTTGGTCCAGGTGGAAAAGAGAAAGGTCAGGTATCTGAGGTAGAACCTGCCTCTCTCTGTCATTTCATTTTGATGCCCCCAGCTACCCTGTCAACTAAAAAATAGAACAATTCGAACCTTATTGTTCCTTCTGTCTCGAATTAATTATTAAACTATTGGGACCCAACGAATAACAAAGGCTGTCTAAATGGTTGGTCAGCTAGTAACGTTTTTCCTATAACATCAACAAAACAAATGAAGCTCGTATGGTCACAAAATCAGTGTGAACTTGTATCATTGCAATTCTGAGACTTATTCCTATGTTCACAAAATAACTGAGTTAAAACTAAAGGATTTAATCATAAGAACTTAAATATTTTAAAACCAAAGGATTCCACCAAAAGAAAATTAATTTGGTTGCTCTTTTTTTATTTTATTGTTACTTTTAATTAGAATAAGAAATCTATACACTTTGAGTGGGCCTACTGGTTAAGAGCATGTTTTTTCTTCTAAAAGGTTACATGTTCAAAACTAGAGGGAGGCAGAGTATGTATGCTTTCATAGACTTACAGTCAAATTGGTTGTGACTTTAAAATTGGATAACAATAATAATAATAATTATTATTATTGCAGCAATAGGATGTTAAAATAAAAATATTGTTCTATTATTATTTTGAAGTGTTTTTAGTGTTAAGCCAACTTAGATCCATTTTAACTCTAGATTTATCAAGTGCTGCGAGAGATTAAATCTCTCGAGGTGCAAACCTTTTTTTTAGTGCATTTGCACCTACAGGAAATGTTTGCACCTCGAGAAATTTGATCCCACTAGGCACTTGAGAGATCTAGGGTTAAGATGGATCTAAGGTAGTTCCAGCGATACGTGGCCAAAAAAAATATGTGAAATATCTAATTCTTCTAATCATTTTAAATATGTTAAATATCTGTAAGATTAGTATGATCACTTTATTTTTAAATTTTCTTAATTACTTCAGTTTTTTGAGATAATAGAGATTGTGAATAACATAACTCATGAATAATGATGAAATACAAATTTTGAATACAAAGTGATAATCTAACAATGTTGAATGAAAGAAAATGATAATAATGAGAATGTAGTTGATTACAAATAGTCTTTATTGTGATCTCAAACTATTTTCTTCTACTATCTTTATTATCACACCTCTTAGTTTTTCTATATTTTCATATTGATCATATGAAAAGGGAGGTTGAAATCGTATACCATTCAAATCTTTAACTCACACTATTATAGTAAATGTAATGTCTTGTCTCTCTTACTCTCTAATATTAATAGCAATTTTCTCCAAAGTCAAACATTGTGACTTATGGAGTATTTAACCTGAGTAAGTTTCAATGGTAGTTGTTTTTTATTGCTTCGTTTGAATGTAAAATGACTAATGATTTTGAATAATGGAAAATGAGAATAACAATAATGTAGTCAATTACAAATAGTTTACAGTTTCAAGAAGAAAACGTTTCGATTATGTGAACATTTTATTTGAGATGAAAATTCAAGTATTTTATTTATGGTTGAATTACTATAACATAGAAATCAATTTGCCCATTGTCAATACTTTTTTTTGTTCTTACATTGAAATCAATGCAGAATGTTAATCTAAATACCTTGAAATTGATGTACATATATATAGTTACATCAAATCAGCAATCAACATCTTCATTAGAATCAATGCATCTAATGTAAAAAATCAAATATGATGAGAAATCAACATATACACTGAAATCAATGCATCTAATGCTAGCAATCAAATAGAATTAGAAATCAACATCTACACTAAAATCGATGTATCTGATTTAAACAATCAAATAGGATTAGAAATTGACATCTACATTCAAATCAATGTATTTAGTGTTAGCAATCAAATAGGAATAGGAATCAATATCTGCAATCAATCATTGCATTGAAATCAATGCATCTAATGCAAACAATCAAATAGGATTAGAAATTAACATCTTTACTGAAATCAATGCATCTGATACAAGCAATAAAATAGAATTAGAAATCAACATCTACACTAAAATCAATGCATCTAGACTGCAAACAGTAACATTTAATTAGAAATAAACTTCTACACTAAAATCAATGCATCTAGTGCAAGAGATAAAATAGGATTATAAATTAGCATCTACACTGAAATCAATGCATCTAGTGCAAGCATTGTTATTCCCTTTCTCTCCCCTCTCTGTCTATTTCTATATCTCCCTCCATCTCTCCTTTTTCTCTCTATCTCACCCACCCAAACACACACTCTCTCTCTTCATATCTATCTCTCCCTCCCTCCCTCCTTCTCTCTATATCTCTCTTCTTCCCTCTCTCCCTCTTCCATCTATATCTCTATCTCCCTTTGTCTATCCTTCTTCATATCTCTATATCACCCTACAAACATACACTTTGTTTCTCCATATCTATCTATATCTCCCTCCCTTTCCCTCTCCCTCGCTATTTCTCTCTCTTCCCTTTCTCTCCCTCCCTATATCTCTTCCTTCTCTCCCTCTGTCTCCCCTTGTATCTCTCTTCCCTCTTACTCTCCTCTATCCCTCTCTCTCCATCTCCCTTGTCACCTCCTCTCTCTCTCCACATCTCTCTCTATTTATTTATTCTTACCTCCCCATCTCTCCCCCTCCAATTCCACCTCTCTCTCTCTCTCATTCTCTCTCTCAATTCCTCTCTTTCTTCCTTCATCTCTCACCCTTTCTCTTCCACCTCCATTTGTTTACCCCCCTCATCACTCCTTCTCTCTCTCTCTCTCTCTCTCTCTCTCTTTATCGTCCAAATTTTTCACTATCTCCCTCCCTCTGTCATTCTCTCTACTTCTCTATTTCCCTTCTCTCCATCTCTCCTTCTTTGTCTTTATATCTCACCCCCAATCATACAAACTCTTTCTCCATATTTTCCTTGTCACTCCCTTCATGTCTCCACCTCTATCACTCTAGGTCTTTGTTCTTCTCTCCCATATATTTGGAGCTAATATATATCCTGATATATTGATATATATTATAATATAAAAAAATTTATATCATATTAAATTTAGTGTTATATTAATCCGAAATTATTAAATTTAATAATATTAATATTTATATTAATACTAATATTAATATCAAATTTGTTATTAATAATAATAACAATAATAATAATAATAATAATAATAATAATAATAATTTGATATTAATATTATATTTAATGATGTTTTTACATGTCATGATAACAAAAAAATATAAGAAAGTTACATCAAATTAATATTTTCAAATATTACAACTTTTATTACAACTTTGACTTGAAATATTTTATGTCTTTAAAAGTTTTAATATATACATAAGAGATGGTTTTTCCTTTTAAAGGTTTATCTTATAAATATTTAATTAAAATAAAATTAAAAGGATTTGGAGCCATTTTATATAAAATGTAAAGGATTTTTTATTCTTTGTGTTAAATTAACCTTTTCCTTTTGATTTAAGAAATAATATTGAATTTACCAAGAGTAAATATGTTTACAATTTTACATTATTTGGAATTTTAATGCGGTAAAAATTTGTTTTGAAAGGTAAATTTATGATCCATTCAAATTCAAGATATATGATAAGGTATACTTTGAGCACGGATAAGAATAGTTACACATTTCCCACATACTAGGCTATAGAATGCGCCTCTCGACACAATAATCTAAATACATATATTTTGCAAAACTTTGCAAAAAGATAACGTAATTTGTAGTACAAAAAAAAGGTCAAAAGAACGAGATTGGGTCACTTATTTACATGTGACTCCTTAGCTAAGTTAACTCCTAGCTCATCTCCAACATGCAAGTGTGACATTGAGTTTCCCTTTTCTCATTGTACCTTGAGCTCATCTCCAACATACAAGTGTGACATTGAGTTTCCTTTATTTCAGTGTACCTTAAAGTCTTTTGAGACTAGTTTCAAATTAGCATTAATAAGATTATGCGTAATTGTTCCAAGGCCCATGGAGGTATGTGGTAGAGATCCTAGAGGAGATGCCACCAAGATACTAGCCATTTAAGATGATTTATATGGACTTCCATCTCCAACCTTGAAAATATAGTAGTCTAAAATATCAAGAAACCCATGATAACTTGGTAACTCATGAATTCCATATTATACAAACAAATTTGCTTGTCTTGTGCCTAAATCTTGTCCTCACAACCCTCTAATTATTGTTCCAGGTATTTGAATCCTAACCTCGTGACTATCTATTAGGTACCTCATTCTTCAAAGCTCTATATAGTCCATTGTTGGATTTAGAAGTGACGAAAAACCTAATTAGGAGCAACTATATGAATCTAAGGAAAAGCAGAGAAAGAGCCTTGAATATGAGAACCCAATAGGAGGGGATGTGAATAAATGGAGCTATGAAAGGAGAGGAGGAATTCATAGAGAAAATGAAGTAAATGAATATGAAATAAATAAAGTAATTCCAAAAGGGAGAAAATAAGGGGATGCTAGCATGAATAGTAATGTATAAGGGTTGTGGAGGGGGGCAACCTAGAGGTTTTCCACATAGACTGAGAACAAAATGTGTCTAGGAAGGCCCATTTGGAAATCAATGCAACTGGTTTCAAACAAGAATCATGAAGGGTGGAAACACTGGTAACTACCTTGAATACAACCCATGCTAATAATGCCAAATTCATTAGTTAAGTGTTTGTTCTATGAATGATAATAGGTGGTTGAATAATTAAGCTTGTCGGGGAGGAGAGATAGTATTATTAGCATTCCCTCCATAAAGGTCTATTATGTTTCCACATATGATGAATCCTTTGATTCATGGTGTTTTCATGATTGAGGGTAATTGTTAATCTAGGGGATGGGTTGAGCATAGTTTTTATAATTTATGGAATGAACCCCTTTATTTTGTACCTAATATTTGTTAATTGGTTGCTTCTTGGTTTTGGCATCATGGGATCTAAAAGCAAGACATATTCCCAAAATTTATTTCTTAAGTCTTATTTTATCAATTACAAATGCATGTTTCCATCACATGATGAATCCTATAATTTAAGGTGCTCTCAGGATTTAGGGTCGTCATTAATCTATGGGAGGGATTGACCATAATTTTTATAATTTATGCAAATGACCCTTGATTTTTATTTTATTGCCAAGTTATTAAGAGGTTCACTTCATGGTTTTAGCATCATGGGATATAGAATCAAAACACTTTGCCAAGATTTATTTTCCAAATTTTATTATGTTAGGCCTTATACAAGCCCCATGTTAACCCTAAAACCCGTTTTTAAGCCCTAAATATTGAGATTTACATTTATATTAATATATTTTTATGTAGGCTAGAACTCCTCATGGTCCCATTTATTATAATTATACCCCTTGTATCATATATATATTATCATCAAGTATTGTCTTATGCATTGTATTCATTGTAAAGGAGGTTTTCCTCTCGAAGATGACAATACTTATTTGTTTCTTATAATTTATATGGCACAAAGATCTTCAATTTAATATTAGAGCTTATGATCTTAGGGTTTTGGTGCTTCAAAAAAGTCATCATGGCATTTTCACTATTACTTATTTTCTACGCAGTTTCATCTGGGCAAACTTGGAGAATATTGAAAAACATCTTAGAAAATATCTAGTTCAAATTTTAGTTCTTGGTTCACTATATTTTTTGGGAAATATCTTCCAAGGAAGTTAGGATTTTTGAATGCTCCTGAAAAAATGTCAGTTCATAATTTTCTCTATTAATTAATTAATTTATTTTATTTTATTAATTAATTAATTGATTAATTTTTTATTCTTTTATTTTTAATTTTTTTCTGTGAGGTTTCATATCATGAAGCTTAAAACACATTAAGGGGAAATCTTGGTGAACTTACTGTATAGATTTCAGTTCTTGGTTTCCTATATTTTTGGATATAATCTGTAACTAATTGCAGGATTTTGAATGCTTGTGAAATCAATTTCAAACAAGACAGTTTGTAATTTTCGCAAAAAAATAAATAAATCTATGAGGTTTCAGATAATGCAACTTGGATCACACTAAGAATATATTTTTGATAACATCTAATTAGATTCTTGGAATTTGATTTTTTATACTTTCAGAGTTATACCCTATGGACATTAGGGTTTGTGAACAATTTTGAACTAAATTTTAAACATGTCAGCTTGGTGCTTTCACTATATATTCATATCTAAGACTTTTCAGACTCTAAAATATTCAATGATTTCAAAAGACATATATAATTCCATTAAATACAATTTTTAAAATTATATTTGAAGAATTGGACATGTAGCATTTTATGCAAGTTTTCTTGTGGGAAGAGGCCAAAAATCAACATGTTTTGAGAAAATTACCATAGCTTTCAATTAGCACATCAAATTCTGTTCACATCTATGGAATTATAAAAATAAATATTAAAGTGTTTTAAAAAAAGAAAACCAGATCTCAAATATCAAAGATATATCAATAAAACTTCAATCATTTTGATATTATTTGAATTAAGGTACGTAACTTACTAGTAACCTAACTATATATTAGAAGAGCATATTTTTTTGTGACTAAAAGTTGTGATAAAGATAAGTACTAATATTATTCCAACATGCCTCCAAAGAAAGCTACTACACTAATGAAATCTATAAAGGAAATTAAAAACTAATAAAAACTGAAATTATGAGAGACGTGAGCCATGGCAAAAAAGGCTTGTAGCCTCAATGTATTATATTTCTCTCAAATTAATGATAACGATACAAAATATAAATAAATCAAGAATATGTCTCAAGATAGTGCATTTATCTTGGACACTCAATCACTTTGGTTGAGTGAATATCTCAACCACACACCAATCTAGGAGCCTAACTAGTTGGAGAGAATATCTCAACCAAATAGACCTAAAAAAAGTCCCAAGTTTGAGGAACTAACTCATTCTAGAACTGAAGACAAGTATAAATTATTCCAAGTTTTATAATTTTAATTATTTTGGAATTTTTTATTGTTTTATGTGAGAGTGAGGCTAACATTCTCCCCCTCATTCATAATTCCAAAGTAATAACTTGGTACCATCTCCAAGTCCTCGTGTGAAAACTGCTGAGTTGATCCTCAATGAAAAACTTCCTGAAAAAAATGCCAATAACTGGATGCCGAAAAACTCCAATATGAAGAGGACAAACCAAGAAACATGAATCAACAGCAAGTTTGATAACATCATTGAAAGTGCTTGAAAACTCCATCAATTGCCAATTTGCAATGCAAAAGGATCCATCTATCATTTTCTTGGTCCAATGACCATCCAAGTGAACAAAATAATTTCCCCAAATGCTCCCAATCAACATCCCAAATTCTTTCCTATTGGAAAATGCCAATGCCCACTGGCAGATTTGATGATGCCCACTGACAGATTTGTTGATGCCCACTGGGAGATTTGATGATGTCCACATACATATTTTTTGATTCCCACTGGAATATTTATTGATGCCCACTGGAATATTTGGTGAAGTTTAGATTCCCAATCATTTCCCACTAGAAAAATTGACGCCCACTGGCAAAAAAATTTTATATCGAAAATTTCAGTATGACAACCATCAATTCCCCCCTTTCTTGCTAAAAGGAGATATTATAACCATTTGCATTTATTTCTAAAACCCCCCCCCCCTCTTCAGATGTCAGAGAGTTTCATTTTTGTACTCCCTCTTTCAGGTGCATGAGAGTGTCATCTATTCGCTATTAACTGTAATAATTATCTTCATGTGATGCTGAATCCTACAATAAAACATAGAAAATTGTTTGATTGTAGATGACCACTTTGAAGGATCAATCCATGCGTAATTAATCTTCAATATGGGTGGTTGAGTTCATTTTCAACATCTTTCTAATGAGCGATTTTTATTTCTACAATGGTGACAAGGATGAAGATCAAAACATATAATATCCATATGACCATTTCTCTTACAATGGTTAAATACACTTAACAAGATTCCAGGTATTTTCTATAAAACCTCCACTTACAAACTGAACTGGTTTTGAGAAATCTCGAACATAAAAAAATTATTTGTTGTATCCCAAGCCATGTCGAACTTTGTTGAAAGAAATTTCTTCCCCAGGTATAATCACCTTCTTGGAAAGACCATTTAGTGGTTGTTATTCACACCCGTTGTTGTTGCTGACATTCATTAAGTCATTTGTATCACACTATGCATCAATCATCTCTATTAAAAATTCATTTGTATCACATGTTGCATCAATCATCTCTATTAAAATTTAATTTGTATCACATGTTGCATCAATCATCTCTATTAAAATTTAATTTGTATCACATGTTGCATCAAAATTGTCAATTAGATCTTCAGTACTACTAGTTTCATTATTTAGTAGCACAAATTGTTGGATGAGATCATTTGTGTCAGAACTTACACCAACCTGGTGGATTAGATAATTTGTGTCACAACTTTCATCAATCTGCTGGATTAGATCATTTGTGTCATAATTGTCATCAATCTTGTGGATTAGATAATTTGTGTCACAAATTTCATGAACATGTTGAATGAGGTCATCTATGTCACAAATCACATCTAACTTTTCTGTACATCATGCATCAAGTAGATCTTTTTTTTCACTCAATTTTATCCGGAGTGAATTAATGAGTTTTTCTTTAATATCTAGTTCATTTTGAAGACCGTTTGTTGTTTCTAATGTGATATTCATTTGATTGATTATGTTTTGATTTTTCTTCAACTTCCATTCAAGTAATTCAATTTTTTTATGCAATTCATGATTGCAATCTTGAAATTCTTTGATTTGTAGTTCGACACTTTGAAGATGTTTTCCTCCTTTGCCCATTTTGGTATTTAACATGATTTCTTGTAATCACTCACTTTATTATGATGCTCACATGATTTTATGTCACCTTAGGTTGTGAGATACCACTGAAAATTCACCCAAAATAGTTTTTAAAAATATTTAATGAATTGACTTAGTCACTTGAAAAATGACAATGAACTTAATTAACCCCCTATCAATTTGAATTTTGACTCTAGACTGTAAAATTTAAACCTGGGTATCGGGTCCAATTGAGAATGCACCTATACAACTAAAAATACCAAAATTTTGATGCAGTATACCCACTACAAGGAAAAGACCCTCTAACGGAGCTTATAAAGGAGGTTTTCAATGTTATAAAATTGGCCAAAATTATCAAAAACACATTTTCTACAACATCTTTTTACGGTTACGGAGGTTTGGTGGATCTTTTAATAGAATTTCAACACAACTAAAAAAACTGGGCGACCGGAGGTTATTATGGATGTTTTTTTCATCGGTGCGCTACTAAGGTGTCAACGCACCAGTGCGTGTCATCTAGATGGTTGCCCGGGGTGGTCGAAGGTGCATGCACCAGGCCGTCAAGGTCTAAAGCCGCACCGGGCGCACTGTTGGTGATAAAATGCAAGAGGCCATTCTAATTGGTCTTGGGATTTGTGCGGTGCCCATGGGTCGTATCAACGCATCAGTACATAGAATTATAGAAATGAAATGGTGCGCAATATCAGACAAACACACTGATTGTTCTAATTCGTATTGGTATTTGCGCGGTTCCCATAGGTCATACAAATGCACTGGTGCATAGTTTCATATAAACGCATTGGTGCACAAAATCCCACAAACACACTGAGATTTATAATTGGTATTGGTATTTGTGCAATGCCCATAGGTCGTACAAATGCACTGGTGCATAGTCTCACATAAACGCATCGGTGTGTAGTATCACACAAACGCACTTAGATTTATAATTGGTATTGGTATTAGTGCGGTGCCTATAGGTCATAGAAATGCACCGATGCGCTATTTCATACAAACACATTGGTGTACAGTAACCCACATGCACCGACGTTAATTTTGTATTTTTTAGAAACATCGACCTGTGATAGTGCAATTATTGCGATTTTTAAAAATTCGTTATTCATCAAAAGTATACACATCTTATAAAAATATTCATATTAATTAAATTTTTATTAATGCATTTGAATGTGATGTTTAGATTAATTTGTTATATCATATCATAATTATTGTGATTTTTTAAAATTCATTATTCATCAAAAGACGACACATATCTTATAACGGCATTCATATCAATTAAATTTTTATTAGTACATTTGAATGCGATGTTTGGATTAATTTGTTATATCATATCATCAAATTTCACATCTCTTCATTATAATATTTAATCATCCATAAATTTAATCAGTGGTGTTACATTTCACAACGACAATGGAGAATGCAATAGAATAAATTAAAACATATATATATATATATATATATATATATATATATATATATATATATATATATATATATAGGATAGTCTTTGTCATACAAAATGGGATAGTTATTGGTATCCCTTTGTCTTTCAATTGGGACACTATGTCCATTACATTAAACAAAATGTTTGATTTCACAAACAAATATTTCAAAAAATACAATGTCTTGCTTTGATATCCAAACATAATGATCATCATTCTTCGCTTGAACTATTGTCACTGCTAGAGCTACTTCCATGACTTGGGTTATTTTCAGAAATGTTTTGTTCACAGTGTTGATTGTTTTCTTCTTCTTCACCTTCCATCTACAAACATAAAAATAAACTGTAATGAGTGTATTATATTGGTGAGAATAATGAAAATTGCAATATTAAATAATATACATCAATGTAAATCGAAAAGAAATGACATACCATAGCAACAATTGACTCATGAACTATAAACATTCTTTCAAAACCATGTAGTATGCCATCTTTCAAGATTTCATCTGTTGGAATAGTTCCATATTTTGTTTCCTACAAGTTTTATACCCCTTAAAAAATCATATATTTAATATAAAAGATTTTTTTGTTCTATTAATTATAGATGGAGCTAATTAAAACAAGATCGATAGATGCTTACAAATTCCACAATTAATTTATGATATGCCAACATATACTCGCAACCCATATTTAATCCAATGTTAATCAATTTGTCTCATGGTTCTTCTTTGTATGGTGGCACCTGTTTGAAGACATTCAATGATGATTTTTGTAAAACAACTTAAAATATATAGAAATGAAATCTAATTAAGTTGTTATAAGGAAGTAAAAATCACTCACAAACTTAGATATCAACCATTTTCTTCCTTGTCGTCTTGTTTTATGCGCTGAATGGGTTCCATTTTCTTTTCTTTTCTGCAAGAAAATACTTGAAAATTAATATTTAACGCTAAAGTGTTTATTTATTGTACCTAATGATCGAAAAATTCAATGATTACATACTACATTTGAAGCAAGTTGTTGTTGAGATGGCTCCTCATGTGATGAAATTTTGTCCATTTCTTTGACAATCTCCTTGTACACCTTTTTGGACGTTCCTACTGGCATATTTATGATATCAGCTCGTTCAAATGTTGAGATTTTCATAATCTTCCTAAAAATGTAACATGAAAATTGATGCAGGAGCATCAAAGCTAAATTTTTATTATTCATTTGTGTAAAGTAGGGGGTGAGGTGTTTTAATTATTTTGATCATTTTAATAAATTAAAGAGAGAATATAAATGTGAGGATTATTGTAAATATTCCTTTAATATTTAAGTATATGAGTGGAGTTGAATTAGGTAGATAATCTAGGGATTAGGAATTCCATAAACAAGACTTAGTTGAGTCCAAAAAAAGGATAAATCTAATTTAGATTTTAGTTGAGATTTGTGTGGAGGAAAATATGGAGTGGAATAAATTCATATTTATGTATAAATAGGAGGATTGTGTGAGGATGAAAAACAAGTGAGGAAGTGAGGAATACAGAGAGAGAAAGAAATGGGTTGAGAGATTTTACAAAAGGGCCGAGAGCCGAAAGGCCATCCATTGTAATATTTTGCCAAGGAATTTCTTGTGTTATTGTATATCAACATTTTTTTTTTCGTATAGCCCTCTTTTCCGTTATGTATATTTGAAGTTGAATCAAATTTTTTTTTTAATGAAGAATTAGATGAGATTTTTAATGTTTAAGGAAGCACACAAGTTTTTATATGATAGGATCTGTTTAACCCAGTATCCTGGCATCATTTGGTATCAGAGCAAGGAAATGAGTTGGAGGATGATTCTCTCCTACGTTAAGGTTGTTTCATTTGATTTCTTATTATGAGCAAGGAGAGCAGGTCGAATTGAAATATATTGTGGTGTGTTGAATCCTGCAAATTTATATATGAATATTTCTGCTATATATTCAAGTGTGTGAGTGTAGGAATGAGAATGACTTCAAGCAAGAACAACAAATATTAGATCACAGATTTGTGATTGAGTGTGCGATTGTGAGTTCATGGAGTCTGCATGAAAGCCTTGATTTTAAATTTTAATAGGGCGAATTTTTAATATAAAAGCCATTTTCTATAGTTTAATAAAGTTAGCCCAATAATTATTTTAAAAATAATTAATTATTAAATATTAGCCCACCATAAAAAAGGGCATAAAACTGAAAGAAAAAAAATTTCTCCCCGTTTTTCTTTGGTTCTAGCAGATTTCGAATGCATTCGCCTGAATTTACAGGGTCGGAGGGAGGGGTTAGAGTGATTCGCCTAGTTTTTCACTTTGCACATGGCTTGTTTGGGTAGTTGGGATCACAACAAGGGATAGGGTCCTTGGGCTCGGGCCTGGTGGATATGCTCGGTTACTTGCCCAGCATCAACAGACAGGTGGTTTCACGATTCTTTGAGTGAAAGGGTGAGACAATTCGAGAATGCCGTGAAAACAAAAGAATTGAATTGGGTGCCCCTCTTATTGGAAGATAGGGCCCTAAATGTGGGTACAACAATGCGAGGAGTGCCACAGAAATTCAATGGTATTGGAGCTTCTAAAGTTGTGCCAAGGTTGCTGCTTCTGATGATGCCAACGCCATGAAAATGAAAGACGAGGGAGGAATTTGTTCAAGTGTGGGTACAACAATGCGAGGAGTGCCACAGAAATTCAATGGTATTGGAGCTTCTAAAGTTGTGCCAAGGTTGCTGCTTCTGATGATGCCAACGCCATGAAAATGATAAAAAAGAATGTGGGCAACGCTGAAAAACCACAGAAACCGGATGATGACTTGGTCATAACCTCAACAGAACGCCTAGGCCCTGATCTGAGTGTTTCTCCAAAGGAAGATCGGGGATATTAAGGTCCCTTTCCTCAGGAATCAGTGTGCCAGAGACCGTGGAAGATAGTATGTCAATGTTGCCACCAGCATTTGGGTCAGTTGGTATGGATCACGACGTTAAAATATCTCCTTTACTTAAAATAGACTCACTTCCTTGTAGATGTAGGAATCTTAACTAGTTCTGTGGTTTTGATTTACTTCTCTTCATGTTGAAGTTTGCATATTGCTTTTAGTTGCTCAAACTACGCTCATGAAGGGGTTTGCAATTTTTCTCTGCAGATTCCTCTCAAATTCTTGCAGTTAAGGCAGCCTTGCATTTGTTTGCAGTACCGACAACTGTAATATGCCGTGAAGAAGAGTTCAAAAAAGTCTTAGAGTTCTGTAAGATGTGTATAGAAAAAAAGAAAGTTGGAAGCATGTATGTATGTGGATGTCCTGGAACTGGGAAGTCTTTGCTTTTGGAGAAAGTCAATTTTTTGTCTATTGAATGGGCTAAAGAGGTAGGTAAATAGTCCTTTGGTATATTTCTTTTCTAATTAGATTTCTATTTTCTGGTTTCGAAGATTCCACTGAGGCATATAGTGGACTTATTCGTGTCATCTGATAGATAAATTTCTATATCTTGAACCTTTGTTCTACGTTACAAAGGTGAGGATATCTGTTTCATTAGTGGGAAATGTTATCAGTCGGATGAAAACTGAGTTTCTTATGATTTGATTTCAAAAGTTGAATCTACATGTGATCGGGTTGGGATGCCACCCCCCACTTCAGTGGTTGTTAACTGCACTTCTTTGACAGACACTTCAGACATATTCAGCAGGGTAAGTACAAGACAAAATCAAGGGATTGCTCCAATGAATGACAGCCCCAACTTTAGCATTTTACATTCATAATAGACTTAAGAAATACACAATGAAGGATAGTTGAATTACACTGATGAGAACATGTAGGATTGTTATTCTATATTAATTGATATTCTTCTTCTATAACAGATATTGGAGCAATGCCAAGGAAATAAAAAATGCTCGGTAAATAGCTCTCCATTTCAGGAGTTGAAAAGCTTTCTGTGTGAGAAGAAATAGTCATCTGCCAAAAATATGATGTAAGAATTATATATTAGTAGCATTTTTTTGTAAATTAACTCCTTCCTATGTGTTTTCTTGTTAAATTTTGATGTGCAAGATAAGTATTTCTATTAAGCCTTCGACAATCAAATATGCAATGTTAAAGCCAAACACTTTATAAGTCCTCATTGATGTATTTCCGTTTTTGGTAAATTTGCTTATAGTATGTAAACAAGTCAACTTCATCGTGATCTCTTAGTGCATGCAAACAAGTCAACTTCATTGGTGTTCTAATTCTACTCTGCTATCTTATGAAAAGGTTTCTGATTATCGATGAGATGGATTATTTGATTTCAAAATATCAAGCTGTGCTTTATGATCTCTTCAGGCTTCCAACATTCCCAAATTCACACTGTATGCTGATAGGTAAGCTGAAGAGTAGTGGATAAGCTAGACATATTTTTCTTGTTTACTACTCACGGACATCATGAATTATATTTTTATTGAATGGTTTGTAAGAGAAACTCCCTGATGGATCTGTTTGTGCAGGCATTTCAAATGCAATAGACTTGACTGATCGGTTTCTTCCCAAATTACAGTCCTTAAATTGTATGAACTATTTCCCTTTGCATCATTTTATGATCAGTGTAATATGCACACATGATTAAGGGTGGGATCATAGGAGTTGGAAATTACTAGACTTGGTATAGCAAATGATAAAAAATGCGCAATAGGCATGTGTCAGTGTTGAATTTATACAAAGAGAATGAAAATATGCAGTTTCTTTAATTCTAGTAGTTGGTTAGTTTTGATATTGACTTTTTTTAAGATGCTCCCTTAATATTGCAGTGTCAAGTCTCTTCCACCTATTTAGAGGTGGGATGCTGCATACATTGTACAATCACCTGGTTCCACTAAATGGTCCTTAGGGTAGATCAATGGTCCCTTTGCAGGTGGTGCATTGGCCACTTCTTTTGAGGATTTAACCTTGGTGTGGTCCACAACAGTGCTTTCTTTCACTGAACTGGGTTTCCTTTCATGGTTGATATTGGAATTTTTGGTCATGAACTATTTGATGATAGAGTTGATTAGTTTGGTCATTGGTGATGAATCCCGTCAGTTGTACCTTGTGAGGTTATGTGAGTGTCAAGGATCTCATGCCTCTTGATTGGTCTAGCCGTATGATAAACAAGACACTGTTATTGCCTAAATTAATTGAAGGCTTTTCCATTTGAATTCTAGGGTGTTGGCTTTTATTTGTTTACAGTAGATAGATTTCATACCATCCTTAGATCAAAAATTTCTTTTTGGCAGGTAAACCTCTGGTTATGACATTTCGTGCCTATGCAAAAGATCAGATACTGAAGATACTCCAGCAGAGGCTAATGGAAATTCATTATTGTTTGATTGGAGATGCCCTTTTGTAGTTGACTGAAAATATTCTTGTATACATATTTATGGGCATAGTATGAAAAATGCAGCCAAAAATGCTGGACATTCATTTATATTTCTCATTCCTAAGGGAATTGTCTATAAGTTTTACGATTACAGTGATTTGACCTTTTCTTAGCTTACATATGGTGAAATTTCACTTGGTTTTAGGGTCTCCCATGTCAAATATTTCAACCGTAGGCATTGCCAATTGGAGCTTTGTGCAAGCGTAAGTTACTACCTGTCCAGTTAAAATTTTATTCAAGAGATTCAAGTGCTCTGCTTTTGATTTGCAAATTTATGTCTTTTATCTTTTTAACATGAACAAGGATATTTACATTAACAATACATGAAAATACAAAAATGCCCCAGTAATACATTTAAGTGCAGGAGATTCTTGATTTGTAATACATTTGTCCAAAGACATGCTGATAGCTTGATATATTCAGCCTGATATAGAGGAAAGTTAAACCTTTTGTTTCATTATAGTATATGCAAAGGTTCAACAATGTACTAAACGATGGGTAAAGCATTTAAGTTTAGAGATGAACTGCCTTTTAAAAAATTGGAAGAAGAGTTTGCATACTCGTTGTCTTCATCCAGTCCTTTTTGGTTGTCTGACCAATACTGTAGTATGCATTTTTTCCATATATGTTGGAACCCCTTTGGCTCCCTTTGGAGTCTTTAAATATTTCAATTATAGCCTAGATTCTGTCCACCCACTCCAGCTGTGTCACATTTTCCCTGCCACTTGCCTCATCCTTTTGTTGATGGAGGTGACCTTCTGAATCTATTCTAGAGATTAGGGGCAGCATGAGGAAAGTGCTCCCTTGAAAAACAATAAGGTTGTTCAAGTGGCTCTGACATAACAACCAGTCAGGAAGAGGAAGTTTGCCTTCAGGAAGTTAATGTAATCATGACAATTACTTGCCAATTCTCTCTCCCAGGCTCTAGCTACTACATTATTTCCTAGTTTGCCGCACCTAGTTGTTAAAATTATATGTTATATGGAAAATCTAATTGGACTAAGTACTTTCATAGTTGATTTGCTAATGCTTTCCAAATTAATCTTACAGGATAGAAGTCCCCTCTACTTTGTAAATTAGAATTTAGTTATATCTGGTAAGTTGGAGGATCCTGTTCATGTTTTTTTGGATAATGGTTCCTTCTTGCACCATAGTAGTGAGCATCCATCTCTATCAAAAAGTGACACTATTTACTTTGTTGGGAGTCTGACCAACCTCATGTAAACAGCCATGACAGTTAAGCCGGCCTCCTTGAGGGAGTATACAACAGGCCACTTTTTGTGGGATTTAAACCCTGGCAGTGGCTTTAACAACGCCCATTTTCACTAACCTTGCCTGCCTCTTGTGGCTGGTTCCTATAATGTTATTGTCTACTCCTTCCAACTATTGTTTATGAACATCAGAAACCAGCTATCTGGCAAGCATGTCTTCTATAGTTCTGATTCTATGATCTCATGAAATTGACATCTTTCATGAAAGTTCCCTTTCATTGTTGTGATCTACACAACCAGTTCTAATCCAAAAGTTGATAATTCTCCCAACAATTTATTATTTTCCTTTGTGAAATGCTTCTTGATTCCAATTTTTCCATAAGAAGGAGATGCCTATTAGTTTGATCAGATTCCACTCTTTACCTATTTATCCCTAGAAAGGACCCTTTTCTAATGAGGGGCAACAAAAAGTACTGTGCTCAACAACAATCCTGGTCCTTAAAACTTTGGTAACCTTGCAGTTCCACATACCATAATTAACCATTTCTGACTTGTGACAAACCATGTAATATGCATTTGTAAAGCCAGTATGATGTAGCTGATCCACAAATGCTAAAGTGTTATGAAGAACCATCCATCCAGGTACACTTCAGAGTTAAAAGAAGAATGGGACTTCTAGATACCTTGAATTTTTATTTGGGCATACACTCGGATACAGGGCCCATAAGTTGCTTATCTTTATTCTCGGACATTAAGATAATTATTTTCTTGCAAGTTTCTTGTAGTCTTCGTGGACCTGTAGGACAGCACTCAACATGGCTTTCTTTTGTCGTTTTCTATCCTAAATTTCCATAGAACTGAAGGATTTTAGCTTCTAAATTTTGGTTCTACATTTTATATAAGTCAGCTGCTTTTACTTGCTTGCATGTTGTTGAATGGTAATGGAGTAAATGAGCATTGTTTAGAACTTGAATGTTATGACAACCTCAGTTATCTAAAATA